>PVJL010000133.1:0-577623 GCA_004026885.1 Lyroderma lyra
AAAAAGCAAAACGAAAAGTTTCCTCCAGTGGGTTCCAGTGGCGCCCGGACTCACTCCTGTTGTGCCAGTGATGACACTGCTGTAGCCACTGCTTCGAAGACACAGATTCCCCAGTTTACGTTCTGACGGGTCCCTGGACCCACTCCTGTGGTCATCGCGATGCCTCTGCTCACACCTCTGCATTCTAAGACACGTATTTTGTTTCACGTTTGCATGTTTCTAAAAATCAGGACGTTTTGCAGCCCTGTGTCCCTTAGTGCGGTAGTGTTTCCGATTTTTTTTCCCGAAAAGCTGTTAATATGATATGGAGAATGCATCTCAAATTCAGAGAAGTAATGTCACCTTGTGCGTCTGGCCGCCCCTCTCCACTAGGAACTCGGTGGAGCAGGACCTGGGCTCCGATCCTCTGGGCATGGGTCCCTGCCCGGGCCACCTGCGGTGCAGCTAGTGCTGACGCGGGGGAGGCGCGGCCCGACGAGGGAGGAAGACAGGAAGACGAGTCGAGTTGGGAAGGGGAATCTCCCGCCTCCTGCCACCTACAGGGCCCCCTCCCTTCCTGCTCCCCTCTCCTTGGCTGTGCCGTCCGAGGCCCGGGGGCTCTCACCCAGAGATGTGCCTTGGAGCCTGCCTCCTGACTCACGTCTGCCAGACATCCTCGGCGCAGCGCGAGGACCGTCACCCACGGAGGGCACGCACCGCCAGGCAGAAACCAACCGAAAAGCAAGTCACCCTCTTTGTATCTAACAGATGCCATTCCCAGTGATGTAGGACGTGGCTTCCATCCTGCCTGCCAAATAGATAAAAGAAGCAACCAGAGGTTTGGAGAAGTTGATTCCCAATGAGATGACCTTTGGCCAGTGAAAGACAGAAGCTGGAGGAAAAGGAGGAGCCAGGAGGTGCATCGTCTCATCCCTCCAGACTACCAGTCGAAGGAAGAGCGTCTCTGACCCCCAGCATCCTGGGATCTCTGTCCCCCAGCATCCTGGGATCTCGAGTAGCCGAGTGGGCTCTGCGACGAGCTGTGACTATTGCGGCTGATTATGAAGCTGTGGTGGCTTTGCTTTGACTGTCTCTCATTTTCCCAGAGCGCAGCCTTCAGGGCAGCTTCCCCGGGCGGGGAGCTCTGCATCCCCCAGGTAAGGGCCCACCTCAGCTCCCCGTCTGGCCCCCGGAGCAGGCCAAGCTCTGGCCTTACCCTTATCTGTCCCACCTTATTTCCCAAGACTCCAGTCAGCTGATGTTCCCATTTCCCCCAACGCATGTCTTGCCGGGGACATCTTCCATGGCCCCCAGCTCTCCTGTGACATCTTCCTGGAGCCCCTGTCCTTACAGACCTCACTGTCCTCTAAAGAGCACCCCTTAACACTGCTTGTACTGAGCCTCATGTGTCAACAGCATTTCCCCCAGCACAGGGCCAAGCACACATCAGCATTCAAACACGTGACGATCGCCTCTTGGGGGGCTCCTCCTCCCTTCATCATCTCCTGAGTCCCCCCTTCTTTCTACTCCCAGCCCAAACAAATCGCTCTCTCTGAGGCTATCTGGGGGGGGGGGGGGGGCTGAGAATTATGTTTGGAGCTTCCTTCTGTCCTTTCAATCCCTCAGCAGGGTGGAAGCAAACTTCATGTACAGCAACAGGCTCCACAGGTGTCTCAGGGGAAGAGTGGCACCAGGTCTGCGGGCGCGTCCACCTCTCCGCCCTGAGGCAGCCCTGGGTCTGGCCAGCTCTGCAGCCTTCTCGGACTCACCGGTGCAGGGGCGGGGCGTGCCCGCTGATCCGGCCTCACCCCACCCATCTCCAGCCCTGGGCTCTGCCCACAGCGCGCCCCCTTCCCTCCCGGCTCCCACAGGAGATCCGTTGCTCCCCATTGTCCCATCCAGGGCAGCTGCCTGCTCCATCACTCATGGCCTCCAGGCCTGTCCCCCTCCGGCTGAAGGTTCAGCCACACCTCCTCTGCCCCTCCCCCTTCCTGCACCTAGTTAATGTCCCCTTCTCTGGGCTCAGGGGAAACCTCATTTCCTCCAGGAGGGTTTCTTGGCCAGCAGATGATTTCGGGGGACTCCTGCGACCAGCTCCCCGACACGTTTTTGCTGTCGCATTGCCTAACGCGGTGTCGCTTGGTGAACCCCCGGCCACGTCTAAGTCCTGCGGGGACGGGGGAGGAGTCCATATCGCTCATCACCGTATTCCCAGAACACACCAGATACCTACAAATAGTTCTTGAATTAGTGAATTACGTAATAGTAACATGACCTTGGGTGACCTTGGTTGAAATCACCAGCTTTGGTGTGCCATAAGCCGTGGGCGCTATGTCACTAGAACTCCATGAACCTTGGTTTCCTCACCTCAAAAGTGGGAATAAAAAGTTATCACAGGGGATGGTCACACTGCTCAGAGGACATCAGCAAGGTGCTCCCAAACTAGAAAAGCACGGTTCACGTGCAAGGACAGCCATGGACATCCAACCCCTCCCTGCATGGCCCTGTCCTGACTTGAGAAGTTGTACCAACGACCCTCAGGGCTCCACCTTGCAGCAGGGGTCGGCACTAGGTCGGGTGGGTCTGTGTGCTTCCCCCACCTTGCCTGCTGCCCTCATTCCCACAACGCCCCCTTCCGGGCCCTGGCAGAACCACCACTGGTACCGTTCTCCCTGGGTGGGGGCGTCTAACGATCCTGAAGGGCCTAGAAATCCATGAAATTAAAACACAGAATGGATAGCGTTGTGCATTTTAGCGAAATAGCAATTAGGAGAAGCAGTCACCATGGACTCGGGAGGGCAAGAGAGCCGAGGAGAAAAGGAATAAAGTGACCTCATCAAGACACTTAATTTCATTACCACCAGACACAGCTGCCCATTATTGTGCTTGGTGTTTAATGGTTTTATGATTCCATCTATTGATGCTTAGCTAGTTCATTAACTGTGCTGTTAAAAATACAATTATCTCCAACAAAACCTTTATCACTAATAAAAGAGAAGGGGGAGAACCTCCATCATTACCTAAAAGCAGTGGGGTGAGCACACCTCTATGCAGTAACTCCCTGGCCCCAAAGTGTTCATGGAGGCTGCACCTAGGGAGCAACAAGGCTCCTGCAACGTTTAAACATTCATCACGCAACAGCTCTGTGAGTTAGCTGACTCCAACTAACGCGCTGGAATGACTCCGTGCACCCAATCGACCGTGGCTGTGAGTCAGCTGAGCCACTCTGTCACCATGCTGGGGACAAATGGGGGACAGGAAGATCTGCTTACCCATTCATTCATTCGAAGCTATCTACCAAGCCCCTACTGGGTGCCAGGCACTGGTTAGACACACAGAGATCCGTGACACAGGCCGGGCCGCTTTCGGGAAGCCAGAAGTCTGGTGGACAATGTGTGTCTGCTGGGATTGGAGGAAGGAGAACCCCGGTTCCTGAGCTGGGGGTCCGGGGAGGAGGGAATGGGTATGAGCAGGGCACAACAGAAAGCGCCTTTGCAGCTCACTTAGCGTAACGGCCTTGCAATGGCCCCCGGGGCCTGCAGGGTGCGGGGTAAGCCTCGCCCTTTCCGCCTCCCTTCTGCGCTTACAGGAGGTGAGAGGGAGGCCAGAGCCAATCATCTGGGTCTCCCGGCAGGACGAGCCGGCTCCCTAAGCACTTAGGCAAAGATTTGGGGGTGGCTTGCTGGTTCTAAGCTCTGGAGGGCTTGACCCACACATAGAGCCCAGCGGATGCAGGTGACAGTCCCCGCCCCAGCCCAGGGAGAGGCTGCAGTGCGGTCTTTGGGGTCTTGCCAGCAGTAGGGTGTTTATTAGGGTGACTGAGGAGGCTGTCATCTAATTGCTTTGGTGGTCATTGCTTCTTACTGCATGTCCTTCTCCCTCGACAATTCGTCCAGTGACCAAAGTGGGGGCAGTGCACAGCTCGTTGTGCACTTCTAGTGTCTGAGGCTAAAGTGTGTGGATTTACCTGGTATCCGACACTCACGGTTCCCCCGGAAAGCTCCTACCTGTAGTCCAAGCTCATGGTCAGCAGCATCTGAAACTGGAACACCGTGGTATGAACAAGAAAAACGGAGCACCTTAACGTGTGCCGGGCCCCGTCCCTCCTGCAGTGTTCCATCCCAGAGGCAGCCTGGGAGCGACGTCTTATCGTTCCCATTTTTATGAACAGGGCGCCGGGGGGCTGCCGCTCCCAGTGGAATTGCTGGTGGGGTGCCCGTGCTCTGTCTGGCAGTCGTGCTAGACCCAACCTCAACCTTCAGAGGGAGAGCTGGAGACGCTGCAGGACTGATCCTCTGAGGGCAGGACCCCCTACCCACCCAGCAGTCAGGGTCGGAAGCGAGACCTAGAAGCAGGGCTGAGAAGGCCCCCCTGGGATGTTCCCCAAGGGTCACGGCCCCCCTGGCCAGCCCCCCTAGTGATCGTCCCCCCTGCAAAATACAAAGAGTGTGAGGGCCAGCCCTTCCCCCTTCCCCTTGCCCCCCGCGCCTCGAGGTGGTTCAGGGCAGTTAGGAAGACGGACAGGTGCATGGGAAAAGGTACACGACAGAAGCAGTTCTGTCAAATGCCACAAAAATGGGGCAAGTGAGTGCATACAGCCCCTGGAGAGAGAGGGAGGGGTGGGGGTGGAGAGAGAGAGAGCTGCCCAGGAGCAGCGGGGCATCCAGGACTCCGGATGCCTTTGAGGAGAGAGGTTCTGGGGTGGGGGACGGCAATGGCCCTCCACTCCGCACAATGAGCCCATGATGGAGGTCTTGTCACCCCCATTTTGCAGACACCCCGGATCATACAGCGAGATTTCAGGCGGGATTTCCACCTCAGTCTGCCTGACCTCCCAAACCCACAGCCCTTCAGCCACACCCTGACATCAGTGTGTGTGCGCACATGCTCACACATGCTCACTCGCTCACGCATGCACATACACATATGTATGCATGCACACACACGTGCACAAAAGTGCATACACACGCACGCACGCACACGCACGTGCCCACATGTGCACAAAAGCACGTACACACGCACGTGCCCACATGTGCACATGCACACGTGCGCACACACACGCGCGCACATATGCACGTGGGCACCCACATGCACACACGCACACACATACGCACACGCACACACACGCACGCACACACACTCTCATGCCCACATGTGCACGCGCACACGCACACGTGCATGTAGGCACCCACATGCACACACGCACACACATACGCACACGTGCACACACGCGCGCACACACACTCGTGCCCACATGTGCACGCGCACACGCACACGTGCACACACACACACGCACACACACTCGTGCCCACATGTGCACACGCACACCCGCACACATGCATGTAGGCACGCACACACATATGCACACGTGCACACATGCACGCACACACACGCACGCACACACACTCGTGCCCACATGTGCACGCGCACACGCCTTACTACTGTCCACAGAGGCAACTGCTTTTTTTGGAAAAAGCCACGTCGAACAGTTGCCAGGTGCATTCGGAGAAGAAACCTCCCACGAGCCTTCCTGCGCACTTCGCCGTTTGTAAAGGAGAATGGATTTCTGTGGGTGTTGCTGTGTGTTTTGCGGGGAGGCCTGGTTAGAACGGCAGGCGAACCAGTCGGGAGACTTGAGATTCCTCCGTCCCCCGGCAAGCAGGCTTGTGCAGAAACGGGGCTGCGCCCAACGGGCGACTCAGTCCTCGGCAGGGGCCTCCACCCGGGAGCCCGCGCTGCCTGTCACCGGGCCGGGGCACGTGGGAAACAGTAGATGAATACGTGCCATCCACGGGGACTCCCCGCCCGGCCACCGAAGGCCTCGGGCCCTCTTCCCTCACGTGGCAGACACGCATCTAACACCTATCAGGTACGAGGCGCCAGAGATAACACAACAGCCCTGCTCCCAGGGTGTTCAGTCTGAGGAAGGGGAAGGAACCAAACCCAGTTATTATCCTGGTGTACGAGGTGACATCACACAGTCCGTGCGAGCACCCGGGAGGAAGAATCTCATTCTGCAGGAATCTGGGGAGGAGGGGACAAAAACGGAGGGTGTTAAGAAAACTGTCACAGAACTAGAGATGTGGGGTCTTGAAGATGAAGGAAGATTTTCTTTCCCAGGCAGAAAAAGGGGGGGAATTCCCGACAGAGAGCATAATATTATGAGCAAAAGCAGGGGGGACGCGGGGTGCAGGGTAGGGTGAGCACTACGATGACGCTGAGACACAATGAAGGTGGCAGGGAGCTGGCTTGTGGCTCCGACCTGGGGCAAACTTCTAGATTAACAAGTGGTTCTTTTTTGTGTTGTTTTGCTTTTCATTCATGCTTCAACGCAGACTGATTTGCTTCCGAACCTGCTTAATTACTACTTTATTATATGCTGACACCCTGCAGCAATGTCACATGAGAGCAGGTACAGGAAATGAGACAGTGCAGAGAAAGCACTTCAGAGAACCGGGACGTGTCACCCAGCTATCGTTCCAGCTGTTGGCGCTGTTCTAAGGTTTCCGAGGCAAAGGACCAGGTCACTATTCACCGAGCCCCTGTTACCCCAGCCAGGCCAGGCGCCAGGACGGCTGGGGACAGGAAGGACATACAGCACCCCCCCGAGCGGTCCCTGCACACGGCATGGGTGCTCACCAACTACGGACAAGGCAACGTCAGTAAGTCTTCGACCAGCAGGGAGGCACTTAGACCACAACCCTTCCAGGGAAATGGACTTCGTTTTTTTTATCACAAGGCTCCAGCTGGGTGGCTCTGGGCCGCCACAGACTTCTCTGCACTCAAGTGTCCTCATCGGGAACATTCAGAGATAATGGTGCTGTCCCCACCGGTTTCTTAGCTCTCGGGGGGGCCTTGGCACAGACTTGGGAAGCAGAAACTCTCTTCACCTCTGCCTCATGCGGTGCTGCGGGCCTCCCCAGGCCGAGAGGGTTCAGGAGAGGTGGGGAGCCTCAAGGAGAGACGGGGGCGACTCCGAGACTCTGAGTCCCCATCCGGACTCCGCCTCGAGGCCTGGCAGGTGCCATTGAGCAGCACCTGACTAGACTGGACCAGCTTGCTTTCCTGCCTTTGCAGGGAAAGCACTGTCCAGGCAACTCCAAACCCGGCTTAGCCGGCAGTTGATACCCAATGCTATCACCTGCTCATTCGTTCAGCAAACACATTGAGCATCTGCTGTTTGCAGGCAATATGCGATGCCCTCGGCTACAAAGATTATTTTAAGTAACTATTTTTAATAGAATATTTTTAAAGTAATAAGATATCACCTCTCAGAACTCACGCAGAATTCTAGGCAAGCTAAAAATATGAGTACTTCCTTGTTGAAGTCGGTGATTTACCCACAGCCCTTTGGGGTACACACACGATTAAGAACTGGTGATACACGTGCTCTCAGAGTTTAGATTTTAGAAGAAGGTCCCCGAAGAGAAGGCGGCACGCGATCAGTGCAGAACAGACACCGGCTCCAGGCCTGTCCCCGTGGCTCAGAGATGGCCGTCTTCCCCTGGTCCTCACATCGTCTTTCCTGTGTGTGTGTGTCTTCGGGCCAATCTCTCCAAATAAGGACACCAGTCACACTGGATTAGGGCCCCCACAAAGACCTCACTTTGCCCTAACCCCCTCTGTGAAACCCCTGTCTCTAAATACGGCCACGTTCTGAGGCACTGTGGGTTAGGACCTCAACATGTGGATTTGGGCAGAGACATATTCAGCCCCTAACCCTAGCTAAATGGTCACAGCTATTACTGTGACCCTGGATTTCAAGGACCCCCACCACCTCAACCCCCAACTCACCTTTATACCCATCTTTATGTCCAGTACCCCCTTACCACACTCTTCCAGTCACTGTTAACCGAGACACCGTGAACTCTGCCTTACTACAACCTACCTGGACGACAAACACACCAAGTCTTCCTCTGAGTACAGACCCGGCGCAAGCCCCGGCAGCCCTTGACCATCCTCAGCACCCGGGCCACGTGAGAGGAAGGCAGAAAGCCACGGTTATGAAACACAGCACGGCATCCTACCCTCTCACGTCCCTATGCCTCCCGGCAGGTTGGGAAGTGGCCGCTCAGGGCGGCTCAGCTCTGTGTCCAAGGCCGACCAGTAAGTGAAGGCAGGAATGTGATTCTCTAAGGGCACATTCCAGGCAGGACCTGCTGGGGAAGAAGCAAAGCCACACAGGATGTGCCCTCCACTGCCATGGGGTGAAGTCACAAATGCTGGGGCACACCACCGCACTCACTGCGCCCCCAACGACCTCCGGGGGCCGGGCAGGGGCCAGCTTCTGCCCCTGAGGCCTCTGCACTGTCCAGCACCTTGTCTGTGTCTGCACAGCCTCTGCCCTGGGCCTTGTTCGGAGCTGCTGAACGACGGCAAGGAGCTCGCAGCTGCAAGTCCCACCACCCCTCTCATCCCGCTGACTCCCCCTTGACACCAAGGTCCCAGGGATCTTCAGCCCTAACCAGGCCACCCGCCTCCTCAGAGATCTTCCCCAGACCCCCACTGCCCAGCAGCGGGACAGACGGGTGGCCTCAGGCCAGACACAGCGTGCAGACAGGGTCTGTTCTACCTACACATTGCAACATTGTGGAACAATATTTTGAAAATCAGGAGTTGCACATAAAAATTTGGCTTCCTGGCTTGTCTCAAACACCAGGAGGTCTGGCAAGCCCAGCGTGATGGTTAATTTTAAGTGTCAACTTGTCTGGGCTAAGGGATGCCCAGAGAAATCCTTAAACATTACTTCTCGGTACGTCTGCGAGGGTGTTTCTTGAAGAGATTAGCATTTTCCGCGGTGAACCGAGTGAAGATTTACTTTGGGCCAGCCTGGAACGAAAAGGCTGCTTGAGCTGAGACATCCGTCCTCTCCTGCCCTCAACCTGGTTCTCAGAGGTTTGGACTCAGATGGGGACAGATGCCATCGCCCGCCCCCTCCCTGATTCTCAGGGCTTCAGACTCAGACAGCAGGCTTCCTAGGTCTGCACCTTGCAGACAGCAGGTCCTGAGACTTCTCAGTCTGCACAGCCCCACGAGCCAAGTCCTATAATAAATCTCTCTCTCCTCACACACACACACACACACACACACACACACACACACACACACAGGGTGCCAAATGTGTACACATTTTAAGAAAGGAAAAAACTGCATTAAAATTGTAACACTCAGTATATACCGATAACAAAAGATGGATACAAGTCTCATCTGGCTTCTGCAGTGACAAGAGGTGCCAAAGTGGTCACCATCAGTGTCTATCTAATACATAGATACCCTCCTCTGGTTTCAAACACCGTGCCTATGCAGGTGACCCTCGAGTCTACACGTCCACCTCTGACCACGTGCTTTTGATCAGTGACTATCCCTGGGCACTATCAGGTCTCCCATACTGGATGCCCTGCCGCCTAAAGCTGGACTGGCCATCTTTCTCTCCTGACGTCATTGTCACCATGAGGGGAACCACCCTCCTCCAGCTCCTAAGTCCTTGGGAGTCCTCCTTCTACTTCGTGCTCCACGTCCCGCCGATTACTCCTGTGAGATTTCTTTTCTTCCCACCTCGGTCCCGCCATCCTCGCTGTCCTCGCCCCAAACCCGGCCCATCACTCACCCGTGAGTGAGACAAAGGCTCTCGGTGCGGCGAAGCATCAGAGAGCCCAACCCTTCATGTGACAGATGAGCAAACACAGGCTCAGAGAGGAGGGACATGTGCCTAACGTCACAGGCGGCTTCGAGTCAGGACTTGAGCCCTGGTCTCCTGGCCGCCTGTCCCTCCCGTCCCCACGACACCACAGGCCAACACGGCGACGACACCCCAACTCCCTTCATTTTCTCTCACAGTCACTTTTCCAAGAGACGCCTCAGGGTGTCTGCCCGGTTCACAGCATCCCTCCTCTGGCCCATCTCCCCAACAAGGGAGGCCTGGCAGTCAGTCACCTTGGACATTGTGACCACACTCTCCTGGCATGAGTTTGCTGAATTAGGGACAGCCACCTGACTTGTCAAGGCAATCAGACTTTTTCTCCCAATATTGGGAATTAGGGAATTCCAAGTTAGTCTGAATTAGTCCCTTTAAGGTGGGCTGCCAGCTACCCTGTTGCCCGGGGTGGACAGGAAAGCAGGGTACAGAGTCACACACACAAATGGACAGAGCAGAGATGACGGAGGGGAAGAAAGAGGCCTCAAGGTTTCTGTTGCTGGTCCCAGGCCCTCCGTGCGGCCCCAGGCCCTGCTAGGGGTTAGGGGGGCTGGCTGGCTGGCTGTTTTGGGAAGGTGAGGAGAGATCAGTGGCTTTATCTCTGTCATTATTCACATAAATGCCCACAATCCACCCCAAAGAAACATACAATCTGAGCAAATACTGGGCTGTGGTGCACACAGCTTCCAAGATCTACATTTTGCTCTAAGCTGCCTCCCTTTGGTTTGTCATCTGCAATCGGGGTCCTAAATTCACTGTCCACCCCAACCAAACACACACCCCACAAACCTGCTCAGGGGAGAGGATACTTTGTCTCAAGCCCTTGCAAAGGTTCACCTCTGCCAGGGGCTGCCCATCAACGCCCTGTCCGCCCATTGTCACACTTGCTGCCACAGCTCCCCACCCCCGCCCACCACTCTCCCAAGACAGTGTCACGGACATCGGCTCTTCTGTTGCCCTCAAGATGACCTGCTCCAGCAACATCAATAGGCTTATCTCCTGTCTACAGGTCCCGCTTCTACGCCTTTGCAAATGCCACCGTCCCTCCCCCAATGCCCTCGCCCGCCCTCTCCAGCGTTCTGCGTCTGTGGGTGCTCGGTGCATTGCCGGGGGCGAGGGGGAGCCTTTCCTGAGAAGCCTCATCCAGCTGTAAGGCCCACGTCCACCCTCAGCCCAGCTCCGCTTCCCTTCCCTGCAGACCTTGCTCGTGCAAACACTCAGGCTCATGAACCCCAGGCGAGGTTTCTCCCGCTGCGTCCTCACTTCCTGCCCGTCTGAAGGCAAGGCCGACGGAGCATTCTCCATCTGCCAGCCCCCGCCCCCGACTGCGCCGGCGCTGTGCTCGCCACGCTGCAGACACTTAATAAATGTAGCTGCCTGAGTGACTGAGACAGGAAAAGCAATAAGCCCACGTCCACGCTCGCTCCCTGCAGGCCTCCGACTGCCTCCCCGAAAGTGGCAGGCGTTGGGGGCTCCGGGGCTCGGCGCTCAATTCCAACACCAGATTAGAACACGCTGCCGCGTGCAGGGCGGAAGGCTGCGGGGCCGATCTGGGGAAGTGAGACGTGTCGGGGGGCTCGTGGGTGTGAAGTCACACCACCAGGCCCCCAAACCAGACTGGAGCTACTGCGGGAGCCTGGGCACACACGGCGGGGTCACCAGCCCACCCCAAAACCTCTCCCCACAGCCTGCCTCTTCCGAAGCCCACTGTCACCACCAGGGATGGGTTAATTCCACGCTTACGTCCCATCCACCGCTCTTAACTACTGTCATTTTCTGTGTATAACACTGTACTTGCGTCTAAAATTGTGAGACCAAAAACTGGGGGTTGTCTTATACATGGGAGTAATGGGTTGAGAGCGTTTCTTTTCATGGTTTTTTTTTTCATGTTCAAGTATTTTAACAAGTTTTGTGCATCATGCTAATCCTATCCTAAAAATTCCAAACGAGAGGATTTCTTACTGTTGGAGTAGAAAGCAGGGGTCGTCTTACAAGGTCAGACAATTAATCTCACGAACTCATCCCAGAAAAAGTGCTGCACACCTCACTGCCCCGTGATGGGGCTTACTTGGTACCGAAAACGTTCAAAGGGGAAGGTGGGAGATTTACAACTCCTTTTCATTCCTTTTGGAGAGCTGCTGTTCGGTGCGGAAGGCCTGCAGCAGTATTGATTGCGATGCTGGCTGAGCCGACGACGCAGGGCTTTTGCCTGTTAAACCAGGGTGGGGGCCGATGACCGCACAGAAATTAGAGAGTGAAATTTCAGTCTCAGAAGGTGAGATGGTCATCGATCTCCATCTCCGTACTCCGCTGGATATTGAGGTAACACCATTACCATGAAAAATCCCATGGATTCATAGCGGTGGTTTATGCATCAAACAATTGGGCTAGTGTCTTAAAGAACAAACACACTAGGTTTGTGGCGTTAAGTAAGTCACTGATTCCGCGGTGCGAAGTACACAGACAGACCTGGGACCTAGGAACCCGGGGGGCTGACGGCTCGGCTCAGCCATTTCCTGGTGTGATACCTGCAGATTTCGCAGTCTCTGCGCCGTGCGGCCCCGATCTGTGACGTGATCACACTAAGAGCCTCCCTCCTTACAAAACCGGGACAATGGCAGTAGTAGAAAACACATTTCCTATTTATTAGCGGGATAATTGTGACAATCTCGAATTTCACCTGAGCCCCATACTCCTGAAACACAGTAAAGGTGAACCCATCCGCCGCCCCACACCCTTTCGAGTTCCAGGAGATGGTGTGCTGCAGAGAACCTGCCTGCTCCGTGCAGCTCAGATTGGAGGCACCGCCAGCCTGGTGTGCCGATGACGGGGCCAGACGCAGCCCCCCAGGATTCCCATGCTTGGCCCCATGAATGATTGAACTGCTTTGCCCCTTTGCCAAGGCAGGGACCCCTCCTTATCATCCCTCACCCCAAAAGTGGCAGCTGAAGACCTGCCGTGGGAGGGGGAGCTGCTGCCGAGATGCCTGACTGAAGTAGGGTCCTCAAGGGTCAGCTCCCCAAATTGGCCCCCAGACTGAAACTGCAAATCGGAAGATGCTGGGAGTTCTTCCTGGAAATGGGTAGGAGTTCAGGGTGCAGTTGACCCTCAAAGTAGGGCCATCCCGTTTTGCCTCCTGCTCCCCACTCATACACCCTACAAGGAAGCCACCTGTACACACGGCCACCCACGTGCATTTGGCCCTTTCCGTCAGGGGAAGGATAATAGCAAGGAAATGTATAGGCTGCCAATGGCAATTGACCTGCTGCCCCCCATAAATATACAGGGACAAGCAGGGATCACAGACCCTTGAGTAGAACACAAAGGAATGAACAGCTAGAAAGAACAAGCAGGGCCCTGAAAAATCTGAAAGGAGAAAACACACAGTAATCCCAAAGGTGTGGGACGAGAAACTGCCTGCATAATGGGTAGGGGGCGGTGAAAATATGGTTGCTGCAACAGAAATGCAAAGAAGTGCTCCACCATGGAAAGCAAAAAGACAAGGTGACAGAACGTGAGAGAAACATGGAGACGCCGAAGATTAGTCAGGGCCCAGGTCCATCTCAGAGAATCCGGAGAGAGAAGCAAGAAAAAGAACAGGAGAAAAGAATCGAATGTTTGAGACACTCAGTGCTGAAAGGCCCACCAAGTCCTGAGCAAGGTGGTTCTGAAAGACCAACTCCACGATATATCCTCCTGCACTTTCAGAACATGGACTGAGAGAAGTTTCTAAAACAAACCACTGTGGGGAAGTTTCTCTACAAAGGGCTGATAATCCTCTAACGACGACGGAAGTCAGCTGGGTAATTCCTCCAAAGGTGGGAGTGAAGTTATTTTGAACCGGAAGCCCGCCAAGCGAGAGGATAAAATAAAGGTATTTGCAGACCTGTGAAGACCCAGACATTTTACTTGGAAAAAAAAAAAAAAGAAAAATTAACCTGGGGCTATACTCCAGAAAAGCAAACAATCGAGAAGAAACCTGTGGAAATAAACAATGAGCAACCAAATCGGAACCAGCAAAGGTTATTTATTCGGAGTTTGCAAAGGAGCCAGCCGCCACCACTGGCGTTTGGCTGAGACACACACGGGCAGGAGGCGGAATGTTCTCTGATGGAGGAGGGGAGGGGTGCCCTGACGGGGGGCTGTCGGTGCGGGGAAGCTGCGGGCGGCCTCGCCAGCAGGGGGGCGTCCTATGGGATTGGTTGGGGGACCAGGTTTCGCTTTCTCTGGTTGGTCCCAAGTTTCAAGCAGGGACAAACATTAGAGAACCTGCCAGGTATTAGTCAAGTCCTTGCCTGTGTGGAGAGTATTATTCCGGAGGTCACTGTTTGGCTTCCTGGGCTGGTGGCTCGCGACAGCAGCCTGACTTCCTACAAGTCTGACTTACAGATGGCAGGCTGGCTTGCTGGGGTGGCGGCTGTACGTGATGGGCTGGCGTCCCGGGTTGTTTGCTGCAGACTGTGGGTCAGAGTTCGATTAGTTCAGTATTGCCTGGCCATTGTCATTTTGTACATTCAGTCTCTCAAACCTAACAAAGAAAGACGTGAGATCCAGGAACAGTGGGACTAAGTCAGGAGTGCCCTAAAAAAGCTCAAGGTGACACAGCTAGGGAGAAGTCTGTTCCAAGTTGTCCCTTCTACCAATAGAATGAGTAAGAAGTACGTAGTAATATGGGGAAGAAGATATGTGTTACTCCAATCAACAAGAGACACACGCAATTGAATTTCCATGGTGAGAGCCACGGTCCAAATACGAAACAAATAAAAATGAATTATTTTGAAGAACGGACAGAGGACAGCAAGAATCCACTCGGTCGCGATGCTTGGAACCACCCCCTTTGAGCAACCATGATCTCGTCACACAGGATTACACCTCCTTTATAGATCTACACGCGCTGCTGAGTAATATTTACAATATCACAATAGTGTTGGAGTTATGTATTGATTTTCAATTGCTTCTATATAAACACCACATGAAAGGACTAATTATGGTTACAGCATGAAATATACATGTTCTAGACTTTGCCAACGCAGAAGTACAGTTAGCATTGGCCAACACTGGGAGGAGGGGCAGGAAGGAGAAAATGTGGAACTAATTTCCTCACATTACACAGTGGAGAAACAAGAGGTACTGATGAAGCTAATAAATCAAGGAATGAAAGTTTAAGCGCCTTATTTTAAATCATAGAGGAAATAAATAGAAGGATAAAAATATAACCAAAGTTGGCAGGAAAACATTAAAGGAAGATGCATGCCTCATCTATCATAGTGGGGAGTCAATAGCTACAGCTTCAAGCTGATGAATCAAGAAATAGAAATGTAAACGTATTATCTGAGTTTGGGCAAAACCAGCAGCACCCCTCCCCGCCAAAAAAGGCGGGCGAAGAGCAGGACCAGCAGGGCAGGTGCAAGGGTTTTCGTGCCATGCCCTCCCCTTCTGGCCTGTGATCATTGTCACTTCCCTAGGCATGTGTGCTTAATATTCCTCTCTTTCTTGTAAATGTAAAAGGAGAAGTCAAGGTTTTTCTCTGTCCCCCCCACCCCAGTAACCCCAGCCTTATGGTTTCCCTCGGCCTCTCCAAGGCTGCGGTCTCCACCGCACGTTCTCAGGCTTACGTCCTTGGGGACCCCCCCGAGGGAGCGCAGATTCAGGGACAGGCCCCTCCGGGCCCCTGACGTCACGTCAGGTGCAGGCGTGAATCGGAACCCTAATTAATCCTTTGGTCTGACCAGTGCTGGGAAATGGACCCCCAAAACATACCTCTTCCTCAAATCGCCAGCGGACTCACATTCCTGAGCCCATCACGCGGCCAGGTACGTGGCAGCAGCTTCCACAGGTGCCACTGCCTGAGCCCAGCCGCTGCCCCCCACGCACCCACGTCACACACACGCTCACCCAGAGACCCACCCCGTGGGC
This sequence comes from Lyroderma lyra, assembly GCA_004026885.1. Lineage (NCBI taxonomy): Eukaryota > Metazoa > Chordata > Mammalia > Chiroptera > Megadermatidae > Lyroderma > Lyroderma lyra. The sequence continues at coordinate 15,590 of PVJL010000133.1, forward strand.
CGGCTCTTGCTCATGAGTTGTCCTTGGGGCCTACTGGCCTGCCAGGCAAGAGTTTGGGAGACACAACTGTCACTGGGAAAAACCAGCGCATCAAAGGATGTGACCAGCACGTCGTCCCGCCTCCATGACATCCTCGTGTTGGCAGAGCGTGGCGTCAGGACAGCACTGACAGCTGCCGATCGTCCCGCGGGAGGCCGGAGCCCATGGTCCCCCCGCCCACACGTGTGCAGGCTGTCACCTGAAGCCCCGCCTGGTTTGTTCCCCACGCGCCGGCGGCAGCCACAACCCACTCTACTCCACCCACATCACGAGCCGGACAGGGACGCCAAGTGGGACGTAGAGGAACGGGCAACAGCCCACTGGGAGCATGAAAAGTCCTCTTCCCTCCAGAACATTCTCTGCTCCCAGCTACAAGTGCCTCAAATATTCGAGTAAGAGTTTCAGGCCTTTGGCGGAGAGCGGGGACAGCAAGAGGAAGCAGGGACACAGGAAGGTCCCAGTGCCCCTCCTCCGCACCAGCGGCAGGCACCCTGCGCAGCCCAGTCATTCATGTCTGCTGCGCCCTGACTCTGCACCCTGTTCATCCCCGACCCAGGAGGTTTTCACCCCATTAAATACCTTCCCTTCCCATATTCGTGGGTTGCACGAAGGGATCGGAAATTATTCTGGGTGCTCCAGGAAAAGCACGATGGAAGCCAAAGTGTCAGGTGGACTGGGGTGCACTCGTTACACTTTTCTGTCTACTTCTGTGTGTTTGGAACTTTCATAAGGAAAACACACACACACACGCACACGCACACACACACATGCACACACACACACACGCGCGCGCGCACACACACGCACATGCGCGCGCGCGCACACGCACACACGCGCACACACACACGTGCACGCGCGCACACACACGCACACACACACACGCACATGCACACGCACTCACACGCACACACGCACACGGACACACACACATGCACGACGCACACGCGCGCACACGCGCACGCACGCACACACACACGCACGCACACGCGCGCACACGCGCACGCACACGCGCACACACACGCGAACGCACACACACACATGCACACGCACACACGCGCACGCGCGCACACGCACACGCACACACGCACACGCACACGCACACACGCACACACACCCTGTCCCATTTGCCCTCCGAACCTGGTATCACTTTGAACAGTGACTGGCCCTTTCTCTCGTCATGTGAACTACGCTCAGTCTTTGTGTCCTGTTCGAGACAAGAATAGAAAAATACATAAACTCTCAAAGGGCAAGAAAAGGCCAGTAGTTGGGGTGTAGGGGAGGGGAGGGAAACCCCCGGGGGCCTGGGGGCCCGAATCTTGGAAGCGCGCCCACTACGCGAACTGTCGGGGCCAGGGAGGACAGTCGCGACGGGCTGGGGCGTCTGTGAACACACCGAGCGGCCGCCTGGCTCTGGCCTCTCCGAGCTCCGCGGCGCCTCTCACTGTCCTGCACCCCTGCCGTGTGCACCAACTGGCGTGCGCGTTAGAGGCCAAGGTTTTGCTTTGAGGTACGACCTTGAAAATTTGGGGGCCAGCCCACCTGCTGTTTCAATGGACCCAGCCTTCAAGTTAATGACTGTTCTTTTCTCCGATTCCAAGGACCTGGTCTCAGCCTCCAGCGGAGCTGGGAGTCTTCGCCTCTTGTCTGTCACTGAGTGAATGCTTCTGGTCCCAGCTCCTCAGATGAGGTCACCTTTCCAAACACGGGGAGCTGGGAGCCCACGAACACAACAGCTCCTCTTCTCATTGCATTCTCCTCTGAACTAGTCTGTCCCCCGTTCCAAAATCAATCAACAAGAAAGCAATTCTGTTATAAGTCTTAAAAGCTTGCAGCAATTAGTGTCTGGGTAGATAAATTGGAGTGATCCACACAATGGAAGATTCATGAAACTGTCAAAAAGAGGATGCCTGAGAGCCACGGGCTGCTATGAAAAGTTCTCCAAGACACACTGTTTAGGGGTGGTGACAGTCCAGTTGCCCTGTGGGCCTGAAGGGACAAATTCTTCCCCCAGAGGGAGGAAGGGTCTTAACAGTCAAACCCCTGGAAGTGATCACTGCCCACGCCTTGCCTTCATCAGAAAGCCAACTGGTCAAGCACAGGGTGACGGCAGAGTTTGAAAATGGTGCGGTGCCCTATTCCAGAAAACACGAAAGCTCTTCGCCTCTGCAGAGACCTGGCAGCAGCGAAAAGGAAGAGTCAGGCACGATCTGTGCACACTTGTGTCTGCCTTTGGGGCATGGAGAGCAGTTACCTTCAAGTCCAAAGCTCTAAGGTGTAAGTTCGTAAGCATCGGGCCTTCGGTTTGTTTATTTTCTTCTTTTTACACCTGAGTATTTAATAAAGATCTTTGACAAGGCGGAGATCGCGCTCATGCCAGGGACGGAGCTGCTGTGTTTCCTGAGTCTCGGTGTCAGAGGGGAAGCTCCACCCGCTCGGGCAGGGCAAGTCAAGTACGACAACACCTAACAGAAGGTGAACCAGCAGGCATCAAGCTCTTTCTGTTCACGCCTGCATCTGGATATTTTCTTTTTATAACTCTCCTCTAAGGGAAGTTTTGAGGTTACCTTCACAAGTGTGACTGCCACATTCTCCCCTTGTACCACCCATAGCCTCTGATTCTTGGCTGGGCAGGTGGCTATGTGCAATAAAGACTGCATTCCCCACCTCCCTTGCCGATTATGGCCAATTGAGTAAGTCCCTGCCAAGGAAAAGTAAAAGGACATTGTAAGTGCAATGGTGTGATTTCTGGGCAGAGCCCTTAAAGAGGAAGATTCTAACTCCTCCTCCTCCCTTTTTCCTGCTGGATGAATGGGAACACAATGGCTGGCACTCCAACAGCCATCGTGGACCAGGAGGTGAAGAAGAAGACAACAAAAGATAAGAAACCTGGGTTCCTGATGATCGTGGGGCTGCCACACCAGTTCAGGACGTCCTACATTTACATGAGAAATAAACTTCGATTTATTATAGTTAAAGTCACTGTTGTATCGGATTTTCTGTCACTCATGGCCAAGCTTAAATCTAGCTACTAGAGATAAAAAACCATCTTCTAAGTTCTTCTGTCATAAAAGAGCCTACGACCTTTATCAGATATGTACGTGCAGGAATCATTCCAGAGTCCCGACATAGCTCAGCACCATTTTTATGCTGATGGAACTGAGAATAAGAATGGCATAGAGGATTCCAGAAACAGGTCATGTGCCTCCTCCTCTATTTTCCCAGAAAAATCTTATTCCTGGAGGTGTCCTAGAGACTCCACTCCCGTTTGCTCTAGCCCGTCCCTGGGGTCACTGGCCAGGCTGCAGAATCTTCAAGAATCTGCAGGCAGTAGGTAAGAAGGATACTTCTCTCAGAGTCTCCTTATTTATTTCAGAGCAGCTTCAATAATTCCTTTAGCCATCCAAGTCAGGATGGTCCTATTACAGACGAGATCGGGCGTGTCCGGGGTGGTATGGCCCTAGACAGATGGTCCTATTCCAGCGACCAGCGCTCTTCTGCGTCTTTGGACAAGAACCCTAATTGGGATACTCGACTCCTTAGTCCTTTTCCTCCCGTAACCCAGATTTAACCCAGCCTGACCCAAATTTGAGCAACATTTAATCACAACTCACACTCCTTTTCTGATCCACCATCCCAGGTAGAACCACTGCCAAGATGCCCTTCACGAAAGACCTAATGGGCAAGACTATCATTCTCAAGGTCAAACCCACGGATGCTATAAAACCCGTGCAAGACAGGTTCCTCCCAACAGCAGGGACCGATTTTGCTGGAAAAGCCACTGGAAGATGGATGCACCAATGTCTGATGACAACCTTCAAAAAGGGAGGACACGGGTGGTGGACACCTCGTGGTGGTGTGAAGAAGTCCTCTTACACGCTCGCAAGCACAAGCCAAGGAGACAGGTCGGCTGCAATGCTCTGAAATGCTATGAGGTTGATGAGCTGACACAAGTTGTCCCCCTCTCCAGGTGTCTTTCGGATGGCATCTTTGTGGCAAGCCACCGTAACACACAAGACTGCACGTGTGTAGTTCTTGCTTCAACACACCGGAGACACGTCAGCACGAGTGTGTGTTACTACGAGGCCAGAACGACTTTAAGTACGGAATTTTACTCCAGTGTTTTGAACACAAAGACCTGATCCTCAAAAAGACAAAACTGCATGGTCAAGGACAAGTCAGTGGCTGCCACAGAAGAAGGGTGGAGAGAGGACCTGATGATAAGGGGCAGCCCAGGGCAGCTTTTTGGGGTGACGAAACAGTTCTGTGTCCTGATACGTGTTGGTGATGAGTCCACAGATTTACATAAGCATTAAAACTCATAGAACTATATGTACATCAAAATAAAAAATTCAAGCTTACCGAATGATAGCTTTTTAATTTAATTTAATTTAATTTAATTTAATTTAATTTAATGTTAAAAGATCTTTGCTAAGCAGCCAGGAAATAAACAGACCTGTAGGCTAGTTCATAAAGTAGCTAACAGTGAACGGGTCTAGACCACCAGCATCTGGGCACCAGCCTTGTGCTCTCTTCTCACACAGAGGCCACTGTGTCGCCTGGAGATGGCCACAGAGATGAGCTCTTAGATCACAGGGGACCAGACCACCAGTGGGTGGACAGGGGGACAGTAACTAGTCACAAAAGCTGTTACATCAAGAGACTTTCAAATTGTGCAAAATGAAGCAGCTTGCAAAAGAGAAAGAGAAAATGCCCAGCTAGTTCGACCTGACTGGTTAACCAGAAATGTCACCACCACCACCACTAGAACGACAACCACAAAAATCCTGTGCACGAGGGAAGCCCCACAGCATCGCACGAGCACGGGGCTCCCGCCCGCAGGCTCCCGATGGCTCCCAGAATCCCAGAGCCGGCCTTGGGGCTGGGCGTGGGGTTGGCGCACGGGGAGGAGAGAGAGCCCAACATGGGACGCAGTGCCCGCCGGCGCAGGACCACAGGAGGGGACAGTCAAAATTCGGTTCACTTACGGGCAAGTACGGAGTTCGAGGCTGCTTGCCCACCTGAGCCTGGGGATTGAGATCGGTGTCAACGGAATTCGCACACAGGTCGCTTTCGATGACTCAGTAGCACTCCTTCCTCCCGGCCCTCATCCCTTCGTCCAGCAGTGACAGGCACCTGTCTGTGCCTCACGTCACTTCCTTCCAGCCACCCGGGATCTCAGCTGCAGCCCCTGCCGGTCTCCCTGCTCAGCCACCTCGGGACGCTTTCTCTAGCCCCCAGGGGCCCCGAGCGGTCCGAAGGCACCTGCCCGCCTGTGGGCAACGTCCCCAGCCTCCCACCCGAGAGACGCTTCCGACAGGTCCTGCCAGGGCTGAGCCCACTGCCCACTGTGGTCACCCGCTCACCGCTGACCTGTCCTCCTTCCCTGTCACCCTTGCCCCTTCTCCTTGGATCGCTGCCAGCTAACCCAACTGCTCCCCCACCGTTGCTCCAGGCTCCTCTATCGGAAACCCCAGTAAGTCGGATGGCTAGATTCTGGCTCTCTGCGCCACCCTTCATCCTGGGAGGCCTAGAGCCAGCGCCAGGAACACCGCACACTCCCAGCTGGGGACACCCGTCTCCCGGTGCCGTAGTGGGCTGCGATGCTTTGGCCGTTGGTAATGACGTCGCTGCAGCAAACAGCCCTGCGGCTCAGTAGCCTTTAACCATTTCGGGAAGCTGCTCATGAGCTTTGCCCCCGAGCCCAGGCTCCCCAAGACCCCCCGGCTGTAACCAGCAGCTCCCGACGGTGGGGGTCCTTCGCCCCTATTTCTGTAATGAGCCCCGGGAGGTTGGCACCGTAAGCGTCGGGGTGCCCACTGGGGACTGGAGGCCTTGCAACCTCTTCCCTAAGTAGGAGGCGAAGGGCCATGCAGAGGGGACCCCGCTCCCGCACCAGGTGGCACATCCTCCGCTCCCCCCATCAGGCTGTTCGAGCCCGTTGCCTTCCAGCCGTAACTGCCCAGGGTAGGACACGTCAGGATGGGAAGCTGCCACTTGATTAAGATAAAAATAAAATAATCCAAATAGATAACACGCTCCTCCTTGGAACAGATGGCCAGGGAGCCGCCTCGTACGGGGGACATCAAAGATGGGGCAGAGGCTCGTCTTCCTGCGTCATCGAGACCTCGCTCTCTGTTGGTACGGCGGCCAGGCGGGGGTCGGCGACGCCATCGGCAAAGGTGAGAAACGACAGAGAAGCCATCGATTCCCTCGTGGGCCTCTCCTCAGCCATGTCCTCGGTCCCTCAGGCGACACCATGGCAGCGTGCTTGTGGTGGGGTGGGGGACACAGGGGAGACGAGAGGGTAGAGAATAAATGGAAGAGGGGCCAGTTCACCCGCTCAGGAGGGCCTGCGGCTGCCCCTCATCCAAGGGCACCGCTGAGAGTTTTTCCAAAGGAAAAGGACGCCAGGCCCCCACGTGTATTCTGCTCTCACGGAGCTATCCTGGCCCAGACACTTGTCACTTCACTCCAGCTGCAGCATTTAGGCGCACTGCATCACGATTTACCCCTTTACTTGTCTCAGCTCCCTTGCGCTCGAGGGCCATCTCTCATGTGACTCGATAGCGCAGAGCCCAGCCGAGACCGACGTCAGTGTTGGGCGAACGAATGAATGGAAATAACCGGAATTGCCGCAAGAGCCACTCCGTGGGTCCGCTCCGTTGGCTCCGTTCTGCACGGCCACCGGTGTGAATCCTTCTAAAACCTTCCGTGAGAGAGACTATGGGGGCGCTGAAAGAATCTCCCAGATCTACGGGAGGTGAAAAAAGGGAGATTTGGGGCGAGGCCTGGACGGTACATGCATAACTGATGTAGAAGAAGAGGAGGGACGCGTACATCTGGGGCGCGCCTGTCCCCAAACAGGTGCATGCTCTAAGGAAACGAAGAAATGGTTAACTCCGGGGTCGGGGAACGAGGAGCTGGGCGTGGAAGGGAAGCTTGCTGTTTCTTACGTCTCCCTCCTACTCTGAACTTTTACCTTGGCACCTGCCTGTCTGCTTATTCAGTGTAAGTAGCCAGTGGATGACCATTTAAGACTTGCTTTTACACCGAGTTTACGAACGGAAACGCTGGGGCTCGGAGCCGAGAGGTGACTTGGCCAAGTTCATGGAGCTAACAAATGGCAGAAGCAACGACGAACCCAGACGTGTCTCTCCAAAACGCCTCTGTTTCGCCTACCCTGGACGTAAACTTGGATTCAGGCCTGGCTCTGCCCTTATTGACAACATGACCCTGGGCAACGTGCTGAACCTTTCTGCCTCGGTGTCCAGGCTGGGCGCAATCGTGTGCTTGTCTCATAGGGTCGTATTCAATGAGACGCACATGGACTGTTCTTTGAACAGTTCCGGGTCATGGCAGGTACGCAGTAAATGCTGCCATTGTTATATATGTAGTTTTTAATGGATTAAAAAAAAAACAAACTTTTTCCCCTTCCCCAAATCAAATTTCTCTTCGTGCTGCCTCTCACTGACCTCTGCTTTCACCTGGTACCCCTGCAGCCTGAACCTCAGGCCTGCAAACAGAAGGGAGCCTCAGCGACATTCAAAGTCTCGTGGGAAATGCAGGGATGCATCGCACCTCACCGCCCACCAGTAGCGTGCTCAGTTCCTGTCCCCTCCACACACTGTCCCCCTTAGCCAAGAGGCCATAGCACGAGTTCTCAGAGGGGCCAGCTCTGACAGGTCCTTGAACTGCACCAGCCACAGTGCTCGCAGGGCCCCGTGCAACCCCACAGGTCACACCGCCACAAAGCTGTCCCTGTCCTCAGACCTCTCCAGAGAGGCCAGAACGGCGGGCGACTCAGAGGGGACCGGGCGAGCCATCTCCCACCTTGGCTCCTCCAACCAGGACTCCCTCCTGCACGCTACCTCAGTGTTTTGATTAAAAACCATGATAAACTTGAGGGTGCGACAAAAGGAAGGAATTGATGTTTTAATACAACTCATTAGAGTTGTATTAACTTTATTAAGTCCAGAAATAGGAAGAGCATATAAAATAGAAAGATTAGTTGAAAATCAACACCACACGGGTCAGGGCGGCCACGATTTCGGGAACGGTAATTGCTGGGTCGTCTCATTACTGATTAAATAAGAAATCTCAAATACCATTAGACAATTGTGATTAAATGGATGTCATTCTAATTGAATGTGTGGTTCACAGGCTTCCTCTGAGTCAGCAGTTCGCCTCCCTGATCCGCGCGTGTGGCGAGGGGCCATCTATGCAGCGACAGCGCACAGCCATCATCTCCCAGACAGCCTCCGAGCCAGCCTCCGAGCCCCTCCGAGCCACAGTCTCCGAGCCGCGGCCTGAACTACGGCTGCATGTGCGGAGCAGGCGGGTGGGGGCGTCGCCCAGCAGGGAGCTGACGTGGCGAACACAAATTCCGCCTCGTGTCACGGCCGGGCTCTTCTCCCCTCTCATCTCCGCACCCAGCTCAGAGTTGTCTGACGCCTGCGTCACGGGCAGTCCCTCCGGCTTTGGAGTCACTTGAAGACGAGGGGGAGAGGAGCGTCTTCTTGGCGCAGACAGGCAGCTCCGAGGCCCTGAAATTGGACCTGGCTGGGATCACGGGGGATGAAAGGCCTTTGGTCTCATCTCCCTCTCCCTCCTGCCAAGGAGCCTGGGCCAGAATCGTCTAAGACCCATTGTTCTGGATGTCCCAAGGACAAGGGCAGAAGGTGAATTCTGCCACCTCTCGGACTGGTGTTGCTACCCACCTATCCCGCAGGACACGAGCTCTAGTCCCTCCACCCTGCTCTTTGCTTTGCTTGGATTAAGAGCCAACGTGAAGCAGGACATCTGTCACCCACACTGCAAGGGACAGGATAGCACCAGTCCTAGGCCCACCCTCGGGGGTGAAGGGGTTTATGCAGTAGGTTAAGTTGTTCTTAGCAGCCTTTTGCTACACACACACACACACACACACACACACACACAGTTACCGTGATCTTCGTAAACTCCAGATCTGCTCACATCACGACTCTGCCTCAGGTGAAAGCTACATGTGTCCTGTCATCGGGGCCTTCCAGCCCTCCCCACCCGGCCCAGCCTCCTCCAGCCGGATTTCCCACTGACACCCTCCCACGTGGTGCCGACTCGCAATACCCCCCAACAGGGCGGCGGCGCCTCCGTGTCTCTGCTCCGCCATCTGCTCCGCCTGGAATGCTCCTGCTGCTGCTCCTGGGAGGTTCCTCGCGAGCCATACTGCTTCTGAGTCTCGGGAAGGCCGTGACAGGATTTCTCCGCCTCCTGATGGTTCAGCCATGCTTCCTAAATTCTGGGCTCCCCTACCACCAGGGGACAGGCGACACGGTTTTGTCTTGCAGCTCCACGGAGGAGACCGGAGGGTTGGCTGCCACGCAGCCTGTTGGTGAAGGCTGAAATTTTGTGGGCTGGTGGCAGTGTGGTGCCAGGGAGGACCCCCAGGGCGACGGACGTGTCGGCCTTACGCCAGCTTGGGAAGGGGCAAACAAGCTTGTCGTGGCCTAAGGGAGGCGGGGCCAACCCTCTAGGGGTAACTCGTGTCCCTGGGGAGGAATGACAGGCCCGAAAGCCTCAGGATTAAGGTGGTAAAGTACTGGACCGGGGTAGAGGCAGAAGGAGCTGCCATTCCGCTCCCGGCGAGATCTAACAGGGAACGAGGGCCGCGTCCCTACAACCGCGCAGGCCGATCACACACGGAGAGGGGTTTGCGGGGATCACCCCGCGGCTCCCCTCGGCCACGCCTCCCGGCCCGCACTTCCGTGGGCGGAGATGCTCTTCTGCGCGGCCTGAGAGCAGTGACGTGGGCGGGGCCCCCACCTGACTGCTGCTTCCCAGCTGCGCGCGCAGGAAGGCTTTCTCTTCTGTCTCATCTGTCCTTCTTCCATGCAAAACGAACGGCACCAGCGGCTCGCTGCACGCCGACGACTCCTCCGGTTTGGAAGTCCCGCTTTTAAACCGCCTTTAAATAGGCTGTTGGGACTCGGGCCCTGGGTCTGGAGCATGGAATCCCTCCGTGTAGTCTAGGAACAGCCGGGAGCGGCCCGCAGGAGGCAAAAGCTCCCTCCAGCCGCCTCCGAGAAGAGCTGCTCTGCTCTGGGATTTGTAGTCCGAGACCCCAGCGGGGTCTGGTGCCCGAGCCTCATTTATTTCCGCCCTGCCCTCTGCCGGCTGGTAGGTGGGGCAGATTGTCTTAGCTTTACGGCGCCCGTGCCCGCTTCTGGGGTGGAACTTTACTGCGTGGCTTCAGTTTAATAGCAACGTGGTCTTCCTAAAAATGTCAGATTGTAAAATGCTGAGTCATCCAACAACAACAAAAGGCTGGTCCTGAGTAGAAATTAGAATCGCTGGGCAACAGGCTAATACCACATATCATCAGCCTAAATAGAGGGAGATGAAGTTTAGGTTCAGATCAAATTAAGAAGGTAGTTCTGAGCTCCAAAGGGGCTCCCGCTCTGAAACACAAGAAGGAATCAGGCAGAAGGGTAAAGCTGCAGCTGAAATACTGTTACTCTGCATGGTAAACATAGTGGTGTAGATGTGAAAGTCAACCTTTTATATCCATAACAACTGGCTGAGCCATCCTAAATGAAACAAAACTGTAAAGACAACCAAGCCAACAGAGTCAGAGGCCTAAGAAGGGATCTATTTTTGCCCTGTAATTGCATTGTCTTCGCATAGATAAGTGAATTAAACTCCCCAATAATAACTGTTTCAGGCAGAATCATTCATGAATCCTAAAATCAGTGAGTGAGCAGGGTATTTATAAAGTATCTCCGCACAAAATACTTCCTAATTACAAAAGTAAAAATGGCAACTTTACAGTACAGAAGCCTGGCAGTCCCCACTTCAAAAAAGAGATCAAGGTTAATGTCATTGGTATTAGAACAAAGAGAGACCACATGGCCTGATCCGATGGCCTGAGAAGGGCACAACCTCACTCCTGTGGTATTGGTGCCAAAAATGCATCTTCTGGGTTTAAACCACAAAGAAGCATCACATAAAACCGAACTAAGACCATTCTAGAAGAAAACTGGCCAGTACTTTTCAAAACTGAAAAGGTCATGTGAAACAAATTGAAACGGAAGCATTCCAGATGAAAGGGGACCAAGGAGACAGGACAATCAAATGCCATGTGTGACCCTGCACTGAATCCTGGACCTGAAAAGTGGAAAAACTGGCAAAATTTGAATTGAGCCTACAAAGTAGATAATAGTATTGTATCAATGCTAATTTCCTGGTTTCGATCGTTTGACTCTAGGTTATGTGAGCTGTGAAGGATGTACCGGAATTCTTCCTACTATTTCTGCACCTTTGTTCTTAAGTCTGAAATTAATTCAAAATGCAAGTTAATAATAAATAAAACTTTAAGTGAATGAAAGGATCTCAATTTAACCAGTAACAGGGGACCCTTTCCCTGCGAAGCCCCTGTGCCCCAGTCTCAGAGAAAGAATTTTGGCAACTGTCGAAAATATAAAACAGGCTGACCAGGCGTCTCGCTTCAGAAAACGTCGTTTTCCGGAAGGAAGCCAACTCCAAGATCACAGCTGCAGACCCTGAGGTGGAAGGGAAGAAGCGTCACAGCTCCAGGTACAACCCCACAAGCTGACTGAGTCTACCAGCTTGGGGGGCTGTGAGTGCAGCTGGGGTCCCACAGCTGGGGAACCCGGTGGGATGATGCTGAGAGCCCTGCACAGCAGGCATTAGGAAAGGACACGGGTCAGGTCACCTTGCTCTTCAGTGTGTGGCTCTGGGACCAGCAGCATCACCTGGGAGCAACCCCTCAGGCCCTCCCAGACCACCTGAATCAGGATCTGATGCTTTGCAGTGAGAAGCGCTGGGTCAGGAGGCCACTGGGCCTCGGCCATGAAGCTGGGGAATGCGTAGAGCAGTGGTTCTTGGACACAGCTGGACACGGAATCACCCGGAGGGCTTTTCTAAATCCCAGCGCCAGGGCCTACCCCGGATCACTTTAATCGGACTCCGGGGGGACAGGATGCAGCCATCAGTGTTTAAAAACTCCCCAGGTGGGCAGGAGAGTGTAGTCGTTAAGAGGACGAACGCTGGAGTCATGTTCCAATTCTGAGAGCATTCACTGACCGTGTCAGCGTGGCCACCCCATCTCATGTCTCTGAGCGCCAGAGTCCCCCACTGGAGAGCAGTGACAATCACAGCATCCAGTCTGCAGAGCTGTCTGTAAGGATTTGTGGCCCGGGACCCACAGCTGCGCTCGTGCAGTGCCGTAACGGTGGCTCCTTCTCGTCTTGCTTTTCATGTCACGTCTTCTCGGTAGCTCAGAACCCAAGGAGGTGAGGCCTCCTGTCTTGCTTTTCCCATTTAGTTTAACCCTATTTCATCCACAGAAAGTTCCCAGAAGTCACAGGGGAGAAAAGTGTCCACTGGATTAGCCTCAGTGGGTGCTTACTGAGTCCCCTGCCTACCCTTGTAGGTGACTCACTGAAGGAGGAAGAGCAACCAGGTCCGAACTCCCAGGATCACAGCCTGGCCAACCAGTCGGCCCTTTTAGCTCCAAGGTCTTGTCCAGGATGCGCACGGACGTACTTGTCACGTGGGCTGGAGTCAAGAGCGCTACTTCGATCTCAACACGAAGTCTCTTCCTTTCGGCCAGATCGGAAGAGAATGGCAAACTGAGACAGGAAGTTCTGCTAGAAAGAACAGGGATGAGGAGGAGATCTGTGTTCGGTGTGAGCCTTCAGGGTGAGGCTCAGGTCCAGAACTTTATGCTTAAGCCCAGGTGCGCCTCTAACTTACCTGTGTCATTGGATGAGTTCACACTCTTTCTGAGTTCCTACCTGGCCTCCTGATGTCATGCTACAAATCTCTACTAACCACTGGAACATCGTTGGAAAGTTATGAATAGTCCATCCAATGTCAGTGAGTAAAGAATGCCTTATATTTAGAGGCATTTGAGCACAGTTAAAGCACTTGATAGATGGCAAATGAAGTATTACTATCCCCATTTTATAAATTTAAAAACCGAGATTTAGACCCATTGAGGAAATTGTCCAGAGTCTTGAAGTTTTATGGAAAAAGCCGTGTCAAGAATAAAATCTGGGGGGAGTTCCCTGATGGTGTAGTGGCTTGGGGCTTCGGCGTTGGTGCTGTCAGCGCTGCGGCCTGGGTTCGATTCCCAGTCAGGGAGCTACCCACATACCAAAAAGCAAAAAAAAAAAAAAAAAAAAAGAATAAAATCTGGGACTTCCGACTCCTAGCCCAGTGCTCTCTCACACTGCTGAGTTCACCTAAATCCCACTGGATGTGTCCATGAGAAACATAGTTCCGTTTCTACTTCAAAGAAAAAATTAAAAATGATGGTGGCCTGTAGGGCATGTCCAGTGTGATGGCCCCTGATTTAGAACTGAAGGGAGAACTGAGTTGCCAAATAAAGTCACTGCTGAAAAGAAAGTTTGCAAAATGTGGATTTCATATTCAAGAGTCTTTCTGATTCGAGGGGACTGGGAACACCACCAAGGAAAATGTAATGGGAGACAGCTGGGGATGCAGGTGTGCAGCCTTATAAATTACTCAGCAAACCCCCACAGGAGCCCCCCAAGACCTACAGCTGAGTGGGAAGACTGGTCCTCCATTCTACCCAAGTAACTTGTAGGCCTCAGAGGGGGTTCGTGGGCAGACACTCCCGCCCCTCAGGACGGCACCTAACCCGCTGAGAGTCGTAGTCACCTTCAGGGGGTCTGCCCAGGTCACAGTGTGCCTTTGTCTCTGAGAACTGCCTCCCACCCCTTAAAACCAGCAGGCAAGCGTGTACCTTCACGTACATGGACACACCCAAGCACAGTTGATTGGACCAGGGTGGTCACCTGACCCAAGCTAGGCCAATCAAATTCTCTCTCTCCCTGGAGCCAAGTTTAGGACAGACTCCAGGGAGAGGCATCCATCCATCTGAGCTGCTTTACTTGATCGGAGAAGAGGAAAACTCAGGAGCTCTGAGGCTTCTATTGTTCCCCACACGTGGAGAAGCAAAGTCACGGGCCTTTGTTTACGATGGATGTGACTTTCAGAGGGGCCTGGGTTCCTAACAGCTTCAGGGTCTGCTCCCAACTCAGAAGGCCCAGCTGCTCTGGATTCTGTAAGCTCCTCCAACATTCCAGTATCTTTTCACTTTCTGTCTCTCCCACCCCCTTCCCCACCCCCACCCCCACCCCCACTGGCTGTAGGTGGTTTCTGTTATTAAGAACCCAGGTAGGAGAAACTACCCAGCACTTGATGACTGTTGGACACAGCTACGTGCTCCCAACCGAAGACCACCCCCGTCTCCCCCAAAGGCACACGCCGTGGAATTCAGAAAAGCATCTAAGGGAAACTTCGGACCCAGCAGGTGCATCGTAAAGTGATTTAAGGCAAATAGAGTGTGATGAATAGGTGAACAACTAATTCCTAGACCCGATCTAAAAGAATAATATAAAAAGCCTCAGGTCCACTTAGGGTTTAACCCATTTCCCACTAGGAAGTGCAGCTCGCATAAACACGCACATCTGACTGGTTTTCAATGTGAAAACAAAATATAAAAACTGTTCTTGGAGTTGTATCTAAGCCGCACTTGTCTCTAATCCTAATGTAAAAGAAATACATATGATGATCAGTATTTAATAATTTTGTTTCACGCGTAGAAATGCTACGTTTTCCGGGATTTGACATTTTCAGCGATTGAGAACGACTATATTTTTTAACTGGAAATACCACAACTGAAAACAGAATGCTAAAATAGAATGGATGTCATTTGTTTCCAAAGACTACTGCTGTACTAGAATGATGCAAAAATAATAATAAAAGCAAGATATTCATGGCAAACCCCGGGGGTGAGGGTAGGACTGTAATCCGCGAGTTATCTCGGGGTAAACGCTGCAGCCGCCAGCGCCACCAGGGCAAACGGGAAACGGGTTAAAACGGCATCTGGCTAGATGTCCCTGAGAAGTGTCTCTAAACTTCTCTCTAATTTTCCAAAGACAGAAAAAAGACAAAAGTTCACCACAACAAGAGGAAGGAATTCTAAACAACCCTCCGTGACCAGGTTCTGGAAGGAACCACTAAATAAAGCTAATGAGGCTGAGCTGCGTAGAGAAGGCGAGCCATGCTTTACGAAAGAAGACTTTGCCTTCTCCCTACTGCTGACCCCAGCTCAGAGAGCAGGACCAAAGCAGACAAGCACCTGGGTGCCACCCTTTGGATGGGCCAGAACTGCTCTGTGTCTCCTGTCTGTCTGCATCCAGTCACAGAAAGCAAGTCCAGGAAATCCACGGAGCAGGAAGTAGACGAGGACGAACAAGGGCACCTCACATTCCGGAAGGTATTTTCCCACTCACGATGCTTCATCGGCCAGACAAAGGCAACTTGCGCTGGAGAGGGAGACTTCACATCTCCATCAGTGTGAATGAGAGACAGCGGGCGGAAGGAGGAGACGGACACCCCACAGGAGTTCGGCGGGGCTACGCGAGAGGAATCCCGTCAAGCCTGGGAACTCCTGCAGGGCTGGGCACCCCAACCGGCCCGCCAGCTCCAGACCTAAAGAATAGGACAGTGAGCAAAGCCAAGGACAATCCACACTGCCTCTCTGTTAGCACACGCCAAATCTCCATAGAGCTCTACGCTCTTAAAGGTAAATAAAGTAAGAAGAGAGGCAGGGAATGGAGTGGGGGACCCTCATGGAGTCTACAGAAAAACAATGCCATGTACAGGAAGGAGAGCATCACCCAGAAGACGAAAGAAACAGCACACCTCTGACAATGATTGGCTATAGAAACCAGAAGAAAATTTTAGGAAATTGGCTTCTATGATATGAAAAGCATAAATGGCCCTCTGCAGTTGAAACTGAAACCCACATAGAAAACAGAGCTGAGATAAACTGACAGCAGGATCAGCTTCAAAGACTGTCACCTGAGATGACATCTTAGATTCTTACAAAAAAAAAAAAAAGAAAATGGGATGGGGGAGGGCTCCTTTGTTATGCTAAGCCTCATTGTGGTTCCTTTCAAATACTCGTAAACAATGAGACTGAACTTTTAGGACACAAGAGACAGCAGTTAGTTAAGAGTGGAGTTTTTTAGAAACTAGTTCATCCAAAACAACATTAAAACAAGATTCAGTTATTATCCACCCAGGTGTCAATCCCTTGTTTATGAGAGTTCTTTTATCAAATGTCTGAGCAAAGGGGCATCACACACTCACCAGAGCAAGATGGTATTCTGAAACTATTTCATTTATTTTTTTCTTTTTTGGCCAAAATGAACAGGACTGTTAAAATCCAATGATAACTTCACTATCTCGTTTGAGATAGTTTCATTGTCCAAGTTACTCTCTTTTTTTGTAGCAACAGTAAATAACTAAGAAAGCAATTCTCATAGCAATTTTGTAAGAATTTCGTGAAAAACTTTTAGAAAAGATACATGATGACTTCAGAATATGCCTTATTACAGTAAATTAGTTTGCTGTATAAATATAATAAAAGTTGGTCCGTCACTTCCAAGCTAGCCCAAGGCCAGTGTCCCTGGTGACCAACAAGAGCTCTCATTGAGCACCCAAGCTAACCAAAGTTTTGCCATCTTCATGTTGTTGTCACTTCACGTCACTCAGCCAGAAAAGCGGGGGCAGAAGCCTGGAGGAGAGCTCACTGAATGTTTCCCCGGAGAAGTTCTGTCAGTAACACGCATCTCTCAGTCACAGTCTATTGACTAGACCTCAATCAAATCGTAAATATCCAGGAGCATCGGGCCTATAAACGAGAATTTTGGTCTTCAAGGAAACATGGAAAGGAGGCTGGTTTCGATGAGGAAAAAATTTCAAAGAAAATAAATATATCAAACAATAATTAAAAGCCATATATAGGAGTGGAATGGACGTGGCGGAAAATCGAGTCAGTATTAGGGGTAGCAAACCTGAGAAAGACTTTCGAAACGCAGGGAAGGAGAGCTGAGAATTCAAACGATCCTATTCCACCGAATCTGAGACGTCCGTCTTCCCACATGTTCAGACTTCAGAAGTCAAGTTCAGCCTCACACTCAGGGGCATCTTACAATCCTTGTGGAGCAGGAAGCTGTCACTGTGAGGTTGTCACGCCGTGGGCATGGGGGGACCGCGTCTCCAAAGTTCACGTTGTAAGGACTTAATTGATTTATGTACATTGCGGGGGCTGCATGTGGGTTTAATTGCCGTTTAAACTGTCTTTTCAAAGATTACACTGTGATTTGGCATTGAAACGAGGAGTTATTGTGTATGCAGAAAGGCGTGGAATTGGAGCAGCAGGATATAATTTGGTATTACTGAAGCAAATATCTGTTATGGGAGCAGTGACTGCAATTCCGTTTTTTGGTTGGTTTGTTTGTTTTTTTTTTTAAGAAAAACCGAGTGCTTTACAGGACCCCCGAAAGGAGAAGGAAGTTATCCCGAAGAAGCTGTTAGTCTCCGTAACTGAGATGCATGCAAAATGGATTGCCCGTTACAAGCCAAACAATGCATTTGAAGGCAGGAGAGACTGCCAAACGTCTCAAAATAGATGAAATATTTCAAAACGAGAAAGAAGCTGGTGTGATCAATTTACTAATTTCACAGGACTGTCAGAGTTTAATTGCTAGCACTTTTTCTTCCTTGGTTATGCATAAGCTAATAGTGTTTCTTATAGTCATTTTAAAAAGGTGATAGCTATGGAAAACCTGGATAAAGATTCAGCCTACGAATTATGTTTTTGAGGAACAATCCAGAATAATCAAAAGAGAAGCAATCACGAAAGACAGAATTAAAGAAGAATTTCTGAGAACGGATGGAAGGAGAGGGATCCGAGGTGAATAGAATGTGTTCACTGAGTTCCAGGTAAAAGTAACTAAGAGAAACTCAGACTCAGAAATATCCCGACAGGTTTTTAAATTATAAATATAAAAACATATATACATCCAGACCCCCCTAAAGAAGGAGAAGGAATATCTATAAAAAAATAAAAAGCATGCTGACCTTGGTCTTCTCTTCTGCAATGATAGAGAACTTCGACAGAGTTCTGACACTGAAAAGGCTTAGGCTCAAGTATTTTACTCACAGATTAAGTTCTAGGTTTTGAGAGGAGACAATAAAAAGACGTTCATAAGAGCCCAAAATGTCTGCCACGGCTGTATCCTTCTTTAAGTCATTTAAAAACACATCCCAGCAACCGAAGAGCCCATCAGCAGATGACGGAGAAGATGTGCTGCGTGTGCGCCACGGAGTATCACTCAGCCATAAAGACGGAAATCTTGGCGTCAACACGGACGAATCTGGAGAGCGTCATGCTAACGCAGTAAGTCCGACAGACAGAGACACATTTCATATGATCTCACTGATCTCTGGAATCTCAAGAACAAAATAAACAAACAAAAAACCACAAACAGACTCACAGATACGGAGAACAAACTGAAGGCTACCAGCCGGGAGGGCTGTTGGGGGATGGGTGAAGAAGCTGACGCGGTAAGAAGTACAAATTGGTAGTCACAAGAGTCAGGGAGATGTCACGCACAGCACAGGGAATGCAGGCAGTAACATAGTGACGATACACAGTGCCAGGTGGGTACTAGATTTGGGGGGATCACTTCATAAATTATATAAATGTCCAAGCACCATGCTGTACACCTGCAACTTACCTAAAATAATACTGAATGCCAACTATAATTGAAAAATAAAAATAATCTAAGCTTAAAAATATATATACATACACACACACACACACACACACACACACACACACACATTCCAGCTGCCCAAGTGATGACTTCAAATGATGAGCTCGAGAATGGGGAAATGCGGATCTGAAAGGACGGCAGTGGGCAGAGAGAGAGATGGCCACGCCAGGCATTTCTGGCTCCAAAGTGCATCGCACCATTTCCCCAACTCAAAGAGAGAAGGTAGGAGGGCAGGGACTGAAGACATCGATTTTGTCATTTGTCGAAGCAGCCGTACAGGGGCTTGTTCTTTTACAAAACGATAACGGTGCTGCAGTGCCCTGGACTGGTCACACTGTGCTAATACCTCCTTCGCCCTCTCGAAAGCTTCCCCAAGGGGCCAGGGGGCTGCATTTCTCTAACCCCGTGGTTCTGAGACTTCTCGGGTCCCCTGCTAGCTGAGGCCCGCTGAGCCAGCACCAATTCTGCAGTGTTTCTCCAGTGTTGGGGGCTAACCTTTCTCCCGCCAGGCAGGCAGCTGGATGAAGTCACTGATTTACCCTGAGGATTTCAGGGTCCTTCCCAGGGCCTTGAGGCAGGAACAATACCTTGCACAAAAGCATACATCTCCAATTGTGGAATTTTACACGCCACCAACGGAGTTATTTTGCATCTTGCCCCTACGACCACCATCCCACCCCCCCCCAAAAAAAATCGTCACATCACACCCCGTGGAGACAGTTTCCTCGCGTGCGTACCCAGGGCCTGTGTACCCAGGGCCGTGGCGCATCTTGGTTACATAACTCAGTGACTTGCTCCCCCACGTGTCCTGTGTAGAGGAGACGGCAGGGCGGATCACGTCACGGAAACGGGCCCAACCACAGGTTACAGGCCAGCCGCGCATGGAAAGCATGGCGCCGCCCCTCCGAGCACCCTGCGTCTGTCCCCACGCTCCGCGGTCCCTTGGTCCCCCGTCCCCAGGATCTGCCCAGCCAGCCGCCGCGATCCCGCGCTCCCTGCCCCGCAGGGAGGCTCCGCGGCCGGCGGCGGGCGGGTCGCTGCTGCCACCTCTCGGCCGCATCTCCGCAGCCACACTCAGCCACGTCCCACCCCGCCCCCCAAGACCCTCCCCAGGCGTCCCCGGGTCTGTGGGCACTCGGCCGGGGGAGGTACGTGATTGCTGGGCCTGGGAGAGTGGGGACCCTCCTGTTGGAGGATTTCTCCTTTCAGGCCACCCCGCTGCGCACCCAGGATGGACATGGGCAGGGGGGCGGCCAGTGCAGACCTCCCCGTGGGTTCTGCCCGGCAGGTGCCCGCTCCCCTCCCCTGCCTGGGAACCCAGAAACGCCACAGCTTCTCCTGACACAGCCTGGCCCCCCAGGTACGCCAGAGAGCTAGCAGGACCCCCAAATCTGGGCTCCCCTGGCTGCCTAAAGGAACACGGGCTGGAGCAGAGGTGTTTAAACTCGGATTCCTCTGTTAGGCCCACTGAGTTAGCATCTCCAGGGCGGAGACAGGAAACTCCATTTGCAAAGTTCCCCTTAGAGTCAGGCTGGGAACCCACCCACGCTGAGAATCTGCATGACCTTTAACCTGCCCGGGCGTGCACACAAACCACGCGCCTGAGTGTGTGCAAAACAAACGGCCAGTGTGAGGCCCAGCACTGGGAACGCGAAAGGGTTCGCCGAGAGCTGGTACCCAGCCGGCCAGCGCGGCCCCAGCCTTCCCGGTTCCCAGTCCCCGGGGCCGTGGGAAATGCCTGAGGGTTCTGTTCGTGAAGGAGTTGGCCCCCCACAACGTGATAAGTGAGTAGGTCCTAGTAACTGGGTAGCTATTAGAAAGAACGACCACATATAAATGGGGGGAAATATGGTTATTTCCTTCTTAAACAACCACGACGACTTACGAACGGGGGGTGTGTACCAGCTGGGGGCTCGTGCGGCACCTCAGACCCTGACATCAGATTAGACACCGCCACCACCTTCACTTCCTATCCTGTATCGATTTTCCCAGGGTCCTTGGTTTTTACCGCAGCAACCACCACAAAGCTGCTTCCCAAAGGTATGACGCCATCAAAAAGCGTGCCAGGCACCTGGAACGGATAGAAAAGAGCATTGAGCACCAACTATAATTTAAAACACATAAGAGTCACAGGGCTATAAAGTACAGCATAGAGAATACGGTCAAAATATTGTAATGCCTATGTACAGTGTCAGGTGGTACTAGATTCGTGGGGTGATCACTTTGTGACATGTAAGTGTCTAATCACTAATTTTTTTTTAAAAAAGCACATAAGGCTATCTCATGGTGAAATTGCACACTGTCCTAAGCAAGTTAGTAGTTTGCATGGAGTCCAACAGATGTCAAGGGTCACCTTGCATCATTTTTATAATGTTTTAAGGAAGTTTACGCCTTTGTGTTGGACAAAGTTGGTTTAGAAGAAACTGTCCATGACTGAGGTCTTCTATCCTGGGTTGGAGCCCAGGGCATTCAGATCCCTGTGACTGCTCCCTCCTGGGCTTGTGGCCTCACCTCCCCCTGCAGCAGCCACCCCAGCCTCCCTTCCGGCAAAACCAGATGGCCACAAAAATGGCCAGAAAGGCACTGAGCAGGAGACCGGGCCACGGGAAAGCAGCAGCGCGTCCGAACCAAGCAGATGGCTCTGGGGGGCGAAGCCTGCCGTTGGCGTCCCTGGGGAGCCAGCATGGAGGCCAGAGAGGGGTTCGGGGTTCGGTCAGCAGGCGCTGCCCCAACGCTTGGTCACAGAAGAGCACAGCGCCCCCTCTCATCATGAGGCGGGGGTCTGGCTGGTAGGGGAGCAGCAGGGACCCCCAGAAGCCAGTGATGAGAGAAAGAGGCAGCAGCTCAGGAGAGAGGGGGTGTCCCCACTGCCCTGGGGAAGCGCACCTCCTCTGCCCCAGAACGCAGGGGCTCCGGAGAGAACAAGCACTTCGGAAACAGGCGGTGACTGACGGGTGCTGACGGGCAAGGTCACGGGCAGACAGACAGTCGGAGCAAGGAGGGGAGGAGAGACGGGGCGCACGCAGACGCTGAGAATTTTAAAAAGAAGTTTTAAAGAGAGCGAATATTCACCATCAGTGGGGATCGTGACGGGGTGAGGGGACCCTGGAGACGTGCGGTTGTAGACCTCAGCCCAGGTCACCATGAGGCCAGATCACATCTACCGTCAGCGCCCAAACTGTGACCACCTGAGGCTCAGGGTCTGGGCCCCGGCCCACCTGTCAGCAGGTCCCCCGGCCCTGGCTGCCTCCCAGCGACTCAAAACCAAGTCCGGCCTCTCGGTGAGGCCGCCCGCGCAGGGCCCACGAGCTCACTGCCCTGGGAGGCGCAGGGGGCCCCCACAGGGGCCACCCCGACCCTGCTCCAACCCCGCCTCCCGTCCTTCCTCCGGGATCCAGCCTTCGCCAACCCCGCACAGCACGCCGGGGACCGCGACAGTCACCACGGATCTCCTGGAGGACCGGAGGTTCAGAAGGGACCCTCGCCGGCCCCTTACCCACCCACCGCCCACCTCACAGGACCGGGTGCCGCTCATGTCCCACCCCGGAAACACGGCACCTACGCGGTGCTGCCTCGCCCCCTCCAGGGCCAGCCTCCCCCCACCTGCCTGTGACCCAGATTGCCCCTCTCCACGCGCCTTCCCTTCCAGGGGTCCCCCTGCGCCCCACCCTGCGGTGCAGATGGGCTGGAGCACGTTTCCCTCGGGTGTGAGACGCCGAAGGCCCGCCCAGGTGAGCGTGCAAGCCCCGGCCGGGCTCCTCCGAGCTCCTGTCCAGTGACGGTCGGAACGCAGGGGGCCTGATCCCACGACGCCCCCCTTCGCACGCAGCTGCCCGGGGCTCTCTCCTCGGAACCTTCCGTGGGAAGCGCGTGCCCTTTGGCTTCGCGACGAACATCCGCACGGTCCTGCCGGTCTCCCCCCGCCTGCCACGCGGCCACCATCTGTCCTTCCCTCGTCCCCGCCACCTCCGAGCCTTTGCACACCTGCGTCTCCTGCCTGGTGACATGGCCAAACTCAGCCCAAACTCTGCAGCCTCCTAACCCGGCCCCCCAGCTCCGTGCCCCCACACCCACACCTGCCTGACTCAAAGGGCGTCGGCGTGAAGAGGCTCCTGGCTGCGGGGGCGATGGGGGGCCCGGGGCACGTTCCTCGGGGGCTTCTCCTCTGATGTAGGGCTAGAATTTTGATGGGCACCGGCTACCAGGAAGGGACTGTGTGTCCCAATGCCCCTTGCTTCTGTGGGACTAGGTCCTCAGCTCTGGGAGACGAACAGAAGTGACACGTGTCACGTAAAACGCCTGGCGTTCCTTCTGGGTCCCTGACTAGCAGTTCTCATGCCTCGGGGGACTAGGCTGGCGTCCGGGACACCCTCGTGGAACAAATGAGCTCGTGTCCTCACCAGAGACTGTCCCCAGACAGAAGCCCCTGCGTCCTTTAAGCCGCTGTATTCTTGGGAGTTTTTCTTACTACGGCTTGGCCTTTCGCCCTAATAATGGGGCAGGCCACTTCCTGGCCCAAGCCCCATCTGTTTGCAGCTCACGAGTAGTGACAACGTCTAAGGATCAGCTTAATGTAATGTGGTGGGGGAGTCACCCCTTAATGTAACGTGGTGGGGGAGTGTGCCCCTTAATGTAAGGTGGTAGGGGAGTCACCCCTTAATGTAACGTGGTGGGGGAGTCGCCCCTTAATGTAACGTGGTGGGGGAGTCGCCCCTTAATGTAACGTGGTGAGGGAGTGTGCCCCGGGCGTTCCCGGTGAATAACGACGCGTGTCCCCGCCCGCACACAGCCCGTGGCCCGTGCTAACAGACAAGTGTGGCCTCTCCCCTCCCCCCAGCATCGGAAAGGGGCGGGGGCATCTGTGAGACTTCTGTCTCAGGGAACAGAACTGGGACGTTCAAAGATAAATAAATAAACAAGTCGGCTGGTGGCAAGCGCCCAGGCGGAAACGCCCTGATGCGGGGAGCGTACAGATGCCAGAGGGACCCCGTGGGCCCGGGCAAATCCCGGTCTGAGTAAGCAGAAGCTACCCAGCGTGGGTCCGGGCCCGGGAGCTGGCCAGGCCAGCGGAGTGGAGGAGGCGTGCGAGGGGCAGGCAGGCCAGCGTATGGGGGACGTCCAGAACAAAGACCCGGGGCCCCTGCGCCTGCGTGAGTGCTGTGGACGTCCTTTCTCCGCTCCTGTGCCCCCGTTTTGCTAACTTCCTCCCCACCTTCCCTCCCGCGGGTGTGGGGAAAGTGTGTTGACTGCAGCTATAAAAGAACTCACTGGCAACTAGAGCTGGACGGGAAAATCATGAAAGGGCCCGGTTAATAAGGAAACCACCTAAGAAGAACAACTATTCTGGAGTTCCTGGGAATAAACCTAATGGACGTGTGGATAACCATCTGCAAAGTTTGGCTTGGGAGAGTGGAGAAACATGGAAATCGAAGCTGAGCGCGCGCTCTATCTATCTAGCTCTCAAATCACAACTACAAAATCAATTTCTTTTCGTCGGAAAGCCAGTTGGGGTGGGGTGGGGGCTTTGCAATCCCCAGCTGTCCCCCTGCATCTCAGTGCACCTTGCCCTGTACAGAAATCGCGGAGCCAAGCGCTGGGGAAGGGAGGGGGAGAGCAGCTCGAAATTCACCCTTGTGGCCACGAGAGGGCGATGCTTCCTTGAGAAACGTGTCACAGCCAGTTACCTCCGGGAGAGGATCCCTGGCGGAAACTAGAAGACGCGAGGGGACCTCTCCCCCTTCCTCCTCTTTTAGAGCCGTGAGGAGGTGGCTTCCCCTCAGGAAACCAGTGGGGTCTCTCTCTGCCTGTGTGAAAGCAAGGCCGTATTTTACCACGTGCACGTGATGATCCGGAGGTCATGCAGAGGGAGCCTGGAGGAGTCTAATGGTCCAAGGCGGACCCCAGAAAGCTGGGGGAGGGGCGCACGCACTCAAGTGCTGCTTCAAAGAGAACAGGACCTGCGGGGGAGCGCTGCAGGGAGCAACTCGACGTTCAGTACGAAAAGGGCCCCTTGAAAGCAGCGGTCCAACCACGGAGTGCCTGGCTGGATGGGGGACTAATGAAGCTGACCTTGACCATCTTCCGGAGGTGGTATAAATGGCCTCTACTGGGTGGGCGGTTGGTCTCACGGTCTCTGAGATGGCTTCCATCTCTGAGTGCACAGGAAGGGGAGGAGTGGCCCGTGTCCCCACGCCGGAGCGCTTTGCCAGCCATACCACAACCTGCCAGTAGGAGGCGCGACCGCTCTGTAAGAAGACGCGTCACTGAGGGTTTTCAGAAACACGGCCTGGGAGCCGAGTGCTCACCCAGGAGGAGACTGCCTGTTAAATCAAGATAGAACAATGGGTCCTCTTTGCTGCACCCCAGCTGCTCCAAGCACATTGCAAGGGCAGGAAAAATATATAGAGTTCCGGGAAAGCAGGGACATACAGTATCTCCCGTCCATTTCCAGGCCAAAGATTCAGGGGACAGAGAGGAGCGACTCTATACAGGTAGAGTTGGACAGATAGGAAGAAAAATAAAATAAAATAAATCCAAAATCTTCCCATTCCAAATGATCCTTCACCCAAAATTACAAAACACACAAAGAAATTGAATGCTAAGCATAACAGCAGAACACATAAGCAACCTGAGCAGGAAGCCAGACAGACGAAATCAGTGTTGGAAAGCAGCGTGACAGACACAGAGAAGTACATTGAGGATGTTCCAGAGAAAAATGAAGGTGTGATGTCTGCATGTAAATCAGGGTGCTGGCCAAGCAACACAGGGAGCGGACCCACTGGGTGCCCACAGGGAGGAGCAGGAGGGCGTGTGCAGGTCCCCTATGCTCCCGGGGCAGCACACAGGAGTCTAGCTCGACCAGACATCAGACATCAGACGGACCTTGACTCAGACTGACAGGCTTTGCAGCTGTTGATTAGGGAAGCATCCATTTCTTCCTGAAGCAATCAAAGGCTGGGATGTGACAGCAGTGGGATGTGACAGAACCTGAGCTCAGGGAGGAGGTAGCACTAGCATCCCCGGATGTGACTGAGACTGAGCGCCAAGCCTGGTGGTTGCAGACACATGACTTAGCAACCCAGTGGCAGGCACGTGTGGTTGGGGAGGCACCAGCCCCCTGTCCAGGCATGCTGGGGCATGGGGATGGTAGCCAGTCCTTGCTGTTGACCAGTGTTGATGGTCACAAGCACTGGACCGGTTCCCATGGATCCCAGCAGGAACCCAACTCCCTTGGAGGACCACCTGCAGGGGGTCAATCCTAGTGAAGTCAGCAGGTACCCGTCCATATCCATTTCAAAAGAAACAAACAACAGGTGGACATGAAAACGTTGTTTTAATCTTAGGAATGGAAAATATAGTAATTGAATTTAAAAACTCAATAGTCACCAAAATCTTGATGCTGGTCACCAACAGAGAGAGAATTAGGAATGGCGAGAAGGCACGGGGGGATTCACCCAGAATGCAGCCAGAGCAAAGAGAGACAGAGGCGTGAACGATTCGTTCAGACGGCAGACGGACTGAGGACTTACCAAACGGCCAGTCGGAGTTTCGGGAGGAGAGAATGAAGGCAGGGGTGACCTAGTCTGACTTCATTCCTCTCTCTCTCACCCACGTCCAATCCATCAGCACGTGCTGGTGGCTCCACCTTTGAAATGTACCCTGAATCTGACAGCTTCTACCCTCCCTGTCCCTACCACCATGATCCCAGCCACCACCGTCTCTTGCCTTGTCACTGATCCCCAGGCCCCCTTACAGTGAGTCTCCATGCAGGAGCCAATGTGATCACTGTAACATAAATCTGCTCGTGCCATCCCCTGTGCAAAGTCCGCCGGTGGCTGCGATCACATGTAGAGCAAAGTCCAGAGCCCTTACTTACTATGTCCTGCAAGTTCCTTCATGATCTGGCCTGCAAAATCAGACCCCCGCCCCCAAATTAGAAGGAGGCTGTGATGCTCAAATGTCCCCTCACCACAGAGGGTTCCCCTATCTTTCTAAATCCCCAGTCCCACCCCTATCACCGGCCTTCCAGATCTGGGGAGAGAGAACGGCCTCTTTTGTGAACGGTGTCGATGTAATTGGTTATCCATATGGAAAAAAACAATGCCTTCTTAGCTCCCATAACCACAAAAGTTGATCCCAGGTAAATTCAAGACCTAAATGCGACATGCAAGGCATCCAAAGTTTAAAAGGAAATTGAGGGGGGTGTCTTTTTAAAACCTCATGGCAGGAGAGGACTTCTCCAATAAGACACACACAAACAAAAGCACTGATCGTAAAAGAGACTATAAACGTGACTAAATTCAAATTAATCGTGTGTGTTCAGCAAAACACACTCCAAAGAAAGGTAAAAGACAGGACAGGTTTCGAGGAAAGATATAACACAGAAAACCAACTACCACTCAGGACCCCGCAGGACTCAGAACCTCTACAATCAGAAGACGGCAAAGCCCCAAAGAGAGAAGTGAGCGAAGGATCGGAAGGGGCACTTGATGGGACAGAAAGTCCAAACAGCGACACGATCAACGTGAGAGGACTACTGACACCCTTCTTTTCACCGAAGTCAGGGGCGTCTGCCCTGAGCAATGAGATACCGACTCACCCCAGCTTTGCAAAAATGAAAGCCGCACAATTCCCAGTATTCACAAGGCTGGGGACAACGGCCGGTCCCTGCTGAGGGGAGGGACACTGACCTGAGACCTGAAAACACGAGGCACCTGCGATGCCGGTGAGTAGGGAGGAGGCCTGGAGTTGGGAAAGAGTTGGGTGTGGCTGACGTTCAGTCCCGGAGGAAGAGGGAGCGTCCCTGGGTCACGTGCTTCAGGCACGCAGAGTGAGAGGTGACAGGGACAGAGTTAGTGGGGAAAGGGTCCGGGCCTGGGTGTGCTGAGCGGCGAGTGGGTGAGATTCTCGGCTTCCTCCCTCCCTCCTTCTCTATCTCCTAGCTCCAGACACGTTCAAGTTCAACGGGCCCTGAGCTCAGCCAGTGGGGAAGGCTGTCATTAAGGAAATGGGACAGAACCACAACTTTAAATCAGTCGGGCCCCATGCGAGAGAGGGACCTTCAGGCTTAGACGCCGGTAGCGTCTCGCTGCCCCTTCTGCCCAGGCCAGGACGGGCTGCGGCTGCGCGCTTCCTCCGTACCGGCCGGCCGTCTGCCCCGCCGCCCTGCCCGTGGCGCTGGCTGGCTCCCAGCCCCGGGCTCCTGGCACATGAGTCTCCGGGAGAGCCCCCAGCGCCTCAGAGGGGAAACCGTGGTCTGGGGGTCTCCTGCACCCTCTTGCTTAGACCTTCGGACCCCGTGGCCCAGGGCTCTGCAGTCGGGAAGCCTGTACCCGGAGGCCAAGCCCCCTCCCCGCAGGCCCACACCAGCCTCCCCTTCCTCTCCGGGCTCCCGTCATCACCCTCGTCTGTCCCACGGGGCCCAACCTGCCCCCCTGGCCCCGAGGTCCGGACCCAACGCTGCTGCTTCCCTGCCCACGCCCCACGGGCACTGATCGCCCCGTCGCCCCCACTCCCCCGCCCACGAGCTGTCCTTTGTCACGGTGACCGTCCCTCCCCACGGCAGGATACGGAGGGGAAACCGGCTCGGGAGGCAAGACAATCACCCCATTTTCGACACGCGGAACTGCCGTGGGACACGCCGTGGGGTGAGTGCGTGGACCTGGCACCCAGGAGCCTGGGCCGGGCTGGAAATTGCGCAGAAGGTTTCCGGCGATACCACTGTCTCCACCCCATGAATGAGAACAGGCCCCGGAGAGGGGACCCGTTCGAACTTGTATGGCAGACAGGCGTGGGCTCCTCCAGGGGGTACTGTCTGACAGGAGCCCGTGGGGAGGAGGGAAGAGGCAGGAGTCTCTTCCTGCGGGGAAGAGGATGGGATTCAGGAGACTTGGGGTTCCACTGGTGACCCCCGTGGTTTGGGGCCCATCCCGGGAGCCCCACATCCTCAAAGATGGGCGCGTGTAGCTGAAGTGCACTGACTCAGGCAACGTGAACGTGACTCATTTCTGTATGACCTTGGGCAAGTCACTTTCTCCTCAACCATTAAAATGAATTAAACGAAAGACCTCAAGATCCCTTTTCACATACATCGGCCAGTAATCCGTCTCTTTAGTTCTTTTCTTTTTTTACTGCAAGCCCAGGACCATTTCTTTTCTAAGTACTTTGTTTCTGATTATAATATTAATATCATATTCACGTCATTTCTATAATGTTACTTAGAAAATCTGGCAGAATGGGAAAACCCACAGATGGAACGATAAATCGCTACAACAACGGGTCAGAGAGAACCTGGCTGACGCTTCGCCGTAATCTCCGCGGGCCTTTGTTTACCGTGCAAATACACAAGTTTTGTTTACAGAACTCGGGTAGTAACCTCCACTGCTAACTGAGCAGCTGCTACACCTCAGGCCCAGAACCAAATCCTTTGCACACACGTCATCGAGCCTTATGACATCCCTACGGGACAGAGCGCAATGTCCCCATGTTACAGAAAAAAAAAAATTGAAGGGCAAAAACTTCCAGAATTCCTACCAGACTGGCTTTCTGAGCCAGTGGGTATGTGTGTGTGTGTGTGTGTGTGTGTGTGTGTAATTTTTTCCATTTAATTCGCCTGTAACAAGTTTCCATTTTCAAATACTGGCCTAGGACGTTATGTAAGTTGCCTCGCGGTCCCACTCATCACCCAGCCCCTCCTGTTGGCATTTAGGGAGCGGCGCCGGGACAATGCTGCGATCACCTCCCTTCCGTGTGCTTTTTCCGCTCGGCCGTAATTATTTCCGGAGGGTGATTCGTAAGGGCCGAACGTCCAGGTCAGAGGATGTGGCATTCTTAAGGCTATTGACGAATAGTATCAAGCTGCCTCTCCCCAAAACTGAACACTTACTCTCCCTTTAATGATTTATAAAAGTTCCATTTATGTGTAATCTCATTAATATTAGGAATTATCTTTTTATCTTTGCTGATGTGAAATTTCTTGTCAATAAAGTTGAATGTCTTCTAATGTCATTGACCATTGTAAGATTCATTTATTTTATTTTATTTTATTTTATTTTATTTTATTTTATTTATTTATCTATTTATTTTGGTTGGTTCCCTGAGCGGGGATCGAGCCCAGGCCGTGGTGGTGAGAGCACCAAAGCCTAGCCACTGCTCCACCAGGGAACCCCCCAAGATTCATTTTAATAGCATTTATATACAAATCCTCAGAAGATAAAAGAGAAATAAAAGAATGGGATGAAAGAGAGGACAAATTCTGTATTCATTTAACAAAAACCAAATACCTAACACATACAGAACGTGCTCTAAACCCTGTAGGCATTAAAATGAATAAGAGTGAGCAAAAATTAGGCACCTTGTCTATGCCCAACACTCGGCATGCTAAGCACCAGGAGAGACCCAAAAGAGGGGACACTATTTGTCCTCTAAACACTGGCGATCCAGTTGGGGAGAGAAAAACCCACCCCACCAAGGTGTTTGGACTTAATTCCTCCCTTCCCAGTCCTTCCACGGAACTACCTTTCTATCTCCATCATAGCCTTTTCAGTCCACCTTAAACCACTTTCTTGTTTATGCGCCTCTACCTGGATCACCTGAGAGCCCCAAAGGGCAGGGACGGTGTCTTACTCACACCCCTGTCACATCATGTCACACGTAGGCCGAATGACTTCACACAATGATTCAGTGCTGTAAAATCATGGCAGGGCGCCACGGTCCGTCCCGAGTGCCCACCCAACCGCCCCGTTGGCCCGCTGCCTGCCCGAGAGTGTCGGAATCAGGGGCAGGCACGCAATCGCAGGGTTCGGGGAGACACACGAAACCCCGTGAGCAACGGTAACCGGTCGGTCCGACCAAACCACCAGCACGCTCTCTCCAGCGGCCAGTCCTGGGACGGCCATCTCGGCTATGCACATGGCTGACCACGCAGGGAGATGCGGAGCTTGGGGTGTCTCTGCTTCTCAGTCTTCCTCATGCCTTCCTGCCCTCCCCCGACCCGCAGACCTCATGGTTAGCTCCTGCTGCCTGATCTGAGGGTCTGGCCCAGGTCACAGGTAGGCTGAGCCAGCATCACGGCACCTGCGGTTGTCACCTTGTCTTTCCCCTTTCGCTGTGGGGCTTTCCCGGGCCCTCTCCAGCCCCGTGTCCGTGCTTCACTCAGTGCACTTTCGGGCAGCCCCTCCCTGCGAGGCCTTCTCTTTCCTGGAACGCCACGAGGACTGAATACAACTCACAGATGTAGTCTGTGCTGCCCAGGCAGCCAGGGCAGCTCCGCTAAACACACGTTTGTTTCTTTCAAATTCTGGTTAGAATTTCAGGGGCGTTTCAGACTGCTGTGGGCTGGAGCGGTGGGCTGCTGATGGCGGGACAGGAACCGACCTAAAGCACAGGTAAGATCGAGGCGACAAGGTGGGCGGGGTCTTTGTCCCCTCGCCCACCCCTTTCTCTCCCTTTTCCCCTCCACTCACTTCTTAAGAGCCTTCAGGAAGACAGAAAAGAGGCAAATTGTCAGCAGAGCATAGAAGGACGAGAGGAGAGGTAGTCAGGACTGTGGGTTCACGGGCTACCAGGACGGCCGACCTCGTGGCTCCCCTGGGCCTGGAAGAAGGTTTGTCTTGGGTCACACACACGAAACTTGCACACTAATGACAGCTGAGGAGCTATAAAAAATAAATAAATAAAAAAGGGCCGTGTACAATTTTCAGACTGCTTTAGGAAAGTTTATGAATTTGTGCTGGGGTGCATTCAAAGCCGTCCTGGGCCACATGCGGCCCACGGGCCAGCGGTTGGATGAGCAAACCTCAAGATGACCCTGGCCCTCGGCCTGCAGAGGGTAGAAAGGAGCATGAGGCTTGTGGGAGAGGAAATGCAGGCACCAGAGCAAGAAGAGGCTCCCAGACGTGTGACCGAGAGGTGCCGTGAAGGAAAAAGTGAAGTCAGACTTGCCCCACCCTCTGGGACGGCATGTGTAGCAGCCAGTAATAAGCGCTCTTGCTGGTACGGACACTGGGAAGAAAGAACCCCAAAAAGGAATTGATCTGCTGAGATGGACGACCCCTGGTCACCTGAGGGCCCGCACTTTGTACATAATAAGGGCTGAGCAGCCGAGGGCTGAGCTGCCTGCCGCCCCCACATACTCTCTGTGACAGCAGGAGCCCCGGACCAAGCTCTGGGCCCCTCGCACTGGGCCCTGACAGGTGACACCATCTGAGCCAGCCACTGCCGGGAAACCCTGATGCGTCTTTAGACCAGCAATCTGAGACCCGCCCCGTCCAATCAGAACCGCAGAGTTTGGACCCCTCGTTTACATAACACGGAGCTCGGGGAGAACCTGGGTGGGAACGCTTGCTGTGACAAGTGGCCCGCCCTTTGTCTCAGGGGGACGCAATTTAGGTGGTGACCTGAATCTGGAATCTCCCAGCCTGCAGCTCCTTTTTGCTCAAATAAATGCTTTTTTATCCTCTATTATAGCCTAAAATTGATTGTAGTTTACACTAGTAATGGGCTGTGCCTACACCCCCACACCAGTCCGAATGTCACCGATATGGCCGTGGGGCTTGCTGTGCGGACAATGACAACCGTCGACCAGGTGGGGCCTGCATTGGTTCTGCGTCTCTTACCGCATTGGACACACCCAAGACCACCAAGACTCCCCGTCAGAGGTTCCCAAACTTCGGGGTGCATAAGAATCACCACGGAGCTGACTGAAGTGGCACACAGAGATGCCATGTCCTTAGATCTGACGTGAGGTCCAAGAACATTCGTTTTTAACAAGCAGCCTGTGACAGCGATGCAGATGTCCAAGGACCACAGTCGTCCACCTCACTGGGGTCCCTCTGGAGCTGCAGCCTGGGGGCTAGTGGCTTCCCTTTGGAGCCTGAGAATCAGCCAGTCCATTAGGAACTCAGACCGCCATCCGCTGTCACTGTCCATGGTGACAGCCCCTGCAGTCCCGGCGGTGCTGCCCCAGCTTCCCTCTCGCCCTCTGTGCCACGTGAAGCCCCCACTGTGTGGTAAACACCACTAATGTCTTTGGCCGTCTCCCTGTCCCCTGTGATGCTAGACGAAGCCCGCCTCTGCTGAGGACACCACTTGCCTAGCCTCCATGGTGACCTGGGTAAATGAGGACAAGGTGGCCCGTCTGGGCGGGAAGGTCTCTCGCTGGCTCCCAGTGTCCCCCGAGGCCCCACAGTGCGGTGAAAGCTCAGGTTTCAGCCCCGTCCCCCTCAGGCCGGCCGGGCACAGACTACACACCCCCTCGGCCTGGCCTCTTCCTCATAGCCGCCCCCGGAGACCGCTCAGCCTCCCGCATCCCACTGCCGCCAAGGTCCAAAACGGGGGACTGTCCTCTTCGTCCCCCAGTGCCGTCTCTACACCTTCACTCCTCCCCTTCCTGTAAGAGCCTCTGGGACGTGGCCAAGTGGTTGTATCCGCCTCTGTCGTCCCTCATGATGACCAACTTCCAACCGCGTCCCTGAAGGCAGACAGCCTTCCTCTCCCCGCCGACACCAGTCTCTCTCTGTCACTGTGGGTCTCCCCCTTGACTCCTCCTCTGTACGCCACGTAACCGTTGGGGTGCCCTGTCCATCGGCCTTGACACTTCCACGCAGTGTTTCTGGACCGTAGAGTCCACTGTTGAAGTTTTCACGATCGCTGAGAGGTTCTGATAACGCCCACGTTTGGGCCCGAGCCTGGACCCCCCGAGCATCAGGTTTGGACGCGCGGCCGCGTGCGACAATCGGCGCTGGGACGTTAGGCGCAGACGCTTCAACGAGACCCGTGCAACGCCGAGCTCGTCCTCTCCGCCCTCGCCCCAAACTTGCTCCTCCTGTGAGCCCCACCTTAGTCACCGTGACCATCACCCACCCAGCCAGGCAAGTCGGGGACATCCTTAACGCCACCCTCCCCTCGGCCAGCTCCCCCTAGGGTCCGCCTTTCCAGTGCCCTAATGTCGGAAGTCTGCCCGCTCCCTGCGAGGCCGACGCCTGCTGACGGCCGTGATGATTCGGCCTCACCTCCTGGACAGTTCCAGCAGCGTCCTAACTGACTCCTGATTTACGCCTGGCACACCCGCTCGTGGATGGGATCACCGAAGTGACGGACGAGCCGTCGGGGGCCACGCACACCTCCAGCACGCTCGCACTAACGACTGCTGATGGGCTAGAGGAGGAAGCGCCCCTATCGCCTGAGGGATTCGTGTCGGCACGCGCTCAAAGCCGTCCTGGGCCGGCCGCAGCCCCGGGCCACGGGTCGGACACGCTCGATGGAAACCACGTCTGGCCGTGTCACTCTTCTGCTGGAACATCCTGTCGCCTAGAAGACAGAGCTTTCACTTCCGGGCGTGACGCACCAGGCCGCCCTGATGTGGCCCCTCCTCGCTCCGCAGCATCGGCCCCGTCACTCGTCACCCTGACTGTGACCTTGGGGCAATTCCCCGCTCTCGTCGTGCTGTTCGTGCCTCCACACACCCCTGGTCCAGGGGCACCCAGTCCCAAGCTGCCCCCGCCTTGTGTTGTCATCTCCCCGCACCCCTCCAAACAGCTCATGCGCACTTACTACGAAGGCACGCTTGTCCTGCCTCCGTGCCCCGGCGGCACTGGCTTGCCCCACCCCCGCGCCAGCTGTCTTCTGGAAGCATCCATGTGTGGGCCTGCCCCCCAATGCTCCCCCGAACGGGATCCGGGCAGCCTTGGGCTCCCCCACACCCGCCAAGGTTGAGCACGGAACCTGACACAGCGGGTGCTCAGAAAGTCGTCACGGAGCGGGCTGTCCCCGCAGGGCTGTGCGGCCGGTCCCGTGCAGGAAAAGCACTCGGGGCCCAGAGCAGGTGACACACGAGCAGATGGGAGAGAGCGGCCTGAAGCCACCTCCACGGCCTGCGTTCTTCCACCGCCATCCTGGAAGACGAGCTCAGCGTGGAGGTGGAGATGCAAAGGACACGTCAGGGCCCTCGTGAGCAGCCCGGGACAGCGAGGGCCCACAGGTCCCGTGGGGCAGACAGGACGGGCGTGCGGCCCGGGCACCGTGCTTTCTAAGCCGAGCCCAGAAGTGAGAAGTCATGGCAGCGCCAGGCCGGACATCGAGGTGCCGGGCCTGAGGCAGCCGTGGCCCCACAAGTCCCCACGCAACTCGGCTTCGCAACCGTCTTCTGGGGCCTCCTGGAAACAAGGCTCCAGGACGTTAGATCAGGACGTGGGCTCTCCAAAGACATCAGACGAGAAACCGGTCCGGACCCGTGTGAACACGACTGGCCCTGTCCCTCAGCCTCACCTGGGAGGGCCCTGTCCTTGCCCCAGCCGCCCCTCAGCAGCCTTCCCAACCACCAGAAATACAGACAGCAGCCCCCCAAAAAAGGGGGTGATGAGGCAGAGGCATGAGACGAGCCAAGGAGAGCTCAGGAACCCCCAGAACGAAGGGAGCAAGCCGGGACGGTGGCAGAAGCGGGGGCCACCCGCGTGCATCAGAGCGTGGCCCTCCCTTGCACGCCTCCTTCTGGGGATCATAAGCTTGAAGGACCAGGGGTTGGAACCATGCCAGGGGACAGAAACTAAAAATACCGTCCTGTTTGGACAGAACCCAGGACAAGGCGTCTAGCTTGGGCAACAAGTGATGAAGATGGGGTGCCCGTCAGCCAGAGCAGAGGAGCCAGGGTGATCTCATTAGCGGAGAATCCGGCAGGCGTCCAGGCCGACAACGTCCCCACCCTGTGTCCTCGCCTGAATCTCTGGGGACCAAGCCAACCTATGACCTCCCCTAAAAGGGGAGGGGCAGGGGACGGGGACTGGAGCGGAGGGTTGCTGGAACTTTCTAGCAGCCCCAGCTCTAAACCGTGTTTTCATTTCACGAATGGAGGCTTTCACACACCTGTCTGCACCCTAGACTGAGCGATGCAGGCCTTCAGTTCGCGAAGATTCACAAGGAAAAGGGGTTTGCTATCTTCCTGCCCACCTCCCCTCAACCAAGGCTGGCTGCACCCCGCCTTTGCCGCCGTGGCGGGCTCGGTGCCAGCTGCTCAGGCTGAGTCCTGGAGCCCGTGAGCCCGCAGGCTTGACTCACCTGGCATTGCCCAAGGACGGGGAG
This sequence comes from Lyroderma lyra, assembly GCA_004026885.1. Taxonomy (NCBI): domain Eukaryota; kingdom Metazoa; phylum Chordata; class Mammalia; order Chiroptera; family Megadermatidae; genus Lyroderma; species Lyroderma lyra. The sequence continues at coordinate 51,364 of PVJL010000133.1, forward strand.
AAGCCACCTGGGCGCCCTGGAATTCCCCTCTGGAGGAGGCGTGGGCAGCTCCCAGGCCCCACCCAGTGCGCCCTCGCCAATCGCAACAACAGCAAGAAAAACGAGCACTTGGCTTCCTTCTGTCTACCAGGCCTTGCGCCTGACGCATACTATCTCATTAAAAGCTCCCAGCAAGCGGATGGGGCGGGTGCTAGCGTTCTCCCGAGGGATGGTGAGAAAGGGCCACTCGTTACACTGGCCTGAGGTCACAGGGGTCGCAGGGGTAACAGTACAGATCTTTCTTCCGGACTTCAGAGGTCTTGCTCTCAACCACCCGCACGGAAGGGGCCCTATCCCTTGCTTCTGCACGGATCTCCTCCTCATCGTATGGACTGCGATGTCTCCCTCTTCAGAGCTGCTCAGATCTTCAGAACTCTCATGGCTTCTCCTGAGATTAGAAGTCATTTTTAATGGCTCTTTGGGAGTGACACCACCAGACCGCCTGAAGGTTCGGAGCACCGTGGGTGAATAATGAACGCCACTCAGTGGCTGTTAGGAAAGCCCTCGGTGCCTCACAGACCACGTAAATCACTTCCTTTGGTCGACAGCAGGGCTTCTCAACCTCAGCACTGCTGACATTTGGGCCCGGATACTTCCCTGCTGTGGGGGCTGTCCTGTACATGATGGGATGTTCTGCAGCACCCCTGGTCTCCACTCACTAGTAGCACCCACCCCTGCACCAGTGTGACAACCAAAAGTGCCCCCAGACACCTGGTGGGTGGCAAAATCACCCCCAGGTGAGAACCAGTGCCCTGAAGCAAGCAAATAAAAGTGACAGTACTTATTCCCCCAGAGTAAAGCAGCCAGAAGGTTATTTCTATCTGCAGTGAAACGGCACTCTTACTACTTAGAGTTAATAAATAAGAGACTTCCTGAGACTTACTTATAAAAGAAAAGCCCCAGAGCACCAATATCAGAAAGTCATGACTTCCTGCCCCGCCTGGACCGAACCATTTTCTGATTATAGAATTCTTTGTAGGGTGACGCCGTAGGCTTGTGTCAGAAAGATAAGGCCTGGGCTCAAACCCCCACCGACAGGCCCCAAAACATTGCTTGTGACGGAACGAAGCAGACAAAAACGTTCTCCTATGTCAGCTCCTTTATTCACGAGCTTTGGGTCCGTTCACCTAACGTCACCAGGGCTCCTTTTCTGAAGAGTCAGAGTGACAGCATCGAGCTCACGACTGTTGTGAGGATAACTATTAGACAACAGCTAGAAAGCAACGGTCTAGCAAGGCTTGGTTCAAGCAGGCTGAGACGCAGTCACCCCTTCCCGGTCCCCACGGTCCCTAGGCCCTGGAGAGCACCGTGTCTGATTCATTTTTCTCCCCCACACCGCCCAGCAGAGCCTCAATGCGGGCTGCACCCGAGAACGCCCACAGTGCTTTCAGAATGCTGACGTCTGGGCCCCCACGGCTTCCTGACTGGGTCACAGTCTCTGGCTTGAAAGTCTGTGTGGTCCGTATTCAAATATTTATTCATGATAAAGGTAATAAATACATTATCTTTCTCATAACTTGATTGATGCCAAAAAAGAAGACACAGTAATTGTATCTGCACCAGTCCTTAAAATACGATGTTATATTCATCGTTAATAATCGATACACACTATAAATAATGTAAATAAATCCGTGATCTCCAAATAGCATCTATTGTATTCTTAGGATCAACAAGTTCCATTAGATGGGAGTTCCCTGGTGGTGTAGTGGCTTAGGGCTTCGGCGTTGGCACTGTCAGCGCTGCGGCCTGGGTTCAATTCCCAGTCAGGGAGCTACCCACATACCAAAAAGCAAAAAAACAAAAAAACAAAAACAAAAAAAAAAAAAACCAAGTTCCATTAGAATTTTTAGATTTTATGTTTTAATTTCAGTGATCCTTTAAAAACAGACTTTTCATGTTATTAAAAAAGAAAAAACCTTTAATGTAATAATCCTCAACTGAAGGACATAGAAGTCTTTAATTTCTTAAATCAGTGATTCTCAAAGTTTCAGGAAATGGTGAAATTACAAGGAATTCTGAAACTGAGGTACTCCGATATGTTACAACAGGGCTACGGAAGCACGCTGGCCCCGGAAGAGGGTGTCACACCCTCCTGCTCCCTCAGCGGGGGTGCCACTTCTAGTTGCTCTTCTACGGGGGGCCGGGGAGGCACCGAGCCCTGACTCCCCTTCTTGTCCCATTTCGCTTCCTCACCCACCAAGCCAATCTCTGACCTGACCCCCAAGTGCCCTCGACACTTTTATTTCTGCCTAAAACAACGATGGGGTCAGTCTCCAGGTTTAGGGGGACCCCGGATTCTAACGTTGGGAGACTTGAAAGGGTCCTGCTCCCACTGGGTGAGGAAGGGGGCCTCGAACACTCTTCCTGAGCCAACCGGTCGGCTCCACTTCAAGGCCAGCAATCCCCGCTTCTTCCGTAGCCTTAGGTGAGTTTAACCCTTCTGTGCTCGGTGTTCTCAGGTGCGTGACTGAAATCACGTCGTAGGGGCCCGTTCAGCTTGAAAATGTTTAGTGTCATGTGCCATTCTACTGAGACTCTGTCAGGCCTCAGGGAGTGGATGAGAAGGACGGTCTGCACCTTCTAAACAGCGGACAACTAGGTTATCCTCTACCCCGAAGCGTAAGGGGCGTTAGGGGATCCTCCAAGGTCTGACACCCACCACCCTGAACCAAAGAGCAGATGGGTGCCGACCACTGAGTCCCTAAATCAACTTGTTGACTTAAGCACCCACTGTGGGCGAACAAATGAGAGTCCACATTCTCCAGGCCCTTTGCTGTCTCTCCCTGGTCCCCCTTGTTCCTGGAGTGGCACCACCTCCCGCAGTCGGTGGTGAGAACCACCGCGTGCCATGGCAGGCCTGTGACCCGCAGTATCTCTTAGCCTTGACCCAGACCGCGAGGTTGGTGATACCGTATTTTGCCGGGTAGAGTGCACTCCCGTGTACAATGTGCACCCACATTTTGGGCCCAAACTTTTGGGGGGGAATCTTTCATTTTAATTTTTTAATTCAAATTTTTATTGGTTTATATTTAGCTACTTGTTTTTTGTATTAGAAAGGTATTTTAGCATTTATTTTTTAACATATTCTGGTACAAGAAACTTTTCGGAACAAATAATTACAAAACACAAGAACAGACAAAAGGTCCAACAAATTTTATGTATTTTTTTAATACAAAAACAAACAAACGAAAAACAATTACTGTATACCAGGGTATTATTTTCCACACGGATACCGTTACGGATTTCTAGAGTGACACTTTTAACTTCTAAGCATAAGTAAAAGAATTAAAAACACTCATACAGATACGAAATTAGTACTACTCAGGTACAATGCGCATCCTTATTTTTCCCTCACAAATTTGGGCCAAAAAGTGTGCATTATCCACGGCAAAACACGGTATCATCATAATATGAATATGAGACCTGAGGCTCATATTCCAAGGTTACAACGTGAAGGGCAGGATGCAAACGGAGGCCTCCCTGCCTCTCAGGCTCTGCTGGGTTCCGCACGGTGGCCACGGTGCATCCCTCACACCTGTGACACACCCAGGAGAGCGGATCAAAACCGCCAGGGCCCCTCACACTGATGATGCCTGGATTCACCAGTGGTGTCTTCTGGTGAACTTCAGGAGCCCCGCCTTTAGACTTTGACCTTGGGAAAACCAGCTGCACTCTCTCCTCTCTGATAGCTCTCTCTCCCAGAGAGACCAACAAGGTACTGAAGTGCCCACCAGACTTTCGATAGCATGAAGAGTCTCGGCATGCAAGCTCTCAGCAGACGCGAAAATCTGGGGGTCAGGTCAGGGCCTGCTACTTAAAGCAAAGAGACACGGGATTCCGAGAGAGAAAATTCACCCAAGTGCACCCTGTGCAATGCTAGTGGGGGCCCATGGACCCTTGCTGGTACCTAGCACTGGGTCTGGGTCTGCAGGGTGGTCCTGGGTGGGTGTCTGCGGAATCCTGCTGGCTACGCCAAGTAAATGTCGGTGTAAGGACATCTAACCTGCAGCGAATTTCTGTAAGAATTTATCTGAGCCAAAACTGACGACAGTGCTGGGAAGCTCGATCTCAAATGCTGCAGAGAATGACAGCTTTGCAGTTGCTTTTATGTATTTGCAATTAAGGAGGGAAAGTAAGGAAGATGACAGGAGGTGGGAGAGAGCAAGGCGGGATTGGATTACAGGACAGTTAACAAGATTACGTGCTCCCTGGAGGGTGGGTGTGCTTGGGGAGGGGGGTCTGAAAAGAGGCATTTCAAAGGTACCTTAACCTAGATGCCCCAAAACAGTGGACAGGGCAGGCTGAAGGCAAAGACGAGCCTTTTACTAAAGAAGTCATAGGCCTGGAGCGTGGCTACCCACCACGACCTGCCCAGTCGGGAACTTGTGACCAGATGGCCCCGAGCAGTTACTTTCAGCGAGTCTTATTATTCAGTCACCTAGTGCCCCCTTTCCGTTCACAGAACCTAGCTTGACCAAATTCAGCGGTGGGTCTGACATTCGGCTCCAACCTGGTTTGCTCAGATGAGCTGCTAAACCTTTGCTATTTAAGCATCACCTGGAAGCCTGTTCCAACTAAGGGCTCTCAGGCCCCACCTCGGACCTACTGAATGACCAGCTCAGGTTAGCCAGATGCTCCAGGTGATCTGCACACACTAAAGCTCCCGAAGGCTGTTCTAGAATCACCTCGGGGGCTTTCTAAAAGTGTGAATGTCCAGGGGAAGAGGGTGGGGGAGTCGAGAGAATCCCAAATATGTGTATTTAAAAAAAACAAAACCAACTATTACTTTTGTGGCTCCCTGTCCACAAGAAAAATCAAGTCCTTTCTGGCTGGAATCAAAGAAGAACAGTGTTTTGTCAACAGCTGCCGCTGAGGTCAACGGGCAGGTTCCTTCCTCCTCCCCAGAGGTGATGCGGGTGACTTCGCGCAGGGGGCTGAGCTCCACACTGCAGTGAAGGGACAAGGGACGGACCATTCTGCTTAAATCAGTGTTTCCCCACCCCCAACCCCAGCCCAGGCGTTCCCCATTTCCCAGCCTTCTGCCCCAAAACTGTTCACGCACATTCCTCACCGAATGTACACACAAACGTGTCAGACGGGTGTTAATGCCCCAACTGTCAGAAGCGGGGACTAAGGCTCGGCGTGGTGGAAACTCTCCCAAAGCCTGGATGCCAAGCCAAATCCAACCCTCAGGTGCGGTGACACTCTTCCCACCATCCCAGCTGCCCACACAGAGTATTTGACAAACGAAACTTTCTCTGAGACGTAATTCACACACCGTAACCTTCATCTCAGTGGGTTTTGGTACAGTCACAAGGTTGTGGAACTGTCACACCTGTATAATCCCAGAGCATTTTCAGCACCCCAAAAAGAAACCCCAAACCAATCAGCAGTCACTTCCCACTCTCCCTTCCCCACCCCCCAAGGCCCTGGCAACCACTTCTGGTCTCTATTAATTTTCCTAGTCCGGTGTTTCATATAAGGGCAATTATGTAATATGTGGTCTGTGGTGTCTGTTTTGTTTTTGCTTTTGTTTTTTGCTTAGTATGTTTTCGAGGTTCATCCATGCTGTAGCACTTATCAGTACTTCATGCCTTTTTATAGTTGAATAACATTTCATGGAAGGATATGCCACGGTTTTTTATCCATTTAGGAGCTGATGGACATGTGGATTGTTACGAATAATGTTCATGAATATTTATTTATGTACAAGTTTCTGTGTAAGCATATGCTTTTAATTCTCGTGAGTATATTTTGAAGTTGCAACTCTTTATTTTTATTTTTTAATGTCAGTCTTCCAAAGTGGCTGTATTACTTCACATTCCCAGCAGCAATGCACGAGAATTTCAATTTCCCCACATCCTTGCCAACACTTACTGTCTGTCACTTTGATGCTCAGTTAGGGATTTCTTGGGTCTTTCCTGGGCACGCGCATAGACCTGTACATACACCTGGCCTTCTAGATTCCCAGGCATTTGTCGAGCTTTGCAAAATCCCAACTAACATTTTATTCCCCAATCTTTTTCTTTTTCATGTTTTTGTCCAGCTCCTTGTTTGTCCCATTTGGAACCACACTGCCTTAGGCAGCTACAATGTTATTAAAAAAAAACAAAAAAACAAAACACAACTCACTATTTTTAGCAAATACCCTGGCAATAAGATGTCTGCATAGAGAACATTCTGTGTCACGTCAAATAAAGACAAGCCCTAAGACAGCAGCTTTGTAGGTGATTCCCAGACAGGTCACATAGTGACAATTCTCTGGGCATGAGGCTTTATGGAGAGCTCCAAACCCATTCTGTCCCCTTCCACTGACGACTGGCATGCTGGCCTTCATGGCTACCATCATTGCAAGGTCGTTGGTTTCTAAGGCTACCACAGAGCTAGGGTGAAGGGGTGGAAATAGGGCAAGTTAAAATGCCATCACACTCTCTGTGCTTAATGCGATTCAGCCATTTCTCTAAACAAATGCTCCCCAGATTGTTGCAAACTTTGGGTTAATGTTTAGAGTTTGAAAAAAGGTGATGTTTGACCCTTTTTGCTAGTGTTCTTGTTGCTTTCCTGGAGGAGTAAATTTTTCAGAGACCCTTGCTCCTGTGTTCTATGAGCGCCTCTCTTAGAAAAAACCAGCGAGAAACATCACATTGAGTCAACTACATTTTTCCCTTTCTACTCACATAGTAGATAGAATACTTCTTCCCTCTTTCCTCCTTCAGTGAGTAAATCATAAAAAATCAGAGGAGATATGTGAAAAAACATGTTTTCTGATTTTTTTTTAGTAGTTTCCGTGTTCTCTGGTGCTGTGGAGGAAAGTTCTCTGGTCCAGGGCCGAGATGGACCACAGCTGTTGCTTTGCAAATAAACACCCCAATCCAGAAGCACAATGGTCCCGGTTCCATGCTAGTCAGAGAATGAACTGGGGTTGGAGACGTGCTCGAGTAAGGGGAGTTGGAAAGGGGTATGTGACATTGGCAGAAAGGGGTATGTGACATTGGCAGAAAGGGGGGCTTTATGCCTGAGTTACCTGCAGGGAGAAAAATGGAGCTTCGAAATGGGCCAGTGCGTGATGACTCAGCTCTGAATTTCATTTTAAGACTTTCTCAACAGTTTTCTCCAAGCAGCAGGTACTGGAGTGAAAGAGATGCAAAATAAATTCCTTCTTGAGCAAAACTGGAATTGATAAAGGATCGTGGTGACAAAGGATAGAAGCCAGTTCACGGTAGGGAGGGGCAAGAGAAGGATGGGCAGGTATGAGCTCACCCGGCAGCTTCCTGCAATATAAACAGGGGAGGGAGGGAGGTCTTACCCAACCCCAGGCCCAGCAGCCTCCAAACAGATCAAGACCATGGCCAAGCTCGGTTCCATGCAGCTGCTGTCTCTGTGCCTCGTAACGACGCTGTTTGTTACTGCCAGCTGTGCAAATGACACTGACAGCTGCATGTTCTTCAGGGCGGTGGTCCCCGCCACAACCCCAGGCATCAAGGCCAATTCGGATGTCTACGAAAACAGAGCCATCTACACAGGTGAGTGGCGGCCGATCTCTCTGGGGGGCTTACAGAATTTTAGCATATACCTCTCCATCTCTGCTCTCAATGACACAGGACATGTCTTTGACCTGGATGGCACGTGGGGACAGGAAGAATGAGAACATGTGGGAGAGTGGATTTGGTGGGACCATTTCTGCATGTTCCCAGTGCCAACCTGAGCCACGGGTTAAGTCCCAACACCCAGGCACCTGAGCCCCAGCCAGGGCACGCCTGCGGCTACCTCTCTGACTTGAATGGAATTGGCTTTTTTAGTACTGTAAGGACTAACAATTGCTTCCCAGTTTGTAGTCTTTTCACACCCACTGGGTCAAAGAGTGCCGCTGTAGATGACTGTATGTTGAACAACTCCAGGAGGTGCTGCTCACATTTAGTCCAGGAGTGAAAAATCTACTGAGCAGGACGGGGAAGGTATGACTATCCCACCTTAGACAGGAGGCACCTGTGCCAAGAGAAGTGAAATGACTAGCTCCAGGTCTCCCTGCCCGGAAGCAGCACAGCTAGCCCTAATCCAGTGCTTTCCTTGGAGGTGCCTAGTCAACCTCGTGTGAGTATCCCTTTGGGGAGCAGCCAGACCTACCAGTCAAAGCAAGTGCTTTCTCATTTTCATAACAACAGGTAATGTGGTGGTTTACACACATGGGTGCATTTAGCCCTCCTAACCACCTATCAGGTAGAGACCACTGTCACTCCTGTTTTGTACAATAGATGAGAAAACAGGTGGCAATGCTGGTGACTTGCTCAGGTCATAAATGGTGGAGCTGGGTGGGCTGTGAACCCGAGCATCTCACCCTCAGAGATGCCGCCCTTAACCAGTACCCCATATTCCTCTCAATGCTAATAATGACAGCTGCCACTTCTTACTATGCACCGGGTACTGTTCTGAGGGACACTGCTATCATCTGCCCACTTTCCGGATGAGAGCGGAGGCAGGGGGAACTTAAATTTTTACCTGAGCTCACTAGTAAGTAACACAGCTAATATCAGAACCTAAACAACAGCCCAGCTTTGGGTCAGCCCGGCTGCCCAAATTCAGAGCCTGCAAGGCTACCCTGCCTCTCTTCGAACTCTAACCGAATTCCGCAGGGACCTCCAGGGTGACACCCACATGCATGATCTACCGATCCCTGGCTTCAGCCGGAGGACTGTAGCCTGCCTTCACACACCCACGCCAGCTTGTCCTTACTTGTTTGTTTGCTTGGTTGTTTGGTTGGTTGGTTTGTGTTTCCCATGGGGACTATCACTTCGTGCCTCAGTTGTGATAGAGCTGACATGTCCTACTTGCTCAGGTAGTGCATCTTGTCCAACAAGGCAGGGAGGAGACTCTTGTAATTCAAGATGAAGGCCTGGGGGGCATATGTGTGACCCTGCATATAGGGAAGGATCTGGGAGGCCAGAGATTACAGACCTCTGGCTTAAGGTAACATATCATGAGGTAAAGAGTTTTGCTGTTGAAATGGAAGCGACGTATCTTGTGAAAATGGGGTGTGGGGAAGCAGATGGGGGTGTTTAGGAGCTTTCTGAAACTAGGAAGACAGGAGAAAGAAGAGTCAAAAGATGGTCCGTAAGACCCCTCAACAGGGAAAGACCCCCTGACTGGGGACATGCTGGCCGAAAGGGAAATCCCAGCACTCAGAGACAGCAGGAGGGGCAGAGGGAAAGGGGACGAAGGGAGGGAACTGAGGTTCACGGGATGCCTGCTGCATGCACACCCCCCCACCCCCATGTGATTTCATCTCAGGACAGAAATCGCGGGAGCTCTGTGATGCACTGACTCACTACTGCAGGAATGACTCCATCTCAGAGCCAAAATCCCGTGCCCACAGAGTGCGAGGCGCCAGGTTCCACACCCAGGATTACAAAACGTCCTTGTGGACTGTCCTGGCGGCACTGGGTGGGGACTCAGGACTTTCGGGGAGACTGAGTAAATGCCCATACAGGCCAGCTGCTCCTCCTTATTTTGATTTTGAAATGTTTTAAATTTCAGGGTTTGTAAATTACACATGACTGACCAACGTCAACACAGTCGGTCACACACGAATGGCTTGGCAGGTCCCCACACACAACTGCAGCTCAGGCAACAACATCTTAGAACAGGTCCCCGTGACTGCCATGGAAGGAAACCCGTAACACGGTGACAGCTGTGCTGAGACTGCTGGGTGAGCATCTGCCTCCACGTTTACTTCTTTGGGCAGGAGGGATGCAACGTGCCTGCCTTTTTGCCGAACCCTCCGTGTTAAGGGCGCTGCAGCTTTTTCAGTTCCTCGGGGTAGTGACTGAGCTCTGGGCCGGCCAGGTCCGGACAGACGAAACCGCGGCGTACAGGCCTAGCGCTCGCGTCCACAGGGCCGTTAACGGATCACTCGAGTCTCCAGGAAGAAACACCAACGTTTCAGGAGTAAGAGGAGGGCAGAATGGGCCCGGAGCGGGGACACGAGCAGGATCTTGGAGAGTGGGGATGGCATGTGTGACAGGAACCCAGTCAGGACCCCGCAGGCAGCTGGACAGGAGCCAAGGCCAGCGGCAGCTGTGAGCCAGGGTGTCCGCAGAGAGGCAGGCTGGCCGCCTCTTGGGTGGGGGCGCAGGGCACGCGAGCAGGGTTATGAGGTCGTAGAGGTCGCGTGCTGGGAGCTGGGACTGACAGAGCAGAAGCGGGAACGTCAACGCAGAGATGTTTAGATGCCCAGAGAGGGGCACCTGGAAGGCTTTGGGGAGAAGTGCCTCCTGACGGGAGTGCTGTGTGCGCTGCCTGAACGGGGAGCGGAGGCCAGGAATCCAAATGTGGGGGATGCCTGGGAGGGGACAGAAGGAGTGAGAGAGAGGGAGCGCAGGAGAAAGGGCAGAGGCAAGAGCGTGCCCACGGGAAAAGCAGGCAGACAGACCACCGGGATGACAGCATCACTTGTCACCATCATGCACACATCTAGGGCCAACGCCAGGTTCTCGCTGAGCAAGGCACAGCCCGTGGGCTCTGGCTCGGCCCACCTCCATCGGCAAAAACGAACCAACAGAGCAGAGAAGTGTTTTGTGCTCAACATAATAACGAGTGTAATTTGTCTAATGCCCGCCATGTGTTAAAGTCTTTGCAGGCTTCCCTGGAGGCCCCCCAGGGACCTTTCAGGATAAGACAGCACAATCTCCATACAGTAAGGGAAAATGTCCTTATCCCCAGACCTAGCACCAGGCCTGATACAAACTGAAGTAGGCATTCAATCAATATTTGCGGAGTGAATGATGAGGAATTGGGAAACTGAGGCTCAGAGGTGCAATGACTTGGTCCTAAATGTTACAGCTAGAATTCAGAACTAGAGCTGTCAGATCCCTTGGGCTACCTGATCCATTTTCTTTGCTTTGTGAAAAAGTCTTTGAAGAAAATGTGGGTGTCTGAGAGGGCCCCAGAGGGCATCTGGGCATGGAGGAATTCATCAGGAAGGGATCTCCTACGGGAGGAAATGGACAGACTGAAATATTCTCTGAACAGTCCCTCCCCACGACACATGAGCATGCTGCAGTTAACAAGTGGCGTTAACACCCGCCAGTGGGGTCCCCTGTGCGTGCACACTGGGCTAGGTCCCGGGAGGACACGCACCTGAGTGGGAAAGGTCAGCGAACCCGAAGGGATTATTTGACACACACCTGGGTTAGGGGACCTGGGGCTAAGAGGTCCCCTTCCCTGACGCTCAGCAACAGAAACCAAAGAGCTTCCACATTGTGAAGGCCGGGAAATGGGCTTCAGCTTGACTTCTGGCAGTAACAGTCCCAATTTTCCGGAAGGACTTTGCAGGGGTCCCCCATGACCCTTGCAGATGCATCAACCCCTAGTCTCCCCACACTCGGCTCCCCCTGAGAGAGGGAAGAGGAGTGTCCACTCCTTCATCTGACAGATGAGAACCAGGCTCAGGAGGCTGAAGGCCAGCCCGCAACCTCACCCCTAGTGTGCACCAACCCCAGGGCCAGAGCTGAGGTCTCCTTCTGTCCACCTTTTACTGTCGCAAACTTAGAAAACACAGCAAAAGAAGCACTAGGCAGAAAAGAAAAATCGCCTGTAATCCCACCACCAAGAAACCACCGCCATTACCGTCTCTGTGTCTTTCCCTCCAGGCTCCTTTGAACTTCTTTTGCAAAAACGGGCCCGTGCTATCTATGTATAACGTTATTTTGTCACGCTTGGTTGTGACTGCGTGACCCTCACCCCTCGCCTTACTGCACAGACAGCTGACTGTTTCCTCTTCGTTGCTTCCTCACCTTGTCTCGCAGTTTCGGTTCCTGTGAATAACAACATCGACGCTGTAGTCCTCCGAGCGGTGGACATGCGAAACCACTCGGTGGGCTTCTGGCACAGTGCGGACCAGTACTGCAACAGCAGCGTGCTGTACCGCGTGAGGGACCCGCACAGCCTGCTGCTCACGGCCTACTGGGAGTCTCCTCAGTCCGTGAACGGGACCGCCGTCATGATCCAGTAAGCACCTGTCTGCGGGAGGTTTGCTCTGGGCTTTCACAATTCCCTACGGGGTGTATGCAGTTTGACACTGACCTTAGAAGACTCAAAACACAACCCGAACGTGATGCGGAGAATTCAGTACTTACACGCCTTTTCTGACGCACCATTCTTTGTCCTACCTTTTATCTGTCGTGCACACACTCACTCACACACACTCACACACACCAGATATGCCCAACATAAACAGAAAGAACTGGTGTTGAAGAAAACCAGAGCTGAACAGTAAGCAAAGCACAGTGAATGAACTAATGACCACATAGCTACACACATAAAGTAAGTAACAGGTTTTATTCAGGTTGTTGCAATAGGAGAAAAGAGACCCAAGTACAGACCCAGGCTCAGTTCTGAACACAACCTGGGCAGGTGGCAACAGCCAAGGGGCAGGGTGGGGGTAGTGGATGGGAAGTTATTTTGAGGAAACATCGAGGCCAGGAGGAAGGATTCTGGCTAAACAGACCTAACAGGACTGCGGGCCAGGGTGATCCGAGGTCAAAGGTAAGAGGTTCTTGCTGAAGTGGCTTAGCAGCCTTCTGGGTAAAACTGGATGGTACGAGCCAGCGCAGCGATGGGCATGGAAGTTTCCAGAGCTGGACTAAAGTTCAGTCATGCACAGCCTCCTTGCCATCGGGCATCCTGTTTGCTTCACACTCTCTGCAGTCCAACTGGAGAACCGCTTTGAAAACGTCGGTGCGGAGTGGAAAAGATGGCTTTGCGAACAGAAAATGTGATGGTTGTGTAACAAGCCTGGCTTCCCAGTGTCACACCAAGTGCACGCACTCTCCCGGGGACGAACACGACACTTTATCACAGAAGCCTTCCTCCCCGCTAGGCACCTGCTAACAGGTTTACTTCAAAAACCAAATGTTGCTGAGAGGTCCTTACGCTTCTGGGCTGCCATCTTGTACTGAAATGGCAGATCTGAGCCTCAGGCCGTGTCCCCGGTGGAGACGGTGGCCACAAGGCTGTCAGACCATCTCACCCTCCCCTGCACTGCCCTGTGCCTGCGTGGACCTGGCTCCAATCCTGCCTCGCTGAACAGGGCACCGCCCTTCCTCTCCCCTCATTAAAGCAGCCGTAGTCCATGCAACAGCAGATGAAAGGCCAAGCAGTGACGATCTACAGTAGAGACAGCACCTCCCTGCAGGCAGGGTGGGCGCCTGGCCCTTCTGCTGTCACACCCACTGTGAGGAACTGGCTTCTCAGCTTGTTTATAATGTGCACACACAGGCTGACGAGGACCGGGGAGCAGCACACATGACGGGGGAGACAGAAAACAGGGAGTCCCACGGTGCTGGGTAGGGCACAAAGGCGTGGGAAGAGGTGCCCGGCCATGGACTTCACCGTGAGGTTGGTGAGGCAAGGCTTATACAGAAGTCATGGTGGAGGTTAAACATCCCTCCCAGGTCTGGTCCAGCTCCCCATCATTCACTCACAATGTCCTCTGCACCACCAGAGTGTGCGCCACCACCATGGTCAACTACTTAACTCATTAGTTGATTATTTACCATCTGTCCCCCTGTAAGGGAACGGAAGTGCCACAAGGGTAAGGAGCAGACCAGTCTGGTTCACCCCGTCCCCTCAGCTCCAAGCAGAGTGATTGGCATGTAGTACCCACTCATTAACTGCTGGATGCATGAACCAGGGGCTAATGTAATAGTGGACCCACTAATACAAGAACAGACCACGTTCTACAGATCATTTAATGAGCAGTAAGCACCTACTATGTGTCCGTCATTGTTGGAACTGGCCTCCAGGGGTGGGGGGAGAAGCTCATAGAAATGCAATGGAAGGGTGCGTCTCTCTGATGGAGATGGTCTGGGTTAATGCTAACAGGGAGAGCACCTTCACTGAGTTAAATCTGTGTGCAGATGGTACACCGGCAGAAGGACCAGCCTCAACAAAGGCCAGAGGTGCAGAGCCCTCCATGGGGAGTTCAGGGCAGTGACAGGGTTGGGTGGGGCTAGACGCGGTGTTCTCTGGAGCAAGGTCATGGGGAATCTTAGGGAAGACGATACAGAGCAGACCGGTGTTTCATGACCTGCTAATTGGGCTATAGAGAAAGCAAGCAGAGAAGGAATGAAGAGGTTGGGGATCCCCTGGGAAGGCAGAGACACGGGCTGACCTTCGGACTTGCCCAGCGGAGGCCCTCACCGCTCTCCCACTGATTTTCCCTCCACAGAGCCTTCACTGTCAGCTTCCAGAAGGTGGCTACCTTTTCTCACCTGATGCTGAGTAAACGAGGTAAGTTGCGCTGCATCCTATTCACATGCTTGGCAGTGAACTCAACTAGCCAGGGAAATTACTCTGCAGGTGCCCTAGAGAAAGTGTGCCCATCATGCCTTAGACCAGGAGATCAGGTGGGCCTCCTAGCACCTTGACACCCACGTAAGACTAGCCTATGCCCTGCAGAATACCAAAGCCGTCCGCAAGGCTTCTGCCAATTCCCAAGGACCTCACAGTCCCACAGTCACCTGTGGCTCCTGGATCCTGCCTCCTCGGGAGCTGTCTCTATTCAATACCTCACAGACACCAGCAGGAAGGCAGCTATGATACTGCCTCAGTTTCCACAAAGCGTTCCCACGCACACAGTGCCTCATAGGCCGAGCAGAATTTATAGGGAGGAGCCGGCAGACTTGCACAAGGAAGGGTTGACAGCACAGAAATGTCACTAGTTCTCAGAGCGGCCTTTGGCCACCACCACTGCCCATTGGCCTTTCGCAGGCAGTAGTCCTCAACTTCACAGCACCCTGAGGCTCCTCGCCCTTCATGTCCCTCCTGTCCCCTGACACCACCTCCCCTGTAGAAGCAAAGAAAAATTCAAGAAACTGAGGTTCAGAAAAGATAGGTCACTTGCCGAAGGCCACACAGAAAGTAAAAGACCAAACCAGGGCTCAAAGTCCACATGTGATACGTTTTCCACTTTTCTCAGACTTACATCCAAATTATAAAGAAAATCTCTTTTTCAATAAAATTTTTAAATACAAGGTTCGACCATGAACAAGAAACATTAGTCTTTCTCAATGTCTGGGTAACAGGTCCCCCTTGGGAGCCCCAAGCCCCGAGATACATCTGCCCTGCTGTCCGTTTACCTGCCAAACATACACTGCAGACGTGGTCGGAAGGAATTACCTATTTTCACCAATAAATCTCTAAGTGACCGTGCTCCACACTAAGAAAACCCGGTTGAGAGAAAGAAAAAGTGGCCGAGTCAGACCTTCTGACGCACAGAGGGGCTAGGGAGACAGCTGCCCCAGGGGGAAGGGAGCCACAGAACTGCCAGGCGCCCTCTAGGACACAGAACCCGGGGCCTCAGCAGAGCACTGCCCAGGTCCCTTGTCTTATGGTCCCCCTCAGACCCTTGGAAGTATCATCGCCAAGCTCCCCGTTTTTCCAGGATCGGACACCCCACCCGCCGCCCCCAGAGGCCTACAGGCCTGGCTTCCTCTGCCTCTCAGCCGACCTCGGGGACCGGCGCGCGGTCAGACCCCGGCCTGGCCAAGTGACCGGCGCCTCAGAGAGCACAGTCGGGGGACTGAACCGTGCCTCTTTCCACCGACTTTAGTCTTTTTTAATATCAAACTTAAACCGCCTGTGAGGTATTGTTTTCTCTCTCAAAGAGGCAAAACGAGTGAAAGGGAAGGATGATGCTCGGTGGGGGAGAAGGGACAGTGAATTCCGCAGACCGGTACGGTCCTTCTGAACAGCCTCTTGGTAATACAAGAGCCGTAGCGATGCCCGGGGTGTTCTGACACAGCAGTTCGAAGGAAACGGCAAACCGTTCAGGACAAATACTTTACATACCGCATTAAAAGATGCTGAGCTCTGAGTAGAAGGCGCAACACTAGATCATTCCACACTTAACCTCCTCCTTGGCCTCCAGCCCTGTCTCCGCGTCTCCTCCTAGAGATGGCTGTGCTAGAGGTTATCAGGGCCTTAGCCGGTCAGCCCCACCTGCCTCTTCCCAGCCCGCAGGTACTTCATTTCTCTCCACTTCTTCCACAATTGACCACTTTGTTCTTATTTGATACAAGCTTTACTGAGGTACAATTCACGTACAGTAGAACTCGCCCTTTAAATATAGGCAGCCATTCCTTAATTCTTGAAAGGCTCTCCTTTTTTAACTATCAGTGACTGAGCACTCCCCTGGTTTACTAGTTCCCACTTTTTAGGTGACATCTGTGTGCACCTTCCCCTTACTTTAAGGCAGGAGCAGGCATCCTTGGATCTGGACGGCATCTCGTCCTTACAAGCTTTACGTGCTCCTTTTGAAATGAACAAGAAAAAAATAAAACTGTGCCCTCTGGGTCCTATTTGCATGGATGGTTCTGATACAATATGAAGGACCCCTGCGTGCCGACAGCCCAACCAACGACCAATTCAGCAGTCGTATAAATTACACACAAATTCCTCCCCCCAAAGGACGGTAGGACTTAGCGGGGGAGAGTTTCTTGCCTCTTGTTTGGTCCTTGACATTCCATTACACCAGTCTTCCCCCTCCTCTACATACACTTGGCCCCTGAGACACACTCGCTGAATTTTGCTCATGAACTCTGGCTCCCATGTTCAATCGGATCAGCCTCATTTCTCTAGTGTCCACCCCCAAATCCAACAGAGGTTCTGATGCCCTTTCTTTTTCAGCAATGACGACAGTGTCACCCTTCATGATCCCAACGACCAGGCCAACCACAACCCGAAGCCTAACCACAACCCGAAGCCTAACCACAACCCGAAGCCTAACCACAGCTCAAGGCCTAGCCACAACCCGAGTTATAAACACAGCCACGACCAGAAGCTTGGCCAACAGCATCTTCCTCAGCCCCATCGCAGACGCCATGCAGATCCTATTCGTCTTTCTCACCAGCAAGCTCCTCTTCTAGAAGGAAGCTGGGGGAGCCGTTGTTCCTGCCTCTGCTGCATCAAGGCCAGTGCCCCGACATGTATGGAATGAGGCTTTCTGTACAACTCTACTTGTCACTACTTTGGACCAAAAAGGAGACTTGACTGAGGGTAGCCAGTCTGCTCACTGGTGAACTCGGGGCACACAGATATTCAATGCATCTTTTAGGACACAAATAAGGCTTTTTATAACTACTTAGAACTGGGCTGGGTATAGCCTGGAATTCCGCCTTTAACATGGCAACAGCCAATTCCATAGCCAATCTAAACTTTCTGTTCATGGCTAGACGATTCCCTCATGTCCCCAAGTGTCTGAGGGAAGAATCTTTCCTCACTTTCAAGATGCTGTCAGATTTCTGACCAAACCCACTCAGCAGTATCCATGACTGACGTTGACTCAACCAGGAAAGGGGAAAGAGCCCTCTTGCTAAGGGCAACCCTGGTAGCATCTGAAAAGCAAGAACACAGGAACAGCCCATGTCTGAGGGTCAAGGACAGGGAAAGATCACGGCATCCAGGCATGATTTTCTATGTCACACCAAATAAACTATATTTCAAATAAGAATAATGAATGTGTCAAATGCAGATATGTCTTTAATGAGAAATATATTATGAAACACAGAGGATGTTACTTAATCTTACTCATCTATGTGAGCAAAGATTAATAGAATGGTGAGAGCGTGTATGTTTTCAAGGTCAGATCTGAGGGTAAAGTCTTCGCAATTTTAATCTATCTCAAGTGCAAACTGGTCATTTTCTCCCTAATGGTAATTTCCACTAAGAGAAATGGACAAAATACTTAAAATACTCCGAATGCAATGTAAAACCCAAAGAAAGCATGGTATTTCCAATAATAACCAACCAAGTTTTCTTTTAAAAATGCTGCTAAATTCCAGGATGCCAACATCAAGGACTGGCCTTCCCCAGGGACGTTTCTGTCACTTCTTCTTCCCCGTGAACAGGCCAGACTGTCCATTCGGTAGGCCTTTTACAGCACTGTTTCTGGAAAACTGGACATTTTAAGTATCATAATGCAGTAAGTTTAGCAATCACGCCCCCCTTCTCCCTTGCTCACTGAAGGGCACAGTCATTGTTTGTTTAGTGGCTTTTCTAGACTGTTTTTACATTCTTGTTGTGCGTGGTCACTGACGCTCCTTTGCTGCTATCACCGTGGTCCGCCAGTGAGTGACCTGACAGATTTTCTGAACAGTCACAACTTAGCAGCTTTTTCTTCCTTCGGCACTCCCCTAATAAACGTGGGGGGTGGCGTGTCTTAGATTCTAGGGTTCTGGAAAGGCTGACTCTGGCGGTCTTTGTCAGCTTCCTCATTGTTCAGTGGCGGGACCAACGCCTGGAGCACCTCATCCCATTTCCGGTGACATCACCAGGTAGCCCCTGCTGGGATCTTCCAGACACTGTGCGAGCACTCACACGGGCCCTCTCATTTAATCCTCAGAACAAGCCTTTGGGCTACACCCCTTTTGCTGATGAGGACATTCAGCAGAGGAGGAGAAAAGATTTGCCCGTAGTCACTCGGGGAGGTTTGAAGAGTGATCTCTACCATCTGAGAGCCTGCACCCTTAGCCAGGATCCCCTAAGGGCTCCTGAGCAGCCCCCACATCACCTAAGGTCACCCAGAATGGGCTCCCCAGGGTCACAGGACAAGGTCAGGGTGTAGGTGTCCCTTGCTGACGACAAGCAGGCTGCAGGCCCCAGCAGTCTCCCCCACACCCGCGTCCTCTGCTGCCATCTCTAAGACAAACCGTGGTGAGACCTGATCCAACCAGCTAGAGCAAGTTTCACATTTAGCTTTCATGGTCCAACCAGGCCCCCATCTCATGGTCAATATGGGAGGTGTGACACATATCGGAGCCCTAGCGAAGATCCTCTCTGAAGCTGGCAGATTTTGGGGTTCAAAGGAATCTGGGCAGCAGAAGTCAGATCAGCAGCACAGAGGAGGCTAAGCAAGGGGTTGGGTCAGGAGGCGGGAGACCTGCTTAATGCCAGTCCTGCTGCCAAGTAGAAGCAAGGCGGCTTAACTAAGTGGCTTACCTTCTCCCACCTCCGTTCTCTTCACCTGTTAGGTAGAGGGCTGGCCCAAGTAGCTCAGCCCTCTTCCGGGTCTCAAATGTGATTTTCCTGTCCCAGCCAGACCAAGTTCTCAGGGTCTGGTCGGAGATGGTGAGGAGGTGTTATCTCAACGCCGTGTCTGACGATGGACAGGCTGCTGGGAGCACTGTTCAGAAGGGTTTGGAAGGCTCAGAAACAGAGTTGTACTCAACAAGCGCTATCTTCCTTGGGCGCAGGAGGCAGGACTTAAAGCAACACAGCTCGCAGTGACCCCAGTAAGGGGCCAGCAGAGTGGGCAGCAGCAGGACACCCAGTCATACTCTCAGGAATCACTAATCCTCATCCTCTTGTTCGTAATCAACCTCCTGATCCTGGTGGGAAAGCGATACGCCAACAGGAAAAGAAAATGCAGACGGGCAACTGCAAGGAGGCCCACAGGGTGTAACCTCACGCACAGTAAGAGGAGATGCACAGAGAGACCGCTTGTCCCTCCCACACTCACCCGCCCTGGCTGCTCTAGCTTCCTGTTTTCCTGTTTGCAGCTTCCTGTTTGGGAAATGCAGTGCATTCTGTGTTGTCAGAAACAGCCGCTGCCTACCCATCACAATCCCTTTGGAGAAAGGAGCAAAGAAACTCGATGTCTTGCAAATCCCATTCCCTCAAAGACCTTGACACACCAGAAAAAAGTCCCAAACCTGGTCAAGGACACAACCACAACACCAACCATTCAGAGCAGGGGAAAACATTCCTAACAGGCAGAAATTGAGACAGTATCTTATTGTCTGTCAGCAGCCACTTACACTGCCAAGTAAATGTTGGAAATCTTAACCATTAAGTAAAGCTATATTATGTCATGAGAGCTGGTTTCAGCTTCTCTTAAAGCATAAACTCTGAAGCTAGACTGCCTGGGTTTAATGTAATTTGATTTTTGCCCCTTCTTAGTTGTGGGTCCTTATACAAGTTACTGATCTTCTGTGTGCCTTGGTTTCTCCATCTATAAAACAGGGAGAAAAATAGTAGCTACCTTATAGGTTGTTGTGTTGAAATTAAATTAGTTAATATATACTCCTATAAAGCACCAAGCAAGCACTATGTAATTACATAATGCCTTTTAAAAAGCATCACAAATGATACAATGATGTGTAAGAAAGCCAAGTATTATAACAAATATACGAATATGTACAAACAAAATGGTGCCAATAGCCAGTACGGAAAGGACGCATTTGTAACTGTTGGAAGACGTGGCTAGCGTCTGACTCCTCACCTGCCTGCATCTCCACCTTTCAGCTTCTAAGTAGAATGTCTTCTCGCCTCCAGGGTCAGCTCCCAGGCACTCTGTTTTCCTACAGAATCTGAATAATGGATCAAGGGAGTTAAGCTACTCTCCAGAATAAACAGTGGGGTCGGGAGAGTGGGTGGGGCAAGAAAGGAAAACGCAAACTCCAGGTTGACTGTTGTGGGGCCAAGAAGGAAAGGAGCTTCCACAGCCCCCGCAGCCCAACAGGAGCAGCAAGGGGGTTCCCAAGCCCGGCTCTCTGTTACAAGCCGTTCCCTCTTAATGTACTTCAAGACATACAAATGAAAATTAGAATTCGTTCACTCCTGACTGCTGCACTCTTAGTTTGTTGAATGTGGGATGTATGGACCATCCCTACCCTTTTATGTAAGTTATATCCACATAAATAGATAAAATGAATATATAAATGCCTCTATTTTTCATTTTACATGGCTGGATACTTCTCGACAGCCCTTGCATACCTACAGCCCTTGACATAGTAGGAAATAATTGAACCTATGCAAAAATATCTACAGATGTATCTAGGCATCTATATATAACTTGTATTTAAAAATAACTTTAGACAAGATGCTTGAGTCCAATAAACTCAAAAAGCTTTTGGCTAAAATAACTAAATATACAGACAAAGCATATTTGAAAAGCTTGGGAAATTTTTTTTACATTGTTATGTTAAATGCTGAACCTGTTTTTCTTTTTAAGCCAAACAGATGTAGGTTCAAATCCCAGCTCTTCCACTTACAGAGTGACTTTGAACAAGATTCTTAGTCTTCTTAAATCACCCCGATTCCTCACCAGGGAACCAGAGTGTGGTGACAGACTCGTGACAGAGTGGCAGTAAAACGTTAATTCACAACGAGCCAACAAGTGCCAAAAACCAGGAGTTCATTATCAACAACAGGCATCCATCACTCTCTCAAATGAGGGTGGACTACGTTCTACCCACAGTCTGACGAGGGTGCATTCTTTTTACTCTTTTAAAGTTTCCAGAATGGAGCCTTGACTTGCCCTCCTAGTGCTGTGAGAATTATTAAGATTATGACAACAAATTGAGACCTTGCTTGCTTTTAAAAACACATCCTCCCGTAGTGCTGCCACAGATCTGTTCAGTTCTACGTTCCACAAGGAACCCTGTTTTCAGAGGCCAAACGGCGTGATAAAAAGCATCCTTTGCAAGTCCAGCTGAGGCCCTCTCTGCCTGAGTCACACCTACATTCAGTCCTGCGAGCTGACACGACAACTACTTGTCGACCTTTATTTACTATTTATCCTGCTGTGGAGGGAGCCCCCGAGTGTAGGCTGCTAACGAATAATGATGTGGTCTTGAGACCCGCTGATTCGGAATTTCAGTTTATCTTTCCTTAAATTAGTAGCTGGGGACTAAAATGAGTTTTACCCAGATGTGGAAATGGAAGACAAAGTTAGCCAGATAAACAGGTCTGGAGACATACTCAGGGGACTTCATCGTATGTGTGGTGGCTGGTCTCCATGTGGAAGCACAGAAATAACACCCACCTGAGGGATGCTCGAACCAGGTTCACCAGTTCTACAGAGGAGGAGACGCGTTCAGTAAGTAACAACTCAGCTCCTGCCATGCGCCAGGCACTGGGCTGGGGAGGTCCTAGTAGACAAGACCAAACACAAAACGCATGGCTCTGGCCCTCATCAAGTTCACATCCTTGTGGGTGAGACGGACAGTAAACTAGTGAGCAAGTAAGACAAAGGGAAACACGTATATAAAAATTTAAAACTGCAAGGTAAGAGAACGGATAGGTATCCTAATAGAAAATAACAGGATTTCTACCAATGTGGGGTGATCAAGATGGTGACAATTAGACTGGGATCTGATAAATGGTAGGTTTTTATGAAGGGGATGGGGCAGGGAATAGGGTTAGCAATCCAGGCAGAAGGGCACAGCAAGAAGAGAAATCCTGAAATGTCTTAAATTAAATTACAGCAGCCTGGAGGAAGCAACAAGGATGATTACTCAGTTAAAAGCTACAGACCCAAACCAACAGAACTCACACTCCTGAATGTATGCTGAAACTTTGTGCATTTCCAGGCAGTTATCTAGAAAGAACAGCCTACCAGCAGACCACACCCTGCTCACACACGAACTTTCCTGACTATGGCCCACAACCCATCCAGAAGCATCAAATGCTTCCTTGCAGACTCTCCATCTATCCCAGAACATGCTCCACCCTTCACCTTTTCCCACCCCCTTCATCTACAGCCAATGTACATGCTCCTCCACAGCCCTGCTGCTGTCGCTGGTTTAGATTACACACCCCAGGACCTGGGCTGTTACATGTGAGATGCCCACTAGACACCCAATTACCCATCTACGGTTCAATCGGTGGGCAAGTCAAACTTTCAAAGGTAAAAGACAACACTAGTCCTTCTCTTTGGGTCATTATTGGCCACATTGTTCATATTTAGTAAAGTATTTGTGGAAAGGGTTTTTCAACTTAGTTCATACTTATTATCATAGTGAATTGGGAATTTTTCACAATAAGCAGGCTGGGTTAAAGTGAATTGGGGCTGAAGGATGGAGGGCTTGTGTCTTGAGCTTCTTGAAGAATACAAGCCTGGGATGCTGTTTCTTTAGCCAACCACCAGAATTTAAAAAACAACAACAACAACAAAAAAAAACCAATGCTCTAATTGTCCTTTTTTAATGATAATACTCCTGTTTCAGGGGTGACAGAGCACTGATGGGAGTAGGTAGGTGGATTTTGAAGGACACGCACCAACGAAGGAGCCACCTGAAAGCGTAACCACCACCTGAAAATCGTTCCGTGTGAACACCGCCTTCCCTATGTCTCTTCCACAGAGACAGCCATTCCCCCTGCAGCTACGTGGAGACCGTGTTTATCTGTGACAGTTTCCAGAAGTGTCTTACAGCAGAATCTTGCTATAAAGCTAAATTGTGTGAAGCTAACAATGATTTTTCTATGTACAAGCGAGGCGAGACATAGCCCAGACATAACAAAAGCAAAATGACTACAATCTATTCCCCATCTTTGAGATAATTCCACTTCCAGGAGGAATGTGAAAGTCTGGAGTTTAAAAAAGGAAACACTTATCATAGATCTGTCTCCTAGTGGCCACATGTGCACAATGGATCCTATTATTCCGGAGATTTTAATAACCCGCTGGTGGTGACTACATCAACTCAGGCAATAAAACCACTGCTGAGTTCTGGCCATTCTGCTCGCAGTGATAACAGTCCACATAATTTTTCTTCTTGCCTTGGAGTTGGTTTTAATTTCAAGAATCATGCTTCCAAGATTTCTGTTTATCGACCCACCAGCAACAGCATTCCCAGGAGAAACCCCACTGCTGCTCTGATGACTTCCCTCTTGCAAAATGGAATGTGCTCAACTCCCTGAGGTTGAAAAGGGCAGCATCCACGCTCCCTGCCCACCTCTCCAGCCTCATCCCCCGCTTTTCTCCACATCCCACTGCACACATTCCTCCCCAGACGGTGGGAGGGATCTAGCGACCTGCTTCTCAAACACAATAAGAGAAGAGAAGAGGTTATGAGACTGCCTTCCATGACACTCGGACACGTGTGCACGCGCCTGCTCTCTCTCTCGTGGGCACGCTCCTCTGCCCTCACTTGATGAAGCAAGCCGCCATGTTGTGACCTGCTCTGTGAAGAGACCCACATGACAAGAAAGGGAGGGAAAAGCTGAGGTCTCAGTCCAACAATCCAAGAGGAAATGAACCCTGCCAACAGCCACACGGGTGAGCCAGGAAGCTGGTCCTTCCCAATCAAGCCTTGAGATGACTGCAGCCTTGGGAGCAACCTGGAGAGAGGTCCCCGCTGAGCCACATCCAGATCTGCGGCACATTAAAACCGTGAGGTCACCGACATGGTTGTTCAGGGCCACTATAGCCGGGAGCGTTTGTTACACAGCAGTAGATAACTAAGACACTCACCCTGCAGGAGGTGGTTCCAGGAATAAAGTGAGGTCCTATAAAGAGTACGAGGCGAAACGCCTGGCAGCACAGTAGCCAATGCACAATGTTATGCCCCCACTTCCATGGCACCACCGTGCTCCTAGGATCCACCACCTCACGTCCAGATCCCCACAACGGCTATGCCACTGGCTTCCTTGCCTCCCTTTGTCTAACTGGTTATCTTCCTTGAAAAGCAAACAAACAAAACTTCAACAGCTCCCTTTTCTTTAAAGGATAAAAACTGAACCCATATTCAAGGCCCTCCAGGCTGTCCCAACCCTACATTTCCACGCTCACTTCCCCGTACACACGCATACCTCATCACCCCTCCATCAAGACCAAAGTATCCACTATCTCCCAAATACACTTTGTACTTTCCCACCCTAGTCACCGAATGAGTAAACACCCTGCATGGTGTTCGTGGAAATTAAAACATAAAACCTGTTAATAAATTATAGCTATCCTGCCTCTCAGGTAATCAATACAAAATATACATGAGGAAGTAATGTAAAAATTGTGTTGGATAAAACAGCTTTGAATTTAAGTAAGGGGGCATTGTGTTACTGTCAAAATTTATCTTTAAACCCCTGCAGTTACTAACTCTCTAGAACAAAAGTGTGCTCCTTCGGACGTCTTCCTGGTACAGTAATCACTGCCACATCCTGCTCCTATTTTCAGGCAACGACGTTCTGAGAGTCCATTGTGCACTGGCTGCTACACGGAGACAAAAGTAAAACCCTGCATTTAAGAAGTTTAGAATACAAACACCAACTCAGGAGGGAAGGAACAGCTGTTTGTGCAAAGGAAGCAAACCCATTCTTGTGGATTCAAGTCACAAGGAAAAGATACCAGAGACAAATGCCACGAGCAGAGTTGAACTTCAGCAGGTAAGTTTAATGATCAGAATGAAATGAAATCACTTAGAAAAAACTTGTATACAAGAGATGCTTTACAGAGTAACAAATCCTTTTTGTGCTCATGAACAGGAATTAATATATGTGATTATTCTTCAGTCATTTGAGTTAAAACTGTTCAGGTGGCCATAACATCTGGACACATAAACAGACATAATATGTAGCTGACTGATGTTCTCTGAGATATTCAATGCACTGTTCCTCACTCCCGAGTCAAAGCTCAGTATTAAGGTGTACAAAACTGCAAGGAGCACTGTGCACTAGAGCAGCATTTCCATCCATCCTGTATGTCCACCCACCATGCACCTCTCAGACGATTTGTGTTTCTAATTTGCACTGAATACCCTGGCAGAACGTCACCAAAGGAGCTCCATCTATTAAGAAATGCATGCAGTCTATGTATGTTTCCAGACTTCGTGGTCACCTGCATTTTAATTTTTTTGTAAGATCCACCTACTGTTTTAGAAACATTTCTGCATTTGATATCATACCAGAAAAGAAAATGAATACTAAAAACAAGATCATGGAGAAACAAAGACACCTTACTTTTGCTTTCAAACAGTTCTACACCAAAACATTTGGCTGAAATGAAGAGATTTTTAATCCATACATAAAAAGATGCTCCAAATGATGTTCGGGATACATTACAAATTTGGTTTTAAAATAGATTTGAATTTAAAACAAGTTTTACTCACAGTGATTTCAATAAATCAGGCACTCCAGAACACACAATAATTATGTGAGGATTCAACAGGCCAAAAGGAATAAAGGTATTTTTCAAATATGAAAAGAAATTAAATCTTTCTATTGTATTAACCCTTAAGGGCTATTCTCCTTTATAGACTACAATGTTATTGTCAGTTTCATATACTTTTACTTTATAAAGAAGTCCCACAGGAAGAAGGTTCTGGAGGTTTTCCCAGATATACACAGCTACATTTTCTGTCGTGCTGTAGAAGAAAAGGACAGAGGATCAAAAGACAAATAAAATTTCATGTTTGACATTTACAGAGAATAGAAATTCTGGTTTTAAAAGAAACCGTTAAACTAACACTCTAGAAATCACACGGCCGTCAGGGAAGAGGTTAAAACCGAGTCTCCGGTCTTACGATCTACACAAAGTAAGCTAGGCACACCTTATGACATCTGCAAAGTATGGCACATCTAGATCCAGATTCTTATGATCTAGGGGCTTCATAATTGCCTCCTGCAGACAAAACAAAGGAAACACATCAATTCCATCTGTGACTCAGATTCCAAAGTGTCCCACCTCTGCCTCTAAAACTTATTAATATCATTTAGCCCCTAACTCCATACTCGTAACTACTTCATGAGTCTTACAAAGTTTAAGAAAGTAAGCTCTCCACAATGACTGGTTATCCTCTTACTGTATCAAAGAGGTTAAGAAATCAAAAAGTGGAGAATTCACTGGAGCTTCCTCAGAATAAACTATCTGGTGATTCAACTTCAGTTCAACACGGTTTGCATTCTGTCCAAAGAAAGTTACCAGGAGTACTTCTCCAGAACAGCCTCACCTTCAGGACAATGCCACAATGTCATTAAGACAAAGATCCAGTGAGTACTACATTTTATAAAGCAGACTAAGACTGAAGTCATGTTAGCAATTCTAAATTGCTGCGTAAGGAGTAACTGAAGAATGATCTTGGGCTCTTAGAAGAAAAAACATAAATACATAAAGACTATGACTTCCTAATACTTACATATATTAACATCATGTTCCCCCTTGTCAATGGCAAGAACTGTAATTGCCTTATTCTTTCTAAGGTTTTACTTTCAGCTATCTTGTACAAAATCTAAGCATTTGTGAAACAATCTAATTTTCCCCATCGTATGGCTCCAAGAAGGGTACATTATAAGAGTAACAGTAAATGACTTTTTGAACAAAACCAGGATCAAACAAAAAGAACAAGTCTGAAACCAAACCACCTTTAAAACAGATCAAATGACATCCACATCTATTAAGAAAAGAACGATCTTTGTTTTATCTTCAATTTCAGTTCCGGTTCCAATTTTTCCACTGATGCCTCTTCCGTAGGGTTCTTCCTACCTTTACTGTGTCCACAAGGAGCCACTTTTACTGAGGACAGCGTGTGGGGACCCTCAGAGTGGGTACGAAGGTGTATTTAATCATACTGCATGCTTGGGACCTCGCCTACTCCTCAGATCGGTGTCTTATACTCTGTGAATACATGGTTTATGTCCCAAGTCCATGCAAGAGCTCTGTCTCTGCAGCTTTTCTAAAGTGCTCTGTGTTCATTCACTCATTGTCTTATTCGTTTACTCAACCAACTTACTGAGCACTTACTATTCTTTACCTCCTAGAAAAAGTAATGCAAGCATCCTGTAAGAGCTGCACCTCAACCATGTCTGCATTCCTGGTACTTAGCTCAAACCCCAATGTAAAAGTGGGCAAATTTCTTGAATATATGGATTATAAGTCATGTGAAAGAAAGTAATGATTGTTAATGACAGCATCTGCATGAAACAAATGTCAAATTTTGGAACAAAAGTAAGGAGCAGAGCTAGAATGAAGAACTAACCAGGTGAAACAACTGCAGAATAAAAACTAAGCTGGAGAGAAAAATCCACTCCTAACTCCATTAAGGACTAACCATATGGCCTAGGGCAGTGGGTCCCAACCTTTCGCCACTCGTGCACCCCTTTTATGCCCACTTCTGTAAATTGTACTGTTTTTAAAACAGCTGTTTTTAAATCCTGACACTTATGTTCAGTGCCTCTCTTAATGTAAAATAGTGGAAATGAGGTCTAAGTTAGCAAAGAAAAATTACTGCACTAAAAGTACAAACCACAGATTTAATGTTACAATATTCCTAACAGTTAAATATTGATAAATATTTACATTACATTACATTAAAACATTACATTAAAAAAACTACTTGAAAAGAATCACAATTAAAGACAACGCACTTATTTTACTCAGTCAATAACTAAACTGATCGGTCTGGCTACGGATGTATTTATATGTTTGGGGAAGTTCTAGAAATGTTGCAAATAGATTGTTCTGAAACTGCGTAATGATTGGTGGAAGAGCAGTTTGAGGGAGGGGTTCATAGCCATGCCCTCACCAATCATCTTTCGCTAATGTGATCTAATTTTGAAGTGTCTTTATTAACAGTGATTCAAACGTAACATTTATTGTTCCATAACTAATGTTTTGCATATTTTACTTGTGTTCTCATCATTACTGATTATTTTTCCGAGTACCCCTGCATGGCCCTGCACATGCCACCGCTTGGGAACCAATGGCCTAGGGCGAGTCAGTTACCTGCTCAGCATCTCTCCAACTTAATCTGCAGCATGAATGAATGGGCTGAGGTGATCCCTAAGGTGATACCTTACAACGCAAGCATTCTAAAATGTTGCAATCAGCTCAGTCCTTCATCGAACCCATTCTTTTGTGTTATCCTTCTGATGGATGAGCTCCCCCGTGCATTTACAATAAAGCTAGAGCGACAAAAACAGGGTGGTGGTAAAATCTATTATCAAAGGCATAAGGAAAATCCAGAGAAGGAAAACAAAGCTTCAAGGAGAAAGCTGTGTCTTGAAAACATGGCAGAATTTGTTAAATGAATGAAATCAGGATACGCCAACGAGAAACACAAGCCAAGCATGCTACATTTCATCCCCATCGTGGCAATAATACAACTGTGACTCATTGCCATTGTCACCTAAACACCTTCTGAAGAACATCAAAGTGGTTGCTCCCAAAGCCCACACCCAGTTCCACTCACAAAGTCCCAAAACCTCTGAGGACACTTGGCTGGGAAGGTGAAAAGGGAGCCATCAGGTATTAAATACTTAGAGGACAGCACAAATAAATATCACGCATGACATTACCTCCATGTACCCTTTGAGGTCAGTCAAATTCATAACCACGCCTGTAACAGGATCAATCTAAAGAATAAACAAAGGCAATTATTACTATAATATGCTTGTCACATTTAAAACTCTAGTGAGTTACTAGAGCTTGGAAGTTGTATGACGTGCAGAAATGGTGCCCACATTTGCCTCCATCCCCGACCCAATCGCCAATGTCACAGGGTAACACCCAGTGCTCCCAGCACCCTTTTCATTGTGCTGCTCTTCTTTCTACCCTCTACACACGGCGCGTTAAAGATGACACTTTGGGAGAGGAAAGGCCTGGAACGGCAGCCGCTCACCATACACAAAAGCCAACAATGAAGCAGTAATGAACTGAACAGAATTTTGCCACACAGACTCCATCACGTGGGCAGCAAGCAGGCCCGGCAATCTGTACAAACCAGACAGCTATGGATATTCAGCACGTACCTCTCCGTGTACTGTTACCACAACTACGGGAAAGAACAAAAAACACCAAAAAACCCACATGACTTTCAACAGATCAACACCCAAGCACAAGCCAGCAACATGCATTAAGTATTAGATCTCCGCCCTGCAAAGCTATACTTACATTTTCCCTCAAACATCTGTTCTCTTAGTTAAGATCTTTTCATCAACCAAAGCAGGAGTCAGCCAAGACAGGGTGCTTAGTAGGAGCTCTGGCTAAGCAGAGGCGCTTAGTAGGAGGCCTGGCTAAGCAGAGGAGCATAGCCAAGGCCAAGGACGGTGTAAATCCTGCTCATGGTACTGATACACAGGTAGGAATCTCCACTAGGTAGGGTGGAGCTACTGTTCGATCGTGGCCCGTAGAAGTAGAAAATGTACAGGAAGAAGACCAGCTACACACAGATCTGGTCCAATTTGGGGCCGTACCTTCCTAAGCAAGCAAAACTACCCCTGGGCCTAAAACTCGTATCCCGTACTCACAAAAATTATACAGTTCCCAGTAATGCTTTGAAATTAACAAGTGCTTGTATGAAGCATTTGAAATGAGCATGCTTTATAAATTAATAACTTTTTTTTTCAGCTCCACACAAACACCATTAGGTATTACATGGTAAGTGAGCAAACGAAGAATGAGAGCTGTCACAGATCAAGTAAGAGGCAGTAACTAAACTAGAAACCCCAATCTTCCGATGCTTTTTTCTGGTCTGTACACCACCATTATCACATGCTGTGACATGCAATGGCTGACGTAGCTGTTTTTGAGACATCAGCTCTATCTCACAGAATCAAATCTCCTATTCTTACGTAAATTAATTACTTTCTTGGACCACTGCTGACAAAAGTTTACACCCAGCCTATTTTCCCACCACATGGCGTACCCCTAGCCAACAGTCCCCTTTTTGTCAAGTCATCATTTCCTCAAAGAATATAATCTAATTTTAACACTGGCCTCGGCAATACCTAATTAGAGTGAAACAGGCACCAAAAGAATTGCATTATGTACGTAAGGCCAAGGAAAAATTTGTTTAAACCATTCAATGTTTGGGATTATCTGTACCACAGCAGAGAATTACAAGGTAAAACTGACAGCACATCCAGCCAAGGCACCAGCTGTTTTCATTTTAAACTTCTGTTTAATGTATAATTCATGGCTCAAAGTGTTACTGCTCGGTCCAGAAGGGTTCTTAGCATTAAAACTACATTTGCTAAACACTCTTCCACGCTTACTCAAAGGCTACAGTTTCATCAGTTTGTCTCTCACCTTTATAATTGTGCCCATGGCCATTTGGGTTGTTGCATTTTCCAAACAGTGTCAAGTTTTCTTCATTACTCAGAGATTTGCTGAACAAAGAAACAAACACAAAAAGTCAACGTGGCACCTTCTCGGTTCCCTGCATTTATGATTTGTTCTAAGCCTTTGAAAACGCTTCAAAATGTATTACTATTTTAAGTCACCAAATGGAGAATCCTCAATCAATATAATTTCATTACCCAGCTTTATGTCAGGAACCAGTGTAGGTCCCCTAATTAGACTACTGTACCCTGCAAATTAGCATATACAAGTTCAATACTCTTGTTCCACAACAAGCTTCCAAAAACTGATCTGCTCGAGGCCATTCCACTTGTCAGCTCAAACATTTACTGAGGACCTACTACGTATCAGGCACAGGCTGAATGAAGCAAGAGCATACAATGACAAAAGATGCCTGTCCTCGAGTTGCTGAAGATCTCATTCCCCCTGAGAAATAATGACATCACCTAGCAGTCTCTTCTTTAACAATCTTGCGTTATTATGCTTCAACTACTGCCTACACATCACTGCACCAATCTGCTGAGGGGCATTCAAATCAGGTGGCACTTTAAAATCACAATACTCAGCTGTTGTTGGAGGCAGAGAACACTTTTCTTAATGGATTTTTACACCGATTACCTGTCCAACCTTTGCATCTTTGAAAAGAGTCCTTGCGACCCTCATGCGTTCGAGCTTTGTATAATACAACCACTTTCTCTTTGAGACCTTCTATTATTCCCCCCACTTTCTCCTGCTCATCCACTTCTTAGGTGCACAGTGCTTCTGCACAAAACGATCTCTCTGTACCTGCCACAATAAGGCCAGAGTCTCCTCCCCAGACAGAAGGCAGTGAGTGGCAGGTGTGTCTGATCGCTGCTGCATCCCTGTTAGCTGCCCCAGGACCTGACAAGCACACAAGAAGTACCTGTGCCGTGAATGGGTGGGCAGATCTAGTTAGTCAGAAGTTATTATCCTCATTTTACAGATGAGGAAACAGAAGCTCAGAGAGTGGAGCCTGCGAATGAGTGGCAAATCTCGGCTCAACAGTAACTCTGCAGGGCCATCAAGCAGCGAGGGCTCTGGGTTCAAATTCGAACTGCGCTGCTTGCTCCCAGAGCTGCCTTAGGAAAGTGAACATCGGGGTTCCTTCTATCTGGGGTAAAAAGGGGGCTACAACATGCTAGGCTGTCATTACCATACTAGTTACAGTAGTTAACATTTATTGAGGGTTGACGAGTGCCTGGCACTGTGTCACGTGAGCAAGTTTAACTCCTCTGAACGTTACAGCAACCCTTTGAGCTAAACTCGGGGAGTCTGAGGGGCAAAGAAGCTGCTTCAGGTCCCAGAGCCAGCGAGAGGAGCCCCATGGTTCCGCACCCAGAACCCTCTCTCCGCGCCGTCGGCTCCGCTAGCAACCGCGCTTCACAGCCTGGCTGGAGCCTAGCCAACTCCGGTCGCCACTGTGTGGTCAAAGCAGCCCGGCGGCCACAGGAAGACACCGGACGCGCCCCGTCCCCTCCTCGGCACGTACGCCTGCGCCTCGCTCCCCTGAGCCCCGCCCCACGCCGCTGGTAACGTGGGCACAACCCACCTGTGGAGCCGGTGAGTCGCGCTGAAGGAGACGAGACGGGACACTCGCGCCCGGCGGCGACCGCCCGAACCCGCGGCGCTCATCGCCATGCAGCACGCCCACCCTCGGCCGGCGGCGGGCACTGGCCTGGGCGGAGCCTCCCTCCGCGGCTGCGCAGTGCAAGCTGCGCCCCGGGACGCGCTCTCCGCGTCACCCTGCGGACGGGCGCCCCCTCCCGGCCAGGAGGGAGTAACAGGCGGGCGTCCCTTCCAGTCCGGATCTCGGGATAGCAAGGGATCAGCGAGCGAGGCATGCCTAGCCGCGGTCAGATAAGGCGGATGGGGTTTCACTACCCATTTTGTGTTTGCTCAGCCTGAGGCCACGTCACGCGATTAAGGTCAGTCTGGGCACACTTTGGCTCCCGGAGGGACTTCTTTGATCCGCCCTTCCCATTCACTTCTAAGCCCTGGATTACCACAGAAACCTCCAGTCCCGGGTTGCTCCGAGATAAGCCCCAGGGCCAGTCTACTCATTGCACACAGGGAGCTGGAAACGAGGGCAAGTGTAAGACCACGTGGCTTTCAGAGGCAATACTACCTTTGGACTGTTTGTAGAGATTCTTAGGATAATTCTAAAGCTGTCCTTATCCACACACACACACACGCACGCACGAACCCATTTACCACTCTGGGCTGGCACAGTGTGAATTTGCACCTAGGAACACACACCCACATACGAGCAATTCCATGTCCAGTGTAGACACTTCTGGAGCTAAAGGATCTTGTTTCCTCACATCTACTCACGAGGAATGTCTAAACTACTAACAGTTCCCAGTACCATGTCACTTCTTGTTCCAAGCATGCTTTCATGGAATATTTACTGAATGGCTGCTGTGAGGTTGGCGCGTTCCTGGCTGTGGGAAGGACAGATAAAGTCACAGGAATGGCGGAAGTACAAGCCCCAGTGGTAATCTCTCTCAGAGGTCTCCGGTCTCCAGCTATTCTGTATTAGATTATTAATATGTTATATGGCAGACCTTCATCATTTATTTTTCAAATATTCTCTTCTCCCCCTTGTGCTGTAATGAACTTTAAAGAATTACCAACTTCAAAGATTTCTGAGATAGAGACTATCTAGTTCAGTGCTCTCACTTTCAGATAAGAAAACGGAGGCCCAGGTAAGTGAGTTACCTATAACCGATAAACAGTATTTCCCAGGCATTGACTATCAAATACTCAGTCCACTGCACTCCATTCCAACAACAATGTAAAGAATCAAAATAAAATAGAAGGTAAAAAGCAGAAGGAATTTCTGAGAAATTGCTTTTTACCTGTTTGCTTTAGTAAACTATGTCACTGAGTGTGCAGAGTTCTTGCTCTAAAACTTGTTTTATTAAAGTTAATTCTATATAAAGATACTCACCAAGTTCACCCTCAATGATCCAGTTATGGGTTGAATCATGTCCCCACAAAAGTAATATGTTGAAGTCCGAACCCCCAGTACCTCGGAATATAACTTTATTTGGATATAGGGTCTGTATAGATGTGATTAGTTAAGATAAGGTCAGCGGATTTATGTTCTCATGGTTACCTCAGCCTCTGAGCTCCCACATCCCCTATATTAGTTCTGTTTAGGCGTCACCCTGGACCTGCTGCTGTTGTTCTGTATCTCACCAACCCAAACACAAAACGTAATTACAACTTTTACTTTATTGACACAATGTAAACCCCGACATGTGGCATCTGTATGTATGGAACACCTCACTAAAGAAGACAGAGCTCGTGATGTTTATAATAACCTTAAAGGAAAACTGAGGAGAAACACCAATGATGAGTTCACAGTTGCCCCCCAAAAACATGTTTGGGGGACTTCTCCAGCAATATTCCACATGCAGAGGGAGCACAGGATATTTAACTGGCCCAAGGTCGGAGCTCAGCAGAGGGAAGGAAAAGGCAACAAGGGATTTTGAGGGTGCTGGCAAGAATGTGGCTTCAGTGACAGACCTAGGCTGATGGGGGGCGATGGGTAAAACCTGGAGGCAGGCAGAAGTGTGGGCATTGCATGGTCTCTAGTGCCACCTGTTGCCCAGCCAAGTGAAGAACGGCAGATCTTTCATTAATCCCCGAGATTAGAAGCAATGCCAGATTTTAGTAATGCCCCTCAAAACAGCACCCTCCCCGGCGGAGCTGGGGGCAGCAGGGGATAGTAGTGGATGGTCCAACGGCAGTGGTGTGGACAGCAGGGAAACGGCCCGTTTAAAAGAAGCCTCCAGGTGTGGCATGGCTGGCTGCCCAGCCTGTGGGCTACCCTACAACCACTAGTAACAGGCAGGCTGTGATGGGAAAAGACAAGGTGCTTTTCAGATGAAACCTCACATCCTCCCACCAGTGGCTATTTGTCTTTCTTTTCCTGAGTGTGAAGGTCTCTGTCACCCACTTTATCTGGGGGGTGGTAATGACCTAGTTCTAGTTTTTTGTTCACATGTTATTATCTAGAGGAGGATATAGCCAGCACATACAAATTTAAAACTCTCTTCAAAGGGTTGTGTCAGCACTTGCTTTATGGTTTCAAGGAAGAACCCTAAGAAAATACAAAACCATAATTATCTCATGAATTGTGTTTAATAGAAATTTTTAAAGCAGATGTCTATGGTTTGGAAGGTAAGGTGCCCTTTGGGGCCTCTCTTTTGTACAGGGTGCATGCATTTTAAACCTAGTTCCCAGACCTTGTGGCTGTTCTATCAGATAGGTACGAAGGTGCCGTGGAACCCATAAGGCATGTGCACAGGCACCTCCACTCGGCCCAGTTCTTCAAAGTTCTTGGCATCCAAGACCAGGAGAAAATTATTTTTATTCTGGAAAAGGAAAAACAATACTGAAAATTCTCTTTTTTTCCTATCAAAAATCGGTCCATTTCTTCTACTGGGCTACAAAATTCCTAAGGAAGAAACCATGTCTTACTCATTTTCTTATCTATGCCCAGCACCTAGCGCAGCTGCCTATACAGTCACTAAACGTTTGCTGGATTGCTGATAGACTGAAAAGGAGATTATGACTGAACAAGTTCATCCCTAGAGCAAAAGAAAAACTATGTTGTTTATATCAATCACCTTCATAGGGTCTCTTTGAGTTTAGGATCTTTTGCCTGTCCCTTTTTAATCTCCTAAGAGACATAGAAATTCTTTCTTCCAAATTAGAAATAGTACTTCCATTTTGTGCTATCTGGAGCTGTTCCAAAGGTAGCATTACAAGGCAGACTGAGATCCGTACTGGCATAATTCCAGGAGTGGCAAATACATGGTATGAGAACTAAGTCCTCCCAAGCCCATGGCAGACATTACTAATTGATCACAGCACATTTCTCACCAGACCTGTAGAAAGGCTCAGAATCTTACACCTCAGGTAGCCCCTAATAACTGAGCAAAACTGGTACTCAACAGTGAACCTATTTGCCACAGAATTGCCCTAGATGAGAAGTTACATATCAACATTATTGAGACACTAGTTCAGGGCTTACCACATTAGACTTTTTGGGTTGGTCAGTTGACATTGGCAGAACATCTGGTGACGTGAATATTAGACTGGAAGTCAAACGACTGGGATCTAAAAAACAGTTTTACCACTATGAGATCCAGTGCAAGTCTCTTTCAGTGTTCTTATGTTACAAATTCCACATGTGTAAATGGTATCCCATAAAGTTCTGATGACTAAATAAGGTAATAAGTATGAAAGTAGTTTGCAAATGCATTTCTATGCAAATATAAATTGTTATTATAGTTCTACAAATAGGAACTTAAAACAATAATAAAGTATGGATTACAATGAAAGGGTGTATGAGCAGTCAGGAGAGGTAAAAAAGAGAGAAACTGCCACATTGGAGTCAAAAATAAACTACTGACAGCATACTAGATACAACCCTCAGGAGGCTCCACGCTACTTTTCTTCCTGACTAGTGACGGGGAGACACATTTACCTGGTCAAGGGTGATCGCCACAGAAAGAATAACCCACCATCCTCTTCACTGGCTCCTGGTACCAGAACAAAAACAGGTTCTGAGGGATAAAAGCCATCTTCTCTCCATACCTGCAAGTCCCCAAAAAAGTGTGTGATGTGTTAGTTATGAGCTGGAAAGTTCCTACAGCTTTTGTCCTTCTCAGCATGAATTTAGCTGTCAATGTAATATTCCAACAGTAAGAGAATCGGGCTTACTGAGCTGGTTATAGGAGAGACAGAGGGGGCTTCTGCAGCTGCAGATTCTATCATCATCAAACACAACTTGTGAAATAATTTCCCAGCGACCTGAAATACAGGTGTCCCAACGACCTCAACCCCATGACTTCTCTCAAAATAACACCAAGCATAGAATTATTTTTCTGGGCTTGTGATTCACTTAGATTCCCTAGAGGGAACACACCCCTAAACTAGATGATTCCATGGTTCTCCACCTTAATAAAGGCAAATGTCTGAGCAGCTTAAATACTAAAGAATCTCAAAAGCTACCTTGAACAAAACAGAACCCAACTCAAAGGGCAGAACGGGTCTTTGAAGGGCTTAAAAAAGGAAAGGGATTTTTTATTACCATTCGTGTCTTGTTCACCACGTCAACCTTGACCAGAGAATCTCCCACCAAATGCCGAAAGCCACAGCCATAGAAGAAACAATACTTTTTGCTACTGACTTGGCTGTAGTTGATCTGGGGAAACTCAATACCTCCTTCCTCCTCTATGTCCTCAGGATGTAGAGTTTCATACAAGCACCAGATCTAACAACAACAACAAAAAAGGTCCCAAAAAGATTTGTAGTGGTTGCTTAATTCTCACTTACTTTCTTCAGTGTAGGTCAGAGAGGGGACTCATAGGAGTTGGTGAGAAGTCTTGGAAACAGAGGTCATTTTTTATACGGTTCCTGTTTCCATCATGTATAAGAATGCATAAAAGTTACTGGGTTTTGTGACAAAGCTGTCAAATGGCACAGGAGGTAGAAATGGGCTTAATGATATGCCTGTGGGAAGCACAAATTATCTAAAAGGCAGAGATAGTCTACACCAATCTCAAACATTTAGACATTTCACAACCATTAGAAAGTTGCATGTATCTGTTTCAAAATGCAAAAGGGATATAGGTAAACACAGTGCTCACTCCCACCCAGGATTTTGCGGTTCTTGTGCAAGCACTGTTCAATGACCTTGCCCTGCTCAGCGGAACATTAGGAAATCTACAGTGCACCAAGCATTGTGGAGAATAGCCAATGAATGAAGTGATACCACGAAAAGTCAAAGTCTCAGTCTAATGTCTGCTCATATCTTCCATCAGCCTGTTTCACAGCACTGGCTGAAGAATAGGACAATGGGCTGAGGTTCTCTCCTTCAGGTGCATTCAAACTGACATGTAAGGGCAAAACAAACCTTCGAGGGAAAGATCTGGCTGCTGAATTATAGACCTGTTCGGGAGAGAGAAATAAACAGGTGAGAAAAACTGTCATTCATAGAATAATAGCATGTCCCAATAAATTATGGGGGTCTGGAGCTTCAGTAACAGGGGTGACTCATGTGGGGGCTATATGTCTATGTGTAGATCCTCAGCAAAAACCATGTGCAACCAACTCGGGTGAGCTTTCCTGAGTCACTGGACGAATGAGGTGTGTGCTGTGTTGCTCTACTCGGAGAGGACTCGTGGAAGCATGCGCCTGGCATCCTCCAGGCTTCATCCCCTGCACGTTTTCTATGTGCTGACTTCTCTGGGACCTGGGAGTCCTCTTAGTGAATCATCAAGGGGTGGTCTTGGGAACCCCCAACACAGCCTCTCTGCAGGGATGATGATTAAGCAGAAGACCCTAATAAAATAAGTGCATTTTTTCTGGCAATAAGAACGCTTTAAGCACACTTGTCTCCTTAAAGTATTATAAGATGGAGAGCTGCCATTTCCCCCCATCTATCTAGTCCATATTATCTCCATCTTATACAGAAATGTTTTTACTGAATAAAAATTCCAGTGATATTTTAAGCTACATAAAGACTTAGCCTTTAAAAAATTACTTTTAAATTTATTTAAACGTTTTTTTCTTTTGCAAAACCATAGCTGAACAAGACGGACTTCCAATAACGGTGGGTTAGGTGATGTGGATCAACTGTCCCATTGACAAGAGCTAGAAAACTGAGTCAAAATGTCTAAAACAGCTGCTTGAAAGCACTGGTGAGAACTTGTATGCCAGCGTTCGTAAAAGCGTTATTTACAAGATCCAAAAGGTGAAAACAATTCACATGTCCACCAACAGATGAACAGACAAACAAAACAGAATATTATTCAGGCTTTTAAAGGAATGAGATTCTGATACATGCGACATGAATGACTCATAAAAAGATTAGGCTAAAACAAAAGAACAAATCTTTTATGACTCCACCTTATATGAGGTGCCTAGAATAGGCAAATTTATAGAAACAAAAAGTAGAAGAGAGGCTACCGAGATCTGGGGGGACAGGGGAATAAGGAGTTGTTATTTAATGGGTATGGAGTTCCTGTTCATGGTCAAGAAAAAAAGCTCTGAAAATGGATAGGGGTGATGGTTGGGCCTCACTGTAATGTACTTAATGACACTAAATTGCACACCTAAAAGTGGTTAAAATAGTAAATATGTTGTTACGTATATTTTAGCACATTAAAGAAAGAAACGATGCAGAGACCCCGTGTATACCCTTCGTTCGGTTTTACCACGACAGTGTCTTGCGTAGCTACAGAACACTATCACAGCTGGAGAACTGACACTGACAAAATCCGCCAACTTGATTCAGATTTCACCAGGTTAACATGCACTCGCATATTCAGTTCTATGCAATTCTGTCACGTAGGAATTCATGTGAACATCACACACCCAAGGGACAGAACAGTTCCATCACTGTGAGGATCCTTCATGTTACCCTTGTATAAGGACACAGTCACACCAATTCCCCCATCACTTGACCCTAGTGAGGAAAGATTTTTATAGTTTTTGAGGAGCTAGAGAGACAAAAGTTAGAATTCCAGGTCTGCCAATAAGGGGAAGCCCAGATAAACCTCTAGCTCTCTGGGTCAAGACCCCTTCGGTCGGCACCCTCGGAGTAAGAATAAACGCTCTCAATCCCTATAACCAGATTTAAAATATCTGGAACTGATCATGTACCCTAGCCATCTGCCACAAGCAAATAAAATTCTTCTCTAGCGGATAATGACATCATCCTGGGTCTCAAAATATCTCTACAACTTTACAAACTCAATATGCTGTATGAAATAAAACTTAGCCAGCACATGGTTAAAAGAGCAAGAGAGCATAATTTAAAAAATAACCAGGTAACACATGATAGAAACAAAGCCACAGGAGATTCAGATAACACATTAAT
The DNA here is from genome assembly GCA_004026885.1 of Lyroderma lyra. Classification (NCBI taxonomy): domain Eukaryota; kingdom Metazoa; phylum Chordata; class Mammalia; order Chiroptera; family Megadermatidae; genus Lyroderma; species Lyroderma lyra. The sequence goes on from PVJL010000133.1 coordinate 91,170, forward strand.
CAGACTCTAACTATTTTGAATGCATTGGAAGAAATTTTCTCAAACTGAGAATTGTAGCAGAGAATTAGAAATTATAAAAGAAAACCAAATCAAAATTCTGGAACTGAAAAATACAATGAGTTTAAGAACTCAGTGGCTAAGTTTAACAGCAGAATAGACACGGCTGAAACCTGCACACACGTGTTTATAGCAGTGTTATACATAATTGCCAAAAATTAAAAGCAACCAAGATACCTTTCAATAGGTGGATGCAAAAAATGTTTAGTACATCCATGCAATAGATTATTATTTAGTGATGAAAAGAAATGAGCTACCAAAACACTAAAAGACATGGAGGAAACTTAAATGCATGTTGCTAAGTGAAAGAAGCCAGTCTGAAGAGGCTACACACTGTATGATTCCAACTAGATGGCATTCTGATAAAGGAAAAACTATGGAAACAGCAAAAGGATTGGTGTTTGCCAGGGGTTAGGAAGGAAATACCGATTATCGTCAAATTGATTCATTGTTGCAACACGATCTCAATCAAGGATTTTTGTCTTTGCAAAAATTTACAAGTCCATTCTAGGATTTAGGGAAATACAAAAGCCCAAGAAAAACCCAGGGAATCTTAAAAATGAAAACAGTCAAAGGACTTACACTGCAGCTATCAAGAGCTGTCATAAGGCTATAATAACATAAATAAGCTGAGCAATTATGTAGAAGTAAACTTTATTGGACATTTGTTTATCTTATTTGGAGAAATTACTTAGATTTAGATCCCGTGCACATTTAAAAATTTTTTTTCTTTTGTCATTGTGAGTTCTTCATACATTCTAGATATAAGTCCCTTATCAGATATATGATTTGGAACTACTTTTTTCCTATTCGGTGGATTGTCTTTTCACTTTCTTAATGGTATCATGATACAAAAGTTTTAAAACTTTATGTGGTCTAATTAGAAGTAAACTTTAAAAGCAATGTTTTAAAATGGTTTAAAAATAAAATAGCTAAAAAAATTTTACATTACATAATCCAAGGAAAATATTTTACCTTGGATTCAATATCAGAAAAAAAAGCGACATACTTCAACTAGATGAATTGATACACTTTCTTTCTCAGAGAATCATGGTTAAAGTCCATTTGGCTTTCCCATCCTGTAAATTTAAATATGTTTAGTGCTCCAGTGTAATAAGCAACTAATCATAAGTGCCTCAAAACACATCTCTTGGCTTTCTTTAACATGCTTTTTATTTATTAAGTACTTCAAATTATTTTTAAGTTGTACATAAATAATTGACAAAGCTGTGTCTTCAAGCCTTTGAAACCGGTCCCCCTCCTTATTTGCCATAGAGTCAAGAGAAACAGCTCATTCCAAAGCCAAAGCCAGAACTTGGCTAGTTCAAAATTACTTTGACAACGACTGACAAATCAGGGATATTTACCTGATCAAGCCCTTCCCCAGCTTTCCTAAGGTTCTGTAGTTGGTAAACTTCCAGGCTGCTGCCATCATCCCGACAGCACAAATTAATCACAACACAGCCCTGGTCCTCAAAGACATTGGTCCTACAGAAGGCTTACTGTAGGACATCCCCGGGAAAAGCTGCAGAGGACAGCACGAACAATGAAAAGGAGACATTTGATTTTAGTTTCAGCTTTGTTGTTTCTGTGTGTGTGGTTTTTGTTGTTGGTTTTTGGTTTTTGGTTTTGGTTTGTTTGTTTGTTTATTTGTTTTTGTCCTTTAGGGTACAGATCCACCAAGCTCAAATTAAGATTTCTACCCTGTTATGTTACAGACCTGGTAGGTGCAAAAGGTAGAATTTAGAATGGAGAAACAAATACGCTTTGATGTGAGCTTTGATTGCTTAACTCCTCTCATCTCATGTCAATCAACTAACCAGGATTATCTGATATAGACTAATAAGCTATTACAACTAACTTAAAAATTCCTCATGAAATCTGGCCCAATGTTTAATAATTCCTGGATGCTAACTACATGGTTAAATAGAAAATACTGCTATTAAGCAACTTATGAAAAATTTAAGGGACTAATTCTTTGAAAAATGCACTCATGATTAAAATGGAATTCTTTTGTAATAAAATTAAGAGTATAGTAAATTTAGGACACTATCTCTTTAGAGAGGTAAAAAATAGACAAATATAATAGTACTATCAATCAGGGGTATAGAAAGGTATTTAACCAATGAGCTCTGGATTTTAGTAGGATTCTCATGTTTATATATCAAGAATAATCATTGCAAATGTGACAGAAGGCCTCTGCACCTCTGCATAAACAACATTCTTTTTTGCAAATATCATGATATGAAAAAAACCCATGTTAACAGGGTTTCTAGATGCCATTTTAATTGAGTCAGATAATTACAAGGATAAAGCCATTTCTTACAATTTTCTAATACACACAAAATCCACTGTATTAATTAATAAGTAGTTAGCCCTACCCATGGGAGAAGGTAATATCTTTGATTAGAAGTCATGCCAGTAATGCCCAGTGAAGGTAAAAACCAACCATGTGGAAACCTGCCTTTGTTTCCAATCATTTTCATGACAAATATACTCAGAATACTGCACCTGTCCAGTGTGCTTATCCACCACATGAAACCGGGTATTAGACTAGGGTTCCCAGTTTATTCCATCTGAAGGGGCCTTTCCCCGAATTTTAGAAGTGATGATTTTCCACAGGTTCATCTTTAAAGGCTGTTCAATGAAGATTATGTAGTTCTTTGTCATTCCTAAAAAGGTGCCAGCAAACAATACAATGTCATTGGGTAAGCCAGAGTTGTCTGCAATGTGACAGTTATGGGGACTTGTCTGAACACTTGCACATATTGCTAAACTGAACAAAGGCCAGACAAAAATAATTCTTCACTGGCTCTCAGCTTTGCTATACATGTTTCCTATTCCCACATAAAAGAAGAAACTGCTTAGAACAGCTTAGGGTGAATGTCCTCAACTTGCTTTTTACCTTTTTTTCTTTCTTTAAAACTGTTTTGAATTAGGAACAAAGTAAAAAAAGCATAAAATTAAAGTGTGATTTATGATCTAGACTTTTACTCCTTAATCTTTTAGCTATTTATACTGGGGATAAGAATCCAGGAACAGATTGGCTATAAAAGTTTAAAATGCAGAAGATAAATATTTTAAGAAAGAACTTAAGCAATCTATTTAGAATATGAATTTCCCCCAAAAAATACAGTTAAGATCTTTTCATCTATGATTATTATCTGTGGTCTTTAAAGTTACCTAAATTTTTAAATTCTGTCAATTAATTTTTATGATCAAATGGTCTTTTAAATTAACACAACGTTATTAGAACAGTTTTAGGTTCACAATGAAATTGAGGGGAAAGTACAGAGATTTCCCATATACCTGCTGCCCTCAAAATCCATAGTCTCTGCACTGTCAAATCCCCCACCAGAGTGATGCATGAAACTACACTGACACATCATAATCACCCAAAGGCCATAGTTCACTATTGGTTCTGTCAATATTTTAGTAATTGCTAATACTAAAATAATTCTATCTTTTTAAGCAGTCATTTGGCTAGGGTAGGAAGTTTGTGACTAACTAGAATAAACTTAACTGGCATCACAATGACATCCTGGTCTCAATATCACCATCTTCTGATAAACTGTATTAACATAGCACTTGCCCAAGTAAGTCACTCTGCTACGGTGACATTAAGGCAGTCCCAATTGTCATTTGCCTCATGAGTGGACTCACCAAAGCTATGGAAGTAAGAAGGTTTCATCCTCTCTGCAGAAGCAATAGAATGTACCACCTGGGCTCCATGGAGTGTATCCTCATGGTTCACCCTCTCTGGAGGAACCCAAATAACATTATAGCAAGAACCTGGAAAACAGAATGTTCTATCTTAACTGTTTTGCATACATTTTAAGAATAAAAGATAACCCTTGCATTTACGGGCTAGGCAAAAGCAGTTAAGAGAGTTATGCAATATGCATGACATATTTCATGAAGGGTTATTTCAAACAGACTTGGATATTAACAATATATAAACTTTATGACAGTCATTAGTTAAGGTTTTGAAACAATACATACAAAATAATCAACCAACAGTTTTTTGTTGTTCTGTGTTTTGTTTTGTTTTTTTGGACGGCGGGGTGGGGGTTAGTTTCCTGGCTGAGAATTGAACCCAGGCCACGGCATAGAGAGTGCTGAAGCCTAGCCACTACACCACCAGGGAACCCCTCAACCAACAGTTTCTTATACAATAGTTTAATGCTCTCAAATGGTTTTCTTCTCACCCTCTGAAGATGAACTCAATCCCTAGTTCATAGGAAAGGATAAGTAGCAGCCAGAAATATTCTCACTCTGTTTGTCCCTCCTCTCACTACCCAACCCCAACAACTACCACTTGCACACATGTCCAACTCTTTCTCTCCAGATCCCTGGGGCTGCTTTGGGTCCCATCACGTCCTAGCTCATCAATATTCATTCATGTAATCATTCATCTATTGTTTTTTTCACAATCAATAGTTTAATGTTTATTTGGGGACAAGTGGGGAGGAGAAGGGAGAAGGGGGAGGGGGTAGGAGAGGAGGGATGGGGAGCTCTCATTCATCTATTACTACTACTTCAAGAATCAACTCAGGTATCCATGCACTCATCAAGTAGCTTTCCTGGAATCTTCCCCACCCCAAAAGCATCTGGTGCCCCTCCTCTATGCCCTGATCATCTCCTACACAGTCAGAGTACTTATTTCTTTGTACTATAATTATCTACTTGTTTACCTTCCCAATAGACTGGGAAGCAGATAAACAAGTGGAGCTTTTCAAGAGCAGGTGTATCTGATTCATCTTTGCATTCTCGGTACCAAACAAGGATTTAGCATTTAGCAGGTACACTATAAAGAACTATTGATGGATTGACTAACTTTATATGTTTGTTAAATCATTCAATGAATAAACAAGTATTGAGGTCATAGTGAATAATCTTCCTGGTATTAGAATGGTCAATTCTAATCCTGAAGAATTTGGGTAACTTACAGAATTTTGCAATCAATCACTAAGCTTCTTTTGGAACAAAATAACCATATAGTCCTCTATTCATTTTTTCAACAAGTACTTCTTGAGTGCCATCTATATTCCAGGCACTCTCCTGTGTGTCATAAGTACCATATTCTAGACACTTGTATACAGCAGTGTACAAAGTAGACAAAAGGCCCTTCTTTTATAAAGCTCAAATTCTAATAAATCATACAGTAAGTAAAAATATAATGCATCAGATGAAGAAAAGAACTGCAAAGGAAAATAAACCAGGGACTGGAGATCAGGAATAAGTATCTAAGAATAGGGGTTATTATTTGCCATTTTAAATATGGTGGTCTGGGAAGGCTTCACTAAGAACATGACATCTGAGAGAAATGCATCCAGGAGGAGAGGAGAACAAATGTAAAGTTCTCAGCCAAGAGTAAGTTTAAAGGGTTCAAGTACGTAACAGCAAGGGGGCTAGGGTGGCCCTGTCATAGGGAGCAAGGAGAAAAGTCCAGGAGATGGGAGGAGGGGGGTGAGTTAAAAAGATAACTGGCTGACACGCTGAGAATAAGAAGCCTAGTTAAGAAGCCATTACCATAATTCAAATGAAACAGAAAGTGGCTCAGACCAGAGTTGTGCCAGTGGAGGTGCTACGAGGTGGTTGGATTCGGGACATATTTTGAAGGCATGGCTGAAATTCCTTTTTGACCAACTGTATGTAGACGTGAGAGAGAGCTGTAAAGGATGATTCCAAACTTATCATCCTGAGGGTCGGTTTTCGCTCAAGTGATTACTTCACCATGGTAGAACAAAGTTATCCTGAGCAACTGGAAGGATGGCGTTGCCATCAACTGGGAAATACTTTAAGTGGAAAAAGTTGAGGGGAAAAGATCAAGAGTGTGGTTTTAGACAAGTTAATTTTGTAATGCCTATTAGACATCCATATAAAAACAGTGAGTAAGAAATTGATATAAAATACTGGGGAGGTCTAGGTTGGGGATATAAATGTGTTCTGAGAACCCATTTAGGATATCATGCTTTATACAGTTATGAGTTATAAAACAATTAAAAATCAAGCTCCATCATGCCAACAGTACCATATCACTATCTAACTGGTTACATAGTTTACATTAGTACTAAAAAAATGGTTGGATTGATTAATGTTTTAGAGGTTTTTTGTTTGTTTTAAAAAGCCTTTTAAAAATATCTGGAAAATCTAAAACAATTAAAAGCCTTTTACTTACTAAACTTGGAAATAACTAGCAAGCACTTCTTTATAATGAGAATCACTAAATTTCCCCTAAACATATCCTAGATTGCTGAGCTCCCTGCAACTACATGTACACTTGAGTTCCCATTCAAAAACTCCTCAATGGATCAAATAATCAAGCAAGAATATACAAGTAAATTCAGTTTAAGATGAGATTAGAAGATAGAAGAATTTGCTATCTCAGCAACTGGATAACTGATGATTAGTCAAATCACTGAATTTAAACACAACTAGTTGTTTGTACAGTGCTGCCAATGTAAGCACACAGTAGCAAATTTGTGAACTTAATTGTCAGATTATGGGGGACAACAACAGCTCTGATGGCCATTCCAGAAAAAGAATTCCAAAACTGCTTTTAAAGGGTGGACTAAGCACTGGCATCGGTGCATAGCTTCCCAAGGGGAGTACTTCGAAGGTGACTGTAGTGATATTCAGCAATGAGGTATGGAGCACTTTTTCTAGGATGAGTTCATGAAATTAATTGTCCAACCTCATATACAAAAATTTCACAGGTTATTGATGCAAGATTGATTGACATCTAAGATAGTCAGAAATATCTAACACTTACACATTCCTTACAGTGACACATGTACTAAGATACAGGAACATGAATTTCCATGTCCTGAGAGTCTTCTGTACTCAGAGATAAGTACTAAAGTGATCTAACAGAGTGACCAAAGGTACCTTTGGGTGTGATACAGGCTTGGTGCAAGTCTGGTCTTAGACACTTAGAAACTTGCCTAAGCAAGTATCTTAGACCTTTTCAAGGTTCACTACCCTTGTAAAATGAAGTAATAATAGTATCTTTCTCAGGGAGGTGTTATAAGGATTAAATGAGAAACTATATTGAAAAATGCTTAACACCAGCACATACGGCGCCCTCACCAAATGCTAACTACCCTTAGTAGCTGTTAAAACTTTCTGATTGGTAAGCAGATTGGTAGGCAGCTGAGGAAGTGTGTGGATGACCAGGAAAAAGGTGTGATGTAAGTGGTAGTGAATGCAATTGCACTATAACCTTAACTTACTCAGTAGTGTATTACCCCCACAATAAAAATAAATTTCTTCCCATGTGACAGACGATGTACTTTCCCTACTTCTTTGCTGCAGCATTCTTAACTTCTTATACTTACAATTTTGTACTTCTTAAAAATTCAAGTTTGCAAACTACATATTGAAAATTCCTACGTTTGTGAGCCAAAAAGCATAATGGAACATAAAAAGGTGAGAGTCCAAAAAGGTCAAACAAAAGTGTCATATGGTTATATCTTAACCATATTAAATCCCAGGAAGATGCTTAACTCCCAAGTATTTTCTAAAAGACCTCCATCCCAGCCTCACCAAGTAGCCCAAAGGAGTTCCCCAGGTTCCATCTGGGTCATAATGAGGATGTGCAGTTGCTCCATTCACAGCAATGAACTTGCTCCAGTCAACCTGCAGATTTAAGACCATCAGAGACTTTTAAATGTTACATGGTCAGGTCTCTATTTAGATGCATAGACAGTACAGATGTATTAAATATCTTTAAGATCTGAAAATTACAGTGTAAGCCCTAGCAATGCACCTCTGAGAAATCAAAATCCTTTTTCCTACTAAAGAAAAAGAACTAAAATAAAAAAATTAAAACAAAAACAAAAACTCCACCACAACAAACAAAAATGGACAACAATGTTTATACAATAAGGATAATTTTTTGTTTTGCCCAAGATCACAGGAAAGTTCAAAAGAATAAGAATTAAAATTCTGATCCAAAACTTTATTTAATTTTCAATGAATGTGTTAGGTGAAGGTGGTACGGGTCTAGATAATCTCCGGTCAATCTCCACCTGTAACTAAGAAGAACATGAGCTGGACAAAATAAACCTGTACTATTCTATTTCTCCTCTCCCTCAGCCTTCAGATATTAGGACTGAGGAAGAAGTAGTCTAGAATTCAGAAAACCAAGCCCACAGGCCATTCTGATCCTGACAGAGGGTGCACCACATCCTGAATCAGTGGGTAACTTGGTTTTTGGTTGATTAAGTCTCCAATTTCTTATTCAGATATACTACTGTAAAAAGTATTGTGAATGAAAAGAAGTTTTAGGGTCTATTTTATTTATTTTTTAACCTATAGTTTACCTTTTCTGTTTTCTCCAGGGTTCCAATATCCACTTTATTCATAAAGTTGGTCTTGGTACTAATGTAGTAATCACCCTTGTACCACACATAGTTGACATTGGTGTTGTCAGTTTGTGCTGCAATTAAACTCTGGGGTTATTTAAACATCCAGTCAGCATGAGAAAGCAGTTTAAACATCCTCTCATACCAAAAATAAATAAATTTCAAGATTACTATTGATTGTCACACATCGTAACAACTTAAATCATCATCACTATCACCTACAAATTTTGGGCGCGCTAATAGCTGCTTACCAGGCAGCTCAAAGTTTGACAAGAAACGTTCAAAAATATTCCTGCACGGATCAGGGAGAGCCAGTGTGCCAAATTCTGAAATCACGATCCGATTCTGAGCACTGTTGGCCTTGTACACTTCACTCTGTAGAAACTTGCTCCTGTATGTCACTGTGCCCTTCTCAATCATGAACTGGTGAAGCAAAGCCATTCCATCAAACCAGTGAATGTACCTTCAAACAGGAGCAAAATCAGAAAAACACATAATAGGAGAAAAACATGAGGTCAAAATCAGAGATTTCAAATGTACAGGTTAAGGAAATGGGATAGGCTCTCAGCACAACCTGATTAGTCAGAACACTGAAAGCTTCTGAGTATACCCTGGAGCATTAATAGGAAAAGCAACTTACATTCTTCTGACCCTTCCCCGTGTCAAAAACCTCATGCTGCAGGGGGATAAGAATAACCTAAGCTGATGACTCCTAAAATAACTCTGATCTTTACCTTCAACAAGGAGAAAATTCTGAGATGGCCTAAACTGAATTACAGTAGCTCAGAGGTAAAAGAAGAGACAAGAAGGAGTGAATCAGTCAACACCTACAAACGAACTCAACAAAAGACTGTTGTTGGAACTTTGAATTAACTTCCAAGTGGCTATTGTCACAAGTATCTGAAAGAGAGTAGCCAGGTACCATCACATCCTAGGACCCTCTGCTTCTTGCTGACACATGAACTTTCTACAACCAATCCAAAGGAACAAACACTTCTGCCTACAGACTCTGCATCTATCCCAGAACTGACACCTCACCCAACCCTCACCTTACTCTACCCACCTTATCCGTAACCAGTGTAAATTTTTCCAAAACAATTTACATCTTTCTTCAACTCCAGGTCACGCTGGTGGTTTAAACTTCATGCCCCAGGACCAGGTCTCTCTCTTGCTAGCAATGGCCCAATAAATCTTTTCCTTTAAAAAGGCTTTCAGCCCTGGAAGTTAAGTCCTTTGTTTGACACCCTATAGCAGGGGTTCTCAACCTTCCTCACACCGCGACCCTTTAATACAACTCCTCATGGCATGGTGACCCTCATAAAATTATTGTCGTTGCTACTTCATAACTGTAATGTTGCTGTTATGAATCATCATGCAAATATCTGATATGTGTTTTCTGATGGTCTTAGGCGACCCCTGTGAAAGGGTTGTCCAACCCCCAAAGGGGTCGCGACCCACAGGTTGAGAACCGCTGCCCTATAGCTAAGAGAATAGCATGAGAAGGGATATGGAATGCTTGACATTTCCCAAATTCAAATGGGTTCCTAAGCTTCTACAAATAGTTATCTTCGTATGTTATATGTATTACATTGTTTACTTACTTTAAAATTTTTTCAAATGTATCAAAATTATGCAAAAGTAAACAAATAAGATAACTCTCCTTACCGGGTAATCATTTTTGTCCATATGATTACACTGGAAATAAGTCAGCAAGAGACCTACCAGCACCAAGACTTACGGCTCAAAGACCTTCAGCAGAAAAGCCTGGAATTTGAAAGCAGGAGAGTGAAACTGTTCTTAGGCAGGTCACTCCAGACTTAGCATAGAATGTCAGATAGATAGAAAGAGGAGCATCCAGGGGAAACCAATGAGGACACCAGGCAACAATTCAAGTGAGAGAAGATGAGAGTCTAATCAAAGCAGTATAATCAGAAAGGGACCAATTCCAGAAACAAGTCAGCGGTGACTGATAGGATGTTGGCAGTGACAAAAAGAGGAGTTCCGAAGAGTCATGCCTGAATGGATGACAAGGCTTTAACTGAGGTGAGGAATGTGTGACGCACAAGCACTGGAGCAAAGCTAATAGCTCAGTTTTGAATAAGAGACTGAGCTATTTGTAAGGCATCAGGGTAGAGCTGTTCCCCAGCCAGTTGACAAAATACAGGTCTAGGACACAAGACATGGGGATGGGGTGAAGGGAAGATACATACGTGAAAGTATCTAGTGTGACCGGTATAGCTATAGATGCAAATGAGATAATAACTACCATCTACAGAGCACTATATGCCAGGTACTGTGCTAAACACTTTACCACATCTTTATAGACAGATGATAGATACATAAATAATGTTATATATATTTATTTTCACACACACACACACATTAATCCTATAAGGAACCCTTATAGGTCCGGAGGAGCTCCACTGCTTAGTTTTAAAATTTACTAGAGCTACTTCTGTAGCAGATGAAGTATCATATGCTTTTTGCAAGAGGCTGCCACTTTCCGGGGGGTTGAGCTAGCAGTTTTCTTTTTCTCTTCCTTCTTCTCTTTGCCTCACAACCTTTCTTCAAATTGTAACTTGGGGAGTTCCCTGGTGGTATAGTGGCTTAAGGCTTCAGCGTTGGCGCTGTCAGCGCTGCGGCCTGAGTTCGATTCCCAGTCAGGGAGCTACCCACATACCAAAAAAAAAAAGAAAAAGAAAATTGTAACTTGTATGAAATTCAGATATGTGAAATAGGGGAACACAGAGTCTCTCTGGTTAGGGCCAGGGTGAGGGTTTATGGGCCTACTGACTCACCCTCTTTTTCTCTACCTCCAAGCCACTTTCACAACTCCCCAGTCGCCCCAGTCCTCACCCAGACATCTAAAGGAAATTCTTAAGGGCTTCTTGTAGCAGCTGTAGGGTGAGAGGACCACTGCATTTTATTTCCTTTTAACACTACCATTTTATAAGTCTGTTGTTCAGTGACGACAAGATACAACAGGTTCAGCAAATTAACATGTCTGAAATACTAAGAAATGTATCTTGAATGTGCTCCTAATTCTTGAGCTGTTTCCCACAACAGCTAGGAAAGCACAGTAGGACCATGATCAGAGTCCCACCAGGCCCACAGGGATGGTGTAGTTAACAGAAAATAGAATGGATGGCTACCAGGGGACTGGGGAAGGACAGTTATTGTATAATGGGCACAGAGTTTCAGTTATGCAAGATAAAAAGTGGATGGAGGGTGCTCATGATAGCATATCAGTGGGAATGTACTTAATGCTACTGAACTGTGTCCCTCAAACTAGTTAAGATGGTACATTTTATGTTAATTGTATTTTACTGCATTTTTTTACAAAGGCCATGGTTACTACAATACCATCCAGCCACTGAGACAAACTTCCAGTTACAAAATAAATTAAATCATGGGGATGTAATGTACAGCTTTGTGACTATGGTTCATAATACTGTATTGTATATTTGAAAGTTGCTAAGAGACTAAAAGTCCTCATCACAAGAAAAAAAGTTTTTTGGTAACTACGTATGATGCTGAACGTTAACTGGATTTATTGTAGTGATCATTTCACAACTTATAAAAATATCAAATCATTCTATATTCACCTGAAACTAATACAACAGTACATGTCAGGTACACCTAAATTTAAAAATTCTACATATAATTATTTAAAACAAACCTATAAAACTGAAAGCAAAGAAAAAAGAAATGAACAACCAACCAACCCATGGACACAATCAATAGTTTAATGTTGATTTGGGGACGAGTGGGTCAGGGAGGGGAGAAGTGGGGGGGGGGGGAGAGGAGGGGGGGAAGCTAAATATAAGGTGATGGAGAGAGACTTATTATACAACAAGTTGACAATGCACTGTAGAATTGTATGCCTGAAACCTATGTAATCCTTGCTAACAGATGTCACCCCAATAACTCTAACAATAAAAATAAATTAAAAAAAAAACAAACCCTATAGAAATTGCAGGAAGACCAGCACCAAAGTGCTCACAGAGGATGCAACACATACATTTCCCGTTTCTGGTCTATATTTCAAAAAGTTTCATACAGTTAAAAACTTTTAAATAAAAAGAAGTTTCTAATATTTGAAAATGTTTTAAGCAAAGCAGATTCCCTCCTGATCATAAGAGTTTCTTCACATCATTTCATATCTCCAGTAGACACACAGAGAAATAATACACTAAAGAGTTATGGGAGGGGGGTTCATATATTTGCATGTATTTATTGAGTGCTATTTAAGTGCAGGGCACTATCCTAGATATTGGGATATGGGATGAACAAGAAAAAATTTCTGCTCTCATGGAACTTACTTTCTAGTAGGGAAACACAGCTAATAAATAAACAAACAAAAAAGCAAACACTGATACCCATAGTATGGTGCGAAGAATTAAAATACCTATTATAAGAGGATTGCATAAAGAAATTGTGGTACATTTATGGAGTATTACTCTGCCATAAAAAAGAATGAAATCTCACCATTTGCAATAACATGGATGGACCTAGAGTATATTATACTAAATGAAATAGGTCAGACTGAGAAAGACAAATACCATATGACATCACTTACATGTGGAATCTAAAGAACAGAACAACAGAAACAGACACATAAATACAAATGAACAAAGTGTTGGTTGCTAGATGGGAAAGGGGTTGGGAGGATGGGTGAGAAAGGTGAAGAGATGAGGAAGTACAAGTTGGTAGTTACAAAACAGTCACAGGGATGTGATATACAGTATGAAGAATATAGTTAATATAAAAACTATGGTGTCAGAGGGGCACTAGACTTATTGAGGGATCACTGCATAAATTACATAAATGCCTAACAAGTGAGCTATACATCTGTAACTAAAATAGAATAATGAATGTTGAATGTCAACTATATATATATATATATACACACACACACACACACACACACACACACACATATATGCTGTCCAAAAACAAATCCAGTCATAAATGCCTCTATTTTTCATATTACATGGCTAGATACTTCCCAGACTGCCCATATACACATACATATATATCCATATATATGTATATACATATGTATGTATACACACGTATATATATGTGTGTATATACATATGTATATGTATATGTGTGTGTATACATGTATGTATGCATGTATGCATGTATATGGGCTGTCCGAGAAGTATCCAGCCATGTAATATGTGATTATGTGTATAGGTAACTGCCATATAACACGGTTGTTAGGTTCCTAAAATGCTGTGTTATGTGAGTCCGTGTTACCCGAAACAAAGAACTAGTACAAAAAAGGGGGCTAGGTTCCAAAAATTTAAAAAACATACTATAATTTTATAATTAAGAAAAATATATTTATTAAAGCAATTTTCACCAAAAGTATAACATATTAATATGTATTAAATATCTTTTACTCTTCAAAGCTCTTATTATACACCATGTTGTTTGGGAATTTCTCTAATTCTCATAACCGTATTAGAGTAAGGCCACATTCTAGGATGCTGTGTTGTACGAGGGTTTTCCCAATTCTTGAACGGTGTTAGAGTGAAACCGTGTTTTAGAAGTGCCGTGTTATACAGGAGTTACCTGTACATATAGTCACAGAGTGCAGCATAGGAAATATAGTCAGTGGTATTGTAATAACTATGTATGGTGTTAGATGGGTGGTAGACTTGTTGGGGTTACCATTTTTTGAGAGGTGTAGATGTCTGATTGTTATGTTGTTTTGTACACCTGAAATTAATAATAAAAATACCTATTATATTATGAGTAATATAATAAATAATAGCATTTTTAGATTGGAAAATCAGGGAAGGCTCAAACGACATGAGATTTGAGCTGTTATCTGGATAAGAATCAGACTTGGGAAGATAAATAAGAGAGCCAACACCAGGAGTCTAGACAAAAATAAATGTGCCCAGTTTGAGGAACTGAAAGAGACACTGTATCTAGGAAGTACTGGCTCAGAGAGTCGTTATGAGGTGATGAAAGAGGGCTATGTACAGACAATTCCTGACATTTGTCTTTTGGCATAAACCTTAAGAGGACTTCAAGTTCATAATGTTCTGCAGATCAGAAATGTCAAAACTTTTTTTAAAAAGAATTTAGTTTCCATTTTTTCCCCCTGTAGACTAGTTTCCTCACCAAAGAGATTGCATGGTAATGTCGGCCTCAGAGAGAAAGCAAATATTAATGCATATTTCACAGAACCAGACCATGCTAAGAAATCCAAATTGTTCTCCAAAAATCAAGGCTTACTTTATCCTTCCCAAATTCTAATTTCCCAGGTCCAGTTCGAAGTAGAGAGCCATTGAGTCACTTGGGAATATGTCTCAGACTTCAGCAGAGATGATCTGTGGAGTCTCCTCCACCACGGTTAGTAGGGGTGCAATACATGGAAGCTTCTCCCTCTTCCTGAGCATCGCTTTTGTCTAATGAGTTATTTCCCCTGTACTTCTGTCTTCAAAACTGTGAAGAGGAAATCAAAAGCACAAAAAATTTTTACTAGCCTTCCGTAAACATACCCACTTCTCCAATAATCTGGCCTACTGCTCAGGGAATGTAAACCTAACGCCAAATATAGTCTCCAAATTCCTCTCCTTTCCTCCTTCTCAAACCATCAACTCTTGGGTTCTCCATTTTTGAACAACCATCCTTTTTGTATCCTTGCAGTACAAATCTGCTTAAGAATGAATTCAGGACTTTAATTATTATTATCATTTCTCATAGTTGAACAATACTCATTTTTTCACAAGATGGAATCTACATATTAACCCCAGATGTGCTAATAGCAACCTCCCTGTTACAATAAAACAGAAAAATGAAGTTCCCTGGTGGTGTAGTGGCTTAAGGATTCATCGCTGGCGCTGTCAGCACTGCGGCCTAGGTTCGATTACCGGCCAGGGAACTACCCACATACCAAAAAAGCAAAAAAAAAAAACCCACACAGAAAGGACCACCATTCAATAGAATCATAATTACATTGACCTCAGTACTTTACATGCACCAGAATATGATCCCAAATATTCTATACAGTTTCCTAATTGGTGGCCCTCTTGGTCCCCTTAGCCCAGGACAATTACCTCTAGCTCTAAGCAGCTCACTGGAGCTCCAGATCCCATCCAAATTTCTCCAGTATAAAATAAAAATATTATCACTGTCTATGTGTGATATAATGTGAACAAGGCTGGGAAGCACTGCTACTAAATTAATCTAAGTACAGGTCTAATTGTATCACATATTCCTCTATAAAACCTTTACAAATGACTCCTCATTTTCTACCAAGTACAGTCTAAACTGCATGGCCAGGCACTGATGAAGGCATACAATCTCACAGCAACTTGTCTGTGCAATTCTGCCTCTCACTAATGCCTTCCACTCCAGCTGGTCTGAACCACCCCTCATTCCCTCCTCTCCTCGTCATAACTGTTTCCTTCTCTTCACCTAGGGTACTTCCCATCTCCTTCACATGAAAGTCACTTCTTATCTTACTCATCCTTCAAGATCCAGTGTCCCCAAGTCACCCGCTTTCTCAACACAACACCCCTGTTTTCTGTAGCAAGAACTGATTTTCCTTAGTCTGAACTCACACAGCACCTGTTTTAGCTCTCTTATGGCACTTACTGTGGTCTGTGTAACAAACATAAATATACTTTATCACCTCTACTACCAGTACTCCTTGAGTACAGGGTCTTGCTTTTGCCCCTATCACAGTACCTAACACATTGCCTCACATTAAACTATTGAAGTAAATAATTTTCAAGTTCATAGTGCATATCAGTATGATTTCTGATAGTGCCGTATCTGCCTATTTCAAAAAATAAAATCCTGGAACAACAATAGTTATAATAGAAAGCTACAAGATAAACAGGTTTCAAGGCAGTCCCCAGAATGCAAACAGAACCAAACATGTACATTAGAATGTGTAACAGTGATTTTCAATTGAGAAATTTCTAAATAGTGAATATTCTTCCCATTGCAGATCCAAAAGAAACCCTGAATTCTGCCCCTGTAAGTCTCATAAAATATACAAATGGAAAGGCTGTTTCCCTGATGGCAAGTAAACAAATTTGACTCTGTCTTCAATTCCCAACTCTGTGGAGCTGCTGCCCGTATCTGCTCCCCAAAGAGTGGGAAACGTCAGAGGCCACCAGTATTCTTCAAAAAAGAGGCACAGAATTCTCAATTTGGGCTGGTAGGAAGAGATAAAGGAAGGGGCTAATCCTTACCTGAGATCCAGTGTCCTGTCACAGAGAGGAAATGCCCTGCAATGGTGGAAAGACTGCTGACAAGACAAGGTAGAGTTTTAAAAGTACTTTGTATTAAGTGGCAGGAGATCCCATGACTTCTAAATCTTCACTCTCATTGCAGGCAGTAAAGTGAAACACCTCCTTAGAGCTATCCCTGGCTCACTGACAGAATAGGAGGGAAATGGGGTGGCAAGGGAGAGGTGAGGCTTCAAAGCACTGTGATCTCTCTTAGTAGTCTCATTTCCATGACAAGTATTCCAACAAGCTATTTATAATAAGTGGCTGTTTGAAATACTGAAATTGGACCACCAATAGTGGTCTTCCTCCCTCAACTCTCCTTCAAATTGTTCCTCACATTACAATGCAGTTAATCCATGGGATCAGTTTCACGATGCCATTCCGCCCCTCT
The DNA here is from genome assembly GCA_004026885.1 of Lyroderma lyra. Lineage (NCBI taxonomy): Eukaryota > Metazoa > Chordata > Mammalia > Chiroptera > Megadermatidae > Lyroderma > Lyroderma lyra. The sequence goes on from PVJL010000133.1 coordinate 108,251, forward strand.
GAAAGATTGAGATCTCCTCTTTCCTAACAGAATGAAGTCTAAATTTAATCTGTCCACAAAGAACTCTACAATCTGGCCACAATCTACTTTATATCCTTTCTCTGTCTGCCTTCCTAGCATTTCATGCTTCCTTTTTTTTTTTTCCTATTCATTTAATTTACAAAACATTTTCTGATGATCTAGTATGAATAAGGGTCTGCAAAGGTATGCCCTTAAAAAACTTATAACCATTTATAGTTTTATTTTTAGCAAACATTTTTGAGCACCAATGTATCAAAGACTGTGCTACAAATTGAGAATATCAAGAGGTTCCCTGGTGTAGTGGCCTTTGGCGCTCTCAATGCCACGGCCTGGGTTCAACTTCCAGCCAGGGAACCACAAAAATAAATAAATAAATAAAAAATTTTTGAGAATATCAAGAAACAAGATTCAGTCCCTGTTCTCTAGCAATTTAGATGATACATTATTCCCCTTTGTGAATTCTCAGTCCAGTAAAATGACTATAAACATGCCCCATGCTTTTGTCTGGGCCTTTTAAACAAACTTTTCCCTACCTGACATACCCTCCTCCCTCCTAACTTTCCAGAAACCATTTCAAAATCTACCTCTCTGAGCCCCTTGCCTTCTAGTAAATCCTGCTAGGACTTATAAGCAGTGCCAGAGAGACGGTTTTAACATTCACATATTGTGTCTTCCTAGCAAAGACACGTAAGTGTATTTCTAGAAAGGAGTGGTTAAAATTGTCAGAAGGTAGAACAAAGAGTATCTTAGACTGTTCTATATTCCCCACAGTATCCAGTAGAGTGTTATGTACAAAGATATTCGATATATATTTTGATTTGTAATCAGTGAAAAATAATTTATAAACTTGTGAAATTTTATTGAAAGGAAAGAGTGAGATTAGAAGTGTAAATTAAAGGGCCACAGTATTCCTGAAACAGCATACCTCCAGTGGTAAGGTAATTATTCTCATTTATGTGGATGGTACCAAAGGCATCAAAATTCGATAAAAAATAAGCCTTAATTAGGCTTTCAGGAACTTTTGCCCTATGAGGTACCTGTAAACACACTGTCTGATTAAAAATATCAGTTTTTACACCAAATGAAATAATCTTACACCAAATGAAATAATCAAATCAATTCTCTGAACCTGCACAGGGAAGAATCAGATGCTGCAAAGGTGGCACCATCAAGATATAACAAGTATATTATGAAATCTATTCTGAAACAATTTGTTAGCCTTAGCTTTCACATTAATCAAAAATGCTGAGAAAAAAAATAACTGAAGAACATTTCTTGATGACAGACCAGTAGAGTCATCTGTATTTAGAAAATCCAAGAACTCCCCTAGGCTAACAGCAAAACTCAAAATCCAGGTGCTAAAGCATATCAATTCAAGTATAGTCTTCTGGTTGCATTTAATATTTAAAAGTCCCATTTCATTAACAGTTATTTCATTAACCTCCAACCTATCCTGTGTCATTAGCAGATACCTCTACAAACCTAATAATTTTTTCACTTAATAACCAGTATTTTTAGTAAATATTATTTTTATCTTGCTGTTTTCAATCCTTTCTTATATGAATATTCATGTTCTGTTTTATGTATGCCTTAAAATAGAAATTTGATGAAATGAGATTTTATTTTAACATTTAGAAGGCAACAAGGCAAACATGCTGTCCGTTAAGGAGTATCAAATTCCTTGTGGTATTGTTTGTAAATATTTCCAAACTTGTGATTGCTTTTATCGGCAAGATATGCATATAATAGATTAAATTCCCTATGTGATTAAAAATGGGTGCTATGATTTTTAAAAATCTGGTTAATATAGTTATCTCATATAATTATATACACACATTGATAACTTCCAATAAAATCAAAGCAGTACCTTCTATCAAAGACAGGATTTTTTTTTTTTAGGTAAGTATTAGATATCCACTAGTCCAAATTCAATTTCTGAACTGTAACATGATTGAAATGACTCGCTAAGGTTGCCTCATTGTTCAGCTAATCTCTTTGCTTCTGGATCACTAATATTTATCCCACACCACATAGCTACTAAGGCTTCTAAGTACAATTCATTCACTGAAATGTTGATATCATTATATAAAAAAAGCCAACTCATATAAGGTTCTGGTTAGTAATTTCTGGTTTTTATTTTATCACTTTTCCCACAAGAAAATAATTTTAAATGAAGAAGTTTTATTAGCCATGTAAAACTAATAGTGAAAATAATCAAATAGTAATATTAAATAGCAACAGCACAGTTATAGTTTATTACATATTGAGAAACTGGACAGATTACCTTTAAGTTTTAATGTTTTTATAATAGTGACCATGAAAAACATTTAAAAACTATCTCCAAAGCTATCAGCTATGTAAACAAAATCTTCTAAAAGTAAAAGTGCAGGAGTTCCCTGATGGTGTAGTGGCTTAAGGCTTCGGCGCTGGCACTGTCAGCGCTGCGGCCTGGGTTCGAGTCCCAGTCAGGGAGCTACCCACATACCAAAAAAGCAAAAAAAAAAAAAAAAAAAACCAACATAAAAGTAAAAGTGCAATATTGTTAAACATTATCAAATTAATCCATCGAACTCTCTTTTAGAAGTTGCAGAAGGCCTATGAGATTTAGGAAAAAAAAGAAAGAAAAGCATCCATATATACCTTAGGTAATTTACACTTTCATAAAATATGCCAAGAAAAGCAACATACTTGATGTTAACATCCAATTTAAAGCCCCTTTCAAATCTAGAAAAGAAAGTCAAGGAGCTTTCCCTTCTATGTTTAAGGTACTATACATTTTCTTTAACAACCAGAAAGCTTTCAGGGCATAAATATCATTCTTTCATTACAATAATGGTTTGAATTCTCAGCTTCTTTTAAGTACACGATTTTATCCGTGCAGTGAATTTGCAATCACTGTAAATCTCTGTCTCAGCAGCTCTCTTTTTTGTATTAGAAAGTTTTCAATAGCATTGGCTTCTTTGAAGAGTCCATCTATTTCATCAATATAAGATGCATCTACTTCTGCTCTCTCTCTAATGGGGGAAAAATTTTTACATTAAACTAAATAGTTATAATACAACTATAAATAGTATAAATACACTATTATAGTGATGTTCTTTATTGTGCTGTATTTGTTAGCTATTTCATTTAAATAGCTTTGTACATCAGAAAGCTTCAGAAATTTATATTCTTCAGTAAAAGTTAAATTAGTTCCACAAATATTTTTGACTATTCAGTCTCCTGACACAGCAGAGTATGTATCACTTGACAATGGGGACATGTTTAGAGAAATGAGTCACCATGCAATTTTGTCATTGTGCCAACATCACAGAGTACACTTACACAAACCTAGATGGTACAACCGACTGCACACCTAGGCTATATGGTATAGTGCATAGCTCCTGGGCTACAAACCTGTACAGCATATTATCATACTGAATACTGTAGGCAACTGTAACACAAAGGTAAGTATTTATTTATCTAAACAGAGAAATGGTACAGTAAAGTATAGCATAAAAGATTAGAAAATGGTCCACCTGTACAGGGCACTTACTATGAATGGAGCTTGTAAGACTGAAGGTTGCTCTGGGTGAGTCAATGAGTGAGTGGTGAGTAAAAATGAAGGCCCAGGACACTACTGTAGACTTTAAAGACACTGCCCCACCAGCCCTCCCGTTGCTTCCTCAGACAAGGTCAGAAATAGAACCTCAAAGCTATCAGTACTGCTCCATGAACAGGAATGTGGCTAGACTGACTGGAAACAGCGAGGAGAAACTGGCTGAGTGAGGCACAGACCCCCCATAACAGTGACTGTCGCAGGGAGTGAGAGGTACCTGAGGATCAACAAGTGCGAGAATCAAGGTGGAGAGAAAAAGGAACACAGGGGATTGTCATGGCAATGTGGTGTGCCTATTGCACGGTGGAGCAGGAGTCATATTAAGAAACTTTGTGGTATTTATTAAGAAAAGGGGGAAGTATTTAACACAGAGAGGGTATAGAACTGATGACACAATATTTTTATTTTGGAAATTTGTTTTTGGTTCTACTGACTTTACCTGGCACAATGGGCTCTCTCTGACACTGGATGGAAAAAATAAAATTTATCTGTGCTTTACATCATTACAACTCAATATTTCCAAAGTACAGGGACTAGTTGGTCACAGAAAGCTTTTACTAAAGTTGCAGTGGCACTTAATATAATACGTGTTAAAGTAGCACCTGCAGAACTGCATCCTTGTGTAGGACATTAGGTCCTCAACAAAGAATTTGTAACGAAGTACTCTGAAGACCATCAGGCTAGCTCTGGAAGGGCTGTCACATCCTCTGAATATGTAGCACTAGGAACAGACTGCTCTGTGCTGAAACAGAGCGGTGGCTGGCTGACTAGGATGTAATTAGTGCACTATTAATTGAGGTGCCATGGGTGAGAGAGAATCTATTGCCAAATCCCACGGATACTGCTCCCATCAGAGAAAAAAAAAACTCCTCCTGAACCACAAATCCTTCCATTTCTTACAGAAAATTCACCTCCATTATCATTTTATGGACCAGTGCCATATCTGCGGTCTGTCATTGACTGAAACATCATTATGTGACACTAAACTATAAATTATGTTAATAGTCACACAAACCATTATTCACATAGGATGACTGTTCAGTAGTTTTAAAAAGTACCTTATAAAACATGGTAATCTCAGGCCAATAAAATATTTAAAATTGGCTTTCAAATATATAGATAATATTTGAATATTTCATAAATATATGTTTTCTTTAATTTAATCACTCTATTATTAACTTCACCAGATGATATTTTTATAAAATTTTTAAATGTTATATCATCTAATTAGAGACCAAAATATGTTCGGCCTAGTATAAGTTATGGTAATAGCAAAACAAAGGAAGTTTAATGGAAAAGTTGGAGTTATTCTTTGAAAATAGTCAACTAATCTATTATAAGAAATTGAGGTAGAATAAAAAAATTCCAAAATTATAATTACTTGGATAGGTTCCACAGCCACTCAACTGAAGTTCCCACTGTGGATTTCCAGAAGAAGATTTCTGTTTCTAAGATAAAGACTAAAGAAAATATACTAGAAGTACTTGCCTTAAGATCTTGGCATATGTTGACAACATTAGATTAATTTCCTTGTTCACATCTATTTAAAAAAATCAGAGTTAAGTTGTGAAATATAAAAAAGCTTCTGTATTATAAAATAAATATATAGAAATATAAGCATTTATACATCACCATTCAAATCCTTCTCCAGGGCTTCATCTTTAAAAAATAGTCCAGAGCTTTCGGAGAACGAGGAATCTGATTTTCCAAGAGAGGACAGTTGTGCACTGTCTGGCATTTGAGGCTAATACAAGAAAGCAATGAAAATAGGTAAACAGTCAACAAAATCCTTAGGACATATACATTCCATAAAAAAATAAAATAAAAGCAAATAAATTATCTTTCAGGAAAAAAAGCAAACATGCTAGAAATTACTAGGGCTGTCTACAAAGTATCCAGCCATGTAATATGAAAAATAGAGGCATTTATGGCTGTATTTTTTCCAGACAGCCCTCATATATATTCTTGTGTCCTAATTACTCATTTGAATTTTTGTTATCAAGGAAACTTTTAGCCTCAACAAGCACCTTGTTCAATATACTAACTTTGACTCTGACTTTATTAGACTTTTAATATGGTATTAACCCTCTGATAAAAAAGTTTTCTGTATCTTAATCTAGTAAACATTTTCATAGTAATATAGCAAAACTTTCATTTAGACAATAGCTAAATGCTTGAAAAATTTGCAAGATCACATAATCTGTAATGGAGCAAATAATGTCCCAAATGCAAACAGACCAATTGGTGGGGACAGTAATGAAGAAGAGCAGAATACAGTGTTCATCTTTAAAAAATCAGTAACTCCAGTACCTAGGTATGCCATTTATTACAACAAAATAATTAAAGTCCTAGATATCATAAAGGCATGAACCCACTTCTGTCTCTAGATCACAAATTACCACAAAGAAATCTCCTAAGAAATCTTTCTTAGAGGCTTTCTCATATACTTAGTAAAAAAGTTGCTGGAGTCAACATAGCTCCTGCTGGAACAATCCCAGCTCTGGGAACATGAAAACATAAATTCCATTTATCAATAAAACTCTCTTAAATAGAAGAAATTTGAGAATTATATAAAATAAAAGGTTGAGGCTCCAGGAGCATATAGATTACCTCCACCTCTCTTGATCTCTTGCAATTTCTAGTATCAGGCTTTATAAGGTGATTTGCCATCATATTCTGGAGGCAAGAGCTGCAAAATTTAGAGCAATGCCAAATTTAAGTATAAACTCCATGCTACAGATCTCTTAAATCCTTCCCTTTTCACTCCTATTGCCACTGTTTATTTAGGCTTTCATTATGTCACTAACCTAAACTACTTAATTTCTCCCTTCTCTGCTTCCATCCCATCAAGTGTTATTTGGGCAATCTCTCAAAACTCTGATTACCATACAGTATTCCCTTAACCTTTCAAAATGACTGTATCCCCATATCTCAAAATTTTTCACTTGACTATTCATTGTTTCAGAATAAGTTCAAATTCCATCCAAAGTCCTGCATCACTTGGGGCTCACCTACCATCCTCATGATTTTCATCTACTCCACCTATATACAGTCAGCCAAATTAGTCTCTGGCACTTCCGCCTTGTTTGGGGATTCATTTAAGATTCTTCTACCTTCATAATTTCTTAATGTTGAAATAGACCTTACTAATTCATGTAAGTCAATTTCCTATTTTACAGACGTGAACATGGGCACAGTTGACCAAGTTCAAACAAGTAAAATTGGGCCAGATTAGCACCAAGCTCTCTTCTAGCCTGAAGTTATTTCCACCGTCCTATCTTACACTCACATAGCATCAAATTTTAGTTTTGAATTACTTCTCCATAAATTCTAAAGGTAACGTACCTAGGAGTCTGAAAAATTAAATCTAAACTTAAAGAAAACGCTGAAACTTAGAATGGTATAATCTCTCCACCTTAAAAGATGAGGAGTCCTGTCAACACTCAAGTTGTTCATCTAATTAACTTGTTTCTTGAGAAACTATGCTGACCTGGATAATTGCAATGAACCTGTTTGATTAGTCACATACAACATTCATATATATGTGTGTGTGTGTGTATGAAAGATAGCGACAATAATAAAGATGTTTGTTAGTAAATGTTGTACAAATGTTAGTAAGTGCTGTACAATGCTTCTCCATTCCTTTCTAGTATGTAAGTTCAAGTGTCATCACAGTAACGCACAGAAAACACTGCACATGCGCAGTGGGGTATTCCCTTGGCCTTGGGAAGTCTGAAAAGGTTTCAGAGAAGCCAGCGTTAAGAGTCGTTCTCGTCTCCCTTCCCCTTTTCCTCTTCCACCTCTTCTCTCTCCAAGTAACTGCATGGGCACACACGTCAAATTAAAACGTTTCTCGTTAGGTAACCCTGTTTCTGTCCAACGTAATTTTTCTGTCACAACGTGGGGGCCTCCGATGAATCCCGTCCGGGTCAAGAGACTGGGACCCGGCCGGTGACAAAAAGCACTCACAGTCAGCGACCCCAGCGATGCCGCCTCAGGCGCTGGTGATCTGGCCGTCACCAAGCACCACCCCTCCGCCTGATACAACTTTCCCTCGTCTTCTCTTTCTCAACACCGCCTCGGGCCCTCGGGCCATTCCCCCTACCTTGCTCCTCACTCCCCTCCCCGGCTCTTTCCCTCTCTACTTGTGATTCCGTCCCACTAGAAACCCTGTGAGGAAGCATCCACCCTCTCTCACTGCCTTCTTTCACACTCTCCCGGGCGGTCCTCCCGCCAGCCCGACCCCTAGACCAGCTTCCTACAGGGCGGCGTCGTCAGGACCTTTCTCTTCAGCGAAAGCGCGGGAATGGAGACGCCGGCTGAGCGCCAGTGCGCAGACTCCGTGGAGGGCGGCGTATGGCGTCACGGTGGTCAGCGCGCTCTGATGACGTAACAGGGCTGTGCAGCTTCGCGGCGCCCGCCGGGAGTCGAGCATGGGGCCTCTGCATGCTGCGGCTGAGTGGCGGCTCACCTCCGCTTCTCTTTCACTGTTCCCTTCAACTTGGTCTCCATGTGAAACACAAATCTCTCCCCGCCTCTCTGGGTGTGTTTGGGGAAGGAGGGAAAAATCTGAGATGGGTCTCTCTAGAAAGAACATGGAAGAATTGCCAGAGCAAGACCAGACTGTGTCCCAGGGACTTGGAATCTCAGTAAAGGAACGAACGCAAACTAGGACACCCACCACCGCTTTTCAAGGGATGTTACATCCTATTCCTGGTGGTTCGTGTGAAGGAAGGATTTATACCTGAGTCCCCTTGACCTGCAAGCAAGCTTTCTAGCTCAGAGTCTCCATTCCTTAACCTCTTTTACTTGGTTGCAATCAGACTTTAAGAATCACACCCTTTTAGAAAATTACCTTCTTGATGTGCCAGACGTGTGTAGTCGACTTAATTGGTAGCTTTCAAAAAATCATTTTGAAATTTGGTAACATGCATAACCCACATACTTGAAGCTTAGCTACCCACATTGGGTGCTTCAGCGTTGGTGACTTTGACCTGCAATTTCAAAGATAGACATTGTAATCTTATGCCTAGTTAGCTTATGTGGAAGGAAAAAGGATATCAGCTCATAAAACAAAGGTCAATGTCATCCCCCCCATAAATCCCAGGGACACGATCATATTTATACCTGTCAAAATTTGATAGAGACCTTAACCTAGATTGGGATAGGGAAGGCCTACAGAAGAAGCTCTCTCACACCCTATGTCCTCTAAAAGCCCTACAGACAGAACTCTGTAACAGAGCTCTATGTTTGTAACAATCCTCCCCTTAATATCCTCTTCTTCTCTAGAAAGTACCTCCGCCATCTTTATCCAGCGGGAATCTCCACATGGCTCACAAGGGCTGCATATTTTCAGTTGCCATCCTTTCTTTTTCCTGAATTAATCCTGTTCGGTGATGGAATACCTACTGGACTTTTGTTTACTGTTAACGTACCTTAGCAAATTATACTTAACATGTAAAATTTAATGTTTTCCCTTATTAAATATTAGTTATCATAAAGACCTGTATTGTGTGTTTATGTTTGTTTATTGGTTGTGAAAAAGCCACTTGTTTTAAATAAGTTCCTAGAAAATGGGTACTCAATTTAACTTGATTTGTGAATACTGTGAACTATCAGTCGCTTAATAACACTAGGCTAGATAATTATGGTGCAGTTATTGAGAAGTTATTGAGCATCTTTAATGGATCCCAATCATTGTTTGAGGACTGATAATACTCTGTTGAGATTTTCCACATCTGTGATAAAATGAGGGGAAAAGTAATGAAAATTTCATTAAACCCATATATTTACTTTAAAGGATTGTCATTTATTTTGATACTGTCCTTACTTATTTTTTGAGTGTTAAAAAAATGTCCTTTCATGAAATAAAAATATAAAGAATTTTTAGATTTTTAATGTCCTTATTTAGTAAAATATAATGTTGTCAACTTAGTGTTTATCTCTTCATTATCATCATTATTGTTGTAATTATTTTTATGGTCCATTAAATCCAAAATTGTGGAAAATACTGATCTAATTTCCTCTTTCAGCCTTCACATTGTATGATCCCTAAACAGTTATTTAGTTTATAAAATATTTCCAGGAAAAACAATTCCACCTAATACATAAATGTTTACATAAGATTAAGACAACACCATAGACATTTTATCCTATTCTTAAAATCTTATCTCCATCATATAAGCTAAATGAGTGACAGGGTGTGAGGGTTATAGTTATCTAGTGCTTTAAAATATTCAAAGGGCTATCATTATCTCATTTAATCTTCACAAACAACCTTCTGAAGTAGGCAGGACATGGAGACATTTGGGTTACTCTACATCAAGCTTGTCCAACCTGCGGCCTGTGGGCTGCATGCGTCCCAGGAGGCCCAACACAAATTTGTAAACTTTCTTAAAACATTGTGAGAGTTATACGTGGACCTTTTTTTTTTTTTAGCTCATCAGCTATTGTTAGTGTGAGTGTATTTTATGTGTGGCCCAAGACAGTTCTTCTTCCAGTGTGGCTCAGGGAAGCCACAAAGTGGGACACCCCTGCTGTATAGCAAAGAATAAAATGTTTGTCCCAAAACTAAGAAATGGGTTAAATGATGCATTCTGCATCTTTATAGCTGGAGAAAAATAATTGGCAATAGGCCACTTAATATTAAATTCCTTGGTGCTCTGTTGGTGATCACTGTTTGACCCTACTTTATGTTTTCATGTTAAGTGTCCTGATTGGATGCTACAATTGGAGGATGAAAACTTGTTTTTTCAGTTTCTATCCTGTGTGTGTATTCTTATCCGATACCTCTTAAATGTGCCATTTTTTCTTCTGATAGCTACCACACCAAGACCATCCCACCTCAGACATCCTTTGTAATCACTGCTGCTGATGTAATGTTTTTACGACCTTATGAAATGAAAACACTATCTCATTAAAAACAAAACAAAAATATCAACTAGCTGCTTACATAATCATTTTGTTTCTTCCTGTTTCCATACAGTCACTGTACTGGGAAAAGAAAACAAGTCACCTTGCTAATTCCCTTGCTAGCAAGGTAATTCAATTTAGCACATGCTCAAGAGAAAATTGTCAAAGAAACTTTGCTTCTGCTCATTATTTTCAAGGCTGTGATATTTATACTCTGGTTTTTAAAAGTTACATTTTAGGTGCTATCATCACATTGTAAGAATTATTCTGATAGGGCTAATTATTCAGCACTGGTAGCTGAGAAAGTTTGGTGCTGAAGTGTGAGTAGAAAGTCTCACACAGATTAATGTGAGAAAGACACTTCTAATTGACCAAGCAGGTGGTGTTTTAAGAGTTGCTGGGATGTGCTTCCGAAAGAGGTACAAGCTTTGGATGGTCAGAACTCCCACTTCTACAGGAGAAATGATCTCATGAAAACAGTGATTTTATATTAAAGCAATCCCCGTATTCTCGGACAATTCAAGTCAGACCGCCCTTGAAGGCGGGCCCAAGGCGTGCCCTCGTCTCCGCCCTCTTGCTCCCCGCTCCTCCCTGACCCTGGGCCCCCTCCTTCGCGAAGGGCTGTCTGCTCGGACGAGCCGCGAAGTTCTGGTTTCCCAGCGCTTCCTCCTGCGTCCTGGCCGCCTGCACTTGCTGCTGGAGGTGCTGCCGCCTTCTACCATCTCCACAACCTCGGCCAAAGGGAAGGACCTCAGACCTCCCACGTCGCTTGCTCTCCTCGGACCCACTGAGGACAGGTAAGAAATATCATTCCTCTTTGTTTGGAAACCTGGGCGTGAAGATTAGAAGGCAAAGCTAGAAAAGCGATTGGAATTTAAGTGTTCTGGCATGGCCATGATAGGCAGGCAGCAGCCACCTAAGTAGCACGGCCAAGTCAGAGTAGAAACTTTTTTTCTCTTTCAGCCGACCTTGGAGAGGACCCCTTGCGAGCAAATAGTCTCAAGCTTTTTTGGTCTCATGACTTACTCGCATTCCTAAAAATCATTGAAGACTCAGGAGAATTTTGTTTCTCTAACTTATTTACTGTCTTACTGTCCTTTAGTGTATTAGAGATTAAAACTGAGAAATTTAAAAAATAGTGACCTCTTAATTTATTTTAGAAGAATACTAAGCACATCACATGTTGGTATAAATAACATTTTTAATTATGGGTAACTGTATTCCCAAAAAAAATCTACAGTGAAGTGACATTGTTTTCTGTTTGTTTGATTTTACAAATCTCCTTAATGTCTGCGTTGTCATCTGCTCTGGTTCATCCCGTGGCCTGTCACAGGGAATGTAGCCTCCGCTAAACTCTCTCATCTCCAGAGAGTAAGACAAATTATAACCTAGAATTATTATAAAAATAGCTTTGACCTCACAGATGCCCTGAACATCACTGCTTTAGAATGGTAAAATTAGTAAGCTTTTCTTTGAAGGGGGACTCAACTCCAAATCAATTATTTTAAAAGCGAACAAGAAATTTGCCAAGGGTTGATCATCTTGATGGAATCTGCACCCTTAGACTGGGCCACACTTGGACGAGATCATATCGTCCTCAGGAGAATTCCATTTTGCAGTAAGGATGGGGCTGAATAAATATGTCTGGTTTTAAGCATGCGTAACACAAATTAGGACACCCCTTAAAATCCTCTCTTCTCGTTGCCCTATATCCGGCTCTGTCAAGTTCTGTTAACGCTTCCTTCAAAATACCTTTTGATTGGGCTTATTGTTCATTTAATCCCTACATGAATAGTATGTGTTCTTACTTGGATTCCTACATGAATTCCTCAGCCTGTCTCTAATCTTTCTCACCGTGCACTCGCCAGCTGAATAATGCACTTGCCTATTTGCCTGTGAGATTAAATTCAGACCCCAGGCCCTCCGTCATGCAGCCCCTCCCGACCCCGGGTTCACTGCAAGGCCTCAGGGTTGTCTTACCGTGAAAAATAAAAAAAGAAATGAAAATGGCCTCATTCAGTCCACCCCCGCCTCAACATTATTTTAATTATCACATAAATGCTCATCATCTATTTACTATTAATCTTTAGCATTCTTTAAGATTAAATTGAATTCTCCTCTCGCACAACGCCATTCCAACTACATCAGTTCCATTTGGGCTTTCTGCTGTGAGCCTGTATTTAGCCGTTGATTCTATACATCTTTTATCAGTAATTACCTGAATTTTCACCTAAATCGTCTTCCACCCCCACCTCCACCACACGGCATACATACCCTGTACGAATAAGATGGCAGAACTGCCAAGGACAAAGGATTTACGGAACTGAAAAGTTAGGTTTTGATCTTGCTGCTGTCAAGATAACTACCTGTCTGTCTTTAGGGAATTAGGTAATACGTACACTTCCTCATTTCATCCCACACTATTCCACAGAATTGGAATCCACAAGGATAACATAATTAATTATAGTTGCTTTTCAAGTTGAAGGCGTTTTTACTTTTAATCTAATAGTATGTTTTTAAGTTCCAACTGGCTCAATAATGCTGGCTACATAATAAACATTCAATCAATATGTGTTGTTTTAGAATTATGAGGAAGTAGTTATTAGGCCATCTGCCGCATAGAAATGGTTCTCTCCTTGCAGCCTAATCTAAAATCAGAATTACAGAATGTTGGAGCTGAGAGAAACCCTTAAGGGTGGACCACTCGACTCCCTGCTTATCCAAATGAGGACACTGAGACCCTCAGCATGACATGCCTAGCCCCCGACAAGACTGAAACACGTGTGACCCGATTTCCATCATGGTTCTCTGCCACCCACTAGCTTCCAGCTGGTGTCCGAGGCTTGGAGAACTAAAATTTGTTCTTTTTTGTTTCAAACCACAGAGTATCACTGCATTTTCCTGGGAGGATCTTTCTGAGGTGGTTTATAACTCTTTAAAGAAAAATCAGTCACCTGAGACTCTTGGGTGAAAGAGTTGTACGCCTTTCTGTCCCGTGGGTGTTAGGATTTTCAGAGTTAAGAAAGCAAAGGAACACAGATGAGAAAGGAAAGGTGTGAGGAGAAGAAGATGGCACAGTGAATAAACAAGTCAAACTAAACACTCCCATGAAGTAAAAAGAAACTACAGGAACGAAACAATAGGAAACTAGGAAGAGGAACAAGAGTATAGAAATTACTTTTAAAAATCTGTTTTCAGACTTCCCTCATTTCCCTTGTTTTTCTCATTGGCTTTAAGGTGCAGTGAAAGTATTAAGACAGAAAACAATTCGACCAGCCCTTTACACATTGCTGTCATGGTGACAAGTTGTCATAGCAAACATTTACTTACTTACTGCTGTATATAAGTTCTTTCCACGTGTTGAAGATTTAAAAAAAAAAAAAACAAAAAACACCTCATTGTCTTAAAGAAGCTCAGATTGAAGCTTCTGCTGACCTGTTTGTCATCAGAATAATCTTAATTGAATGTAAGAGCTATTTCGGAAGTCTGAAGGAGGCAGGGCTGGGGGAGGTGGGTACGGAGAGGAGATCAACCGGGAAAGGAGGAGTCACGCAAGTTTTCTTAGAGGAGATGCTTTAGCTGTGACCTAAAGGATGACGAAGAAGGCTTGGCAGGCAAAAAAAAAAAAAAAAGCAGGGAAGTTCCAGAAGTTTCCGCCTGGTAGAGGGATTAACTCTGGCAACAGTATGGAGTGGGGGGAGAATCTGGAAGCAAGAAAGAAAACCGAGGAGTATCAAAGTAGAAGGTGCCGAAAGTGATGAGGGCTTGAGTGAAAACAGTGCTGGCAGAGACGGAGAGGTGACCCCCAAATTATAAAGACATCTCTGAGTTATAACTACAGTGTTTATGAGACAGAGAAAGTTGGGCAGAGGAGTCAAGAAGGACTTCCAGGTTTCAGTTTGGACAGGTTACGTGGACACCTTTAGGGAAGTAATTCACTAGTATTTCTTACACTTAGAACACGGATTTGGAGCCAGAGGTTGAAACTTGTAAGTTATAAATCCCCAAATAACAATCACCCTCTCTCTTCACGCTATCACCACCCTAAAGGAATCGTTTGTATTCAGTGTCTTGACGTTTTCCACCCCCCATTCCGTCCTAGATCTTTGTCAACCTGCCTTCTGCCACTTCCACTTTCCCCAGACTGTTCTACTGATACCAAAATTCCTAATTGCCAAATCCCACGAACGAGTTTAAGCTCCTGTCTGAGTTATTTGTGGGCTCTGCAGTATCTGATGTTAAGCAGTCCCCCCACCCCACCCTCCCGCAAGCTCCTTTCTCCCTTGACTGCTAGGACACTTCTCTCTTAGATTTGCAGAACTGAACTAATGATTTTCCACTCAAGCCTCTCTTTCATTATTTTTCCTTGTTAAGGAGGTAACACTCAACAAATTGCCCAAGCCAGAAACTTCTAAGTCACTCTCAGTTCCTCCTTCCTTTGACCCACGACCCAAAACATCCTGCGATGGAATCTCTCTTGAATCCATCCTCTCCCTTTCACCCCTGATAGCCTCCTCAGCTCTCACCTTAACTTGAAATTCCTTCATGCTGTTTTCTGGCCTCTGTCCAGGCTTGCCCCATCAAACCCGTACTCTACACTGCTGCCCGAGTGTGCATTTTAAAATAGAAAGTTGGCCACATGTTTCTCCTACTTAAAAGCCCGGCAGTATTCTTTCAAAAAGAAAAAAAAATAATAATTCAAACTCTTTAGCTTACTTACACAGGGCCTCTACAATATGATTCTCCTTTACAAACTTGTGTCAAACAAAACTACATGGCAAGTTGCATTTTATGTGACTTGAATTAGGCAGAATCAAATAAATGTAATATAAAAACCATCGTTTTGCTTTACCAGCAAAATAGAAGTATGTAAACTCCAAATGAGCTCATCTAAAATGACCTCATTTCAAAGTGGATATGCCACATGAGTTGTGCAATGTTAATACTGTTGTCACAAGGAAGTGTCTCCTATCCCTGGCCGAATTATTAGTATCTGCTTCCATGGCTTGAGCCACAGGTTATTGCTGTGCTATTCGTTTTCTAACATTCACCACGACTATAATTTAAAATATTTTTATATCTGATGAAGTGCTAGGAGGTATTATTAGCACTGCTTGTGCTGGAAAACATCTCCAAAGAAATAAGATGCAACACAATTTTGATGCAAGCAAACAGTATAAAAAGGCCTGAGGACCACCACGATATGTGTGGAGAGAGCACCGGCAAAACCTCCGTAATAGCGCTGAGAAGGTTGAAAACAGAACGAAAGCAAGAAGGCACCTTGGTCGTCGTAGTTTTAAGGACTCCAACCATGCCTCCTCACATGCTTTTATGTTTATCCCCAAGGAAAAGTTCACCTTAAACCATGTGAGCTCTTCAGAAAGGCACCCATCCTGTAAAACGTGACTGCACTGGCAGTAATCACAGGAAAAACGATGAGGCTGCATGCCTCCCTGCTTCCTGGCCTCTGCTCATCTTGTCCCCGCTCTGCAGACGGTTGTGCCCCTGGCCATGAAGATGTTTGCCTCTCTTACAAGACAGCACAACCCTCACTTCCTCTAGGACATCGTCAACACCAGCGGGCAGAGAGAGAGGATCTCTTGCAAATCCAGTTCTGACAACATTCTTGATACTATTTTGTAACTTCTCCCACTAGACTCTGAGTAATTGCAAGGTAGGAACTAAGTCTCACACATGTGCATTCTGTCAGCTTTCTAGCCCTGCACCAAATACATAGTAGATACTCAATAATTAATTAATGAATGAATCCAAATACTGTGTAGTATTATTGTTTTTAAGGTAACTGTGTCCTCTAAATTCATGCACTGAATGACTAACTAAATACTTACTGTAGTTAACGCTAGTAATTCCATCTAATTCCTACACACACTACTGAGTACTTTTCACAAAATATGCATTACATAGTGTTAAAGTTTGTAGAGAAGACCACCCTAGCCATTATTTTACATATGTCTGTGTGTAGCTTGTCTATTATATAGCTATATAAATGTAGTAACTACCCATGTTTGTATTCGTAAGGAACTGAACCTAGATAAAACTGTTGAATAGCTACCAACTAACAGGTACTTTGGATTAGCTTAATTTGGATTCGGTTTCTTCAACTGGGTTTTAATTTCCTGCTTCCTCTAACGTATTTGTTTGGCCTTAGCAGACAATGCTAGAAAAAACATGAGTCAGTTCTCCATCTGTGAGCATAGACTTATAAATACTCCTGTACACAGGGCTGTCTGGAAAGTATCCAACCATGTAACCATTCTCATTATATTAACAATGCCTGGATTTTTTCCAGTACCAGTGACAACTGCGACCCAACCACCTACCTTGGAGCCATAACCATAACCGCCCTCAGGGACCCAAGGTACTACTGAACTCTAGAGTAGGGCTCCCTGATCATTTCTGAAGCATAGACCCCCCCCACCCCTCCACACACTATGGACAGTCTGGTGAAGTCTGTGAGCTCCTTCTCAGAATAATGTTTCCACATGCATAAAAGCAAATACTTAGAATTGTAAAGGAAACCCAGTATCTTAAAATAGCAGTGTGAAAAATTTTTTAAACAAATTTTGGTGTATATGTGCTTCTTTATTAACACATTAAATAACAAGATCTACCAGTGGAACTAATAACTTCCATATATTTCCAAGTAGGAATGAGTTTAAATGATGTTTCAAGACCTCTGCAACAATTATGACACATAGGAAATATGTGTTTCTATTAGTGACAGTTACAGGTATTACTGATAAGACTGTGGTCTGTTTCCTATGCCATAATGCAAGGAACTGCTAAATTTCAGAAGCTGGTGAAAATAAATAGGTAATCATTTTCGCATCCAAGTTTACACATTTCCCAGGTTTAGAACCCCTGCCCCATAGACAAAGGTCTGGAAGATACACACCATATTGGAGTGTGGTGGGGTAGACTGGGACCGGGACGAGAACAAAAAGAAGAATATTTAACATGTTCAAATCCAATATTATTTGATTTTTTTTTACAGAAAGATTGCGTTTATGTATTACTTGTAAAAAAACCATAGTACTCAGATTCCAGATCAAAAACTTCTGTGCTCCTCCCACTCTGCCCCCTCTCCCAAGTGGAAACGTGACTTATCGTACCCTCACCTTTAGCACTTTGATAATGCAGTCACACACCTTCAGTCTCTCGTGCACAGGAACCCACTGGTTGTAAGACGTGACAGAGCCCATCTGTAGTTACAGGACATGATTTAGGTCTGTTCCTGGCATCCTAGGTTTATATTGATAATATAATCCAATAATGGGACAATACTTCAGATCAATAATGGACCACTTATCCATCCTGATAACATAGTTTAATGAACAGAATGCTTTCTAGATTCCAAATATCTAATGGTTTGCACCAGAACGTTTGAGCACGTGTGTTCTAAGCTGAAGACCCCTGGCACCTGTTAAATGTCCAGTGTTCGTCAGCATACTAGATGAGTTTGGAGGCAGTGCGGGGCAGAATGGAGCAGAAGATTCTTTGTGTAAAAGGAACAGTCACTACCTTTTAACAGATGACTCTCTGCTTTCATTAGGAATAAAGATGGCTGTTGAACTAGTAGAAGACCATTGCATCAACTTTGTGGGAATGAAATTTATTGACAATACACTTTACTTTGTAGGTAAGTCAAAAACAATAGGCCAAATACAAGACTCAGATAAATGTATTCAACTAGAAAAGATGCTGTGAGATGAACTGTGGGCTCCTTATTGTCACCAAATTCCACTGTGATGCTAATGACACTCTTCTAGTGGGCCTCTGGGAATTACCCACAATATAGCCAAGGTCCCAGCACCTTGTCCCACCGCATGTCCTGTCACTTTAGTTCCCAGTAGACCACTTACAAGGTGCCAGTAAGTGTACATCATGAAAATTCTACAAAATTGGGTACATTCAGGGAATGCCATTTGCCAAAGGAAATTGGTGAATTGTATAAGAGAGACCTTAAATCTCTAGGGTTCTGAGGGTGAATTATACCATTTAACGTACATACAAGTATATTTGACAAATAAAAACACATCCTTATGATTAATCATCCATAGACAGTTCGGCTTCATTTGAAAGCTTCACAGTAAGTCCTTACGTGACCTTCCATTGAAGAAGTAATTTTAAAAGTAAAATCTATCACTTTATAAACATGTCTTTTTAGCTACAAATTTATACTTATAAACCCTGGGTGTGGGTTTTGTATCTAACTTACCTGAGAACACATTAAATCTAATGAGCTTCATTCCATGGGACCTTTGGATGATTAGATAATATTTCTGATGGAGGCCAACAATGACCAGTAAGATAGAGGTTAAACAACGGGGAGCAGCAGAAGAGAGTAATAAAAGGGCAGGATGAAAAGAGATTCTGAGTTGAAATATTACATTTAACATAATTTTGTTTTTCTTTTTTCCCCCTTTAGCTGAAAATGATGGTAACGTATAACTTTATTTCTCTTTCTTTGCAAAAGTCAAAGTAGCTACTTGAGTCAGCATCCCACAGACACATCCATATGACCATTCCCAGCTGAGAGAAACGGGTACCAGTCTCTTTGAGGAGCTCATCTGCCCGCAAAGAAATGTGGACCCCGTAGCACAGCCTTGGAATGAAGAGGACCATAAGGGACAGAAACAGAGCACCTCTAACAAGATTGCCTCCCTACATGTTAGGAAATTCTCTAGTTCTTAGAATCTACAAAACGGACTTTGCCTGTTACCTAGTTTCTGAGATTAGGGCGAAGTCGTAGATCCCCTAGAGCACGTAGGAAAAGGGGATTGAAGCATGTCCGTAATCAAGTGCCTGTGTCTTCTTCAACCCTCTCTCTCAGAAATGCTTTGGAAAGAAACCTGGGAAGCTCCCAGGGAAAAGAAAAGTTCTCCAAGTAGAAGAGATGGGGAAGGCTAAAGCCAGCAGAACTGTGAGGTTGGGTCATCAAGTCTTCTCATGAAGTGGATGCACCCAGCCCTTGTCCTTTTGACATTCAGGGAGAATCATAGCCATATCTAGCCTGTGACCCTTTAACAGATGCCCAGATTCTTAAAAGTCATTAGTTTCTCATACTTTTCCTTAAAAATAGTTTCACCATTAAAGTGACCCATAGTGGCCTAGAAATAGGAAACAACAACTTGAAAAAAAATATACTATTCCTTCATGTTTCTTTTTTTTCAGCTTTATTGAGATATAGCTGACATGTAACTCCTCGTGTTTCTTTTTTTTTTTTTTTGGCGGGGGGCTGGGGGGCGGGTAGCTCCCTGGCTGGGAATTGAACCCAGGCTGCGACATTGAGAGGGCCGAAGCCTAGCCACTACACCACCAGGGAGCCCTCCTCATGTTTCTTAACGATCGCCCTACTCTCCATTTATTAATTCTGTGAATATTAGCATCTGTATCACGGGCACTGTTAGATACTAGGATACAGTAGAGAGCAAAACACAGTTCCTATAGGGACACACAAGCACATGAGGAAGGCAATTGGAATACAGTATGTTAAGGCACAGGATGCTACGGGAGCATGTAGAAGAGGCATCTAATTCAGCCCAGTAGATTCTGGGAGGGTATTTTGAAGGAGGGACACATTTGAAGCGTGGATAGGAATTAACTGGGAGAAGGTATTCTGGGCAGAGGGAAGACCACATGCAAAGGCCAAGATATGAAGGAAAGGATGGTATGTGTGAGGAATTAAGAGCACTGGCAGTACAGTGGGAGTAGGAGAATGATGAGAATGAAAAATAGGGTGCGGATTGAGACGGTGCTCTTATTCCAAGATATGGAATTTGGACCTTATCTTTGGGGTAATGGGGGTTCATTAAGCACAATATGTATCATCTAAGATACAGATTAGTTTCCTGCAACAAAGAGATCAGAAAATACAGTGAGAAAATATTTTTCTCAACTGCAAGTCCAAGTAGGCAGTTCAAGATTAGAATAGTTGGGTGCACCCTGATGACAGGTCTCAAGTTTCTTCCGTCTTGTTATTCCATCATCCCCTCATTGTTGAATTCATTCACGTGCTTAAAAATCATCATCACACTGCCGGGGTCCATATCCCAGCTAGCAAGAAAAGGTTCAGGATAAGAGGAAGACGGGCCCATTGCTTTAAACATGAAAGTTGTACACATCAATCCCACTCATATTCCATTGACTAGAATTTAGCCACATCAACTGCAGAAAAATCTGGAAAAATAGAATCTTTATTCTGGATGCCCGTGTGCCTCATTAAAATTCATATTAATGTGATCATATCTCTGAATTTTAACTTTAATTAAAATTGAATTTTAATTTCTTCTGGCTTCAATATAAAGAATTGATGTGCAAATGAAAAATGGGAGATGGCAATTCAATGGCTAATGTAGTCCCTGTAAGAAATGATGGTGACATGAATTAAGGCAGACATGACGGGTCGCCTATGAAGAGCTGTGAGTGGATTTTCAAAATACTTGGAAAGGGAAAGAGACAAAGACAGAAAAGATGATCCCTATGTTTTCTCACTTAGGCAATTTGTACCATTCAGTGAAATAGGAAACAAGGTGTAGGCAGGGCAAAGAAGAAGGTAGATGACAAATTTAATTTTCTATCTTCTCTGTGGGAGATGCTAGGGAAAATGTCCAGTAGACTCTTGGACATAAGGTTCTGAAGGATGAAAATTTGGGCTGGAGATGTAGATGTAGGAGGCTTATGGATAGAAATGACATCTGACGCTATTGGAATAAAAAGATCAGGAAATGTGTAGAATGAGCAAGTAAAAGCCAAGAACTAAACTCCGAGGAACGCCTCCCGTAAAGGATGCCGTAGAAAGAGAAGCTAATGAAGAACAGAGCAGAGTAACCAAAGAGGAAGGCGGAAAGCCAAGAAAAATCTCACAGAATCCCAGGAGAAACTTTCAAGATGGAGGTAATAGGCACCGTGTTGTATTCTGCAGCCTTGAAAGGTCAAGGGCAGGAAAGCAAGCATGTATTCCATTTAGCAACGGGGAGTTCAGTGGTCTCGGTAGGAGCAGCCCGAGGGAGACCAGGAGGCAGAGGCAGGCTACCCTGAGGAGAGGGGTGAGTGGGGAGTACGGGAATGACAGACAACTCTTGGCCATTAGAAGGAGAGAAGCAGGCCACCTACGGAGCAGGATGTGGTCGATGCAGGAGTTTTAAATCTCAAAATGAGAAGAGCTTTATGTTTTTCTAATTACAGAAATAACGTGTTATAAATAGTTTAGGCAAGGAAGAGCACCAAGAAAAATAAAAACATGAAAGTAACCTGAAATAATCATTGCTTTCATTTTCACGTGATATTTCAATAGTTCTTCCAATATATATTGTACTACTAATATACCCAAGCTGCTTTTTCTAGTTTAGTACAGACAACCTTCCACAGCAATGAATACTGACAGCTATATTAAATCCGTGCGCCCCACAGCAAGAGCATACCAGAATTGATTTGCTCCATCCCCCGGTGATGGACATTTAACTTGTGGGCAGTTGGTGGTGACCCCGCTCCCACCAGCACTCCCCAGGGAAACACCTCTGCTGGACTGTCTCCTTAGGAGGAAGTCGCGGAAACAGAATTGCTAGGTTGCTAGAAGAGAGGACAGGACGGGTAAATCCGGGTTCACCAGAAGGTACATCAGAGCAGTCAGGGTCAGACTCGGAAACCAGCAGGGACCCCTTTCCTGCATTTCCCCCAGGTCCGGAGGGAGCACACTGGTGGCTCCACAGTTAAGTTGACAAGCGGAGTCGGGGGAGATGGTGTGCGGACCGAGCTGACGACTAGAGATCCTGGGGAGAGCAAGGAGGGTGTGAAATTGCACCTAAGGACTATGGGAGAGGGTGCTGAACTGTAAACAAACAAACAAACAAACAGCATTGCCAGTTGATGTGTTTGTAATGGCACCAACTGCACGTTTGTGTGCTTGTTAACAGCAGCTTTGGAGTTGGTAGGGAGGCAGAGGAGTTGGGGAGAGAAGATGATGGCCAAAGGGTACACGGGGAGAAGGAAGGGAAGGCAGGAAGAGCTCAGATAGGAAATGCAGGCGTCAGGAAGTGGGGGGGAAGTTTGCTTTTTTACTGGAAGGAGAGGAGACTGTGACCAGAAAGCAGGACGTTTGATGTTAGGCTTGCAGAGGTCGAGGAACTCTAAGCGACAGCGAGGAAACGGTGCAAAAACACGTGCAGCGTTGTCTCAGCTGCTCTGTAGCAGGAGAGTGGGGTGAGCGGTCATTGAAAACTGAACGATAGTATGTTATATGTCATTTTTTGCAGACTTATTTTTTAATGAGATTTAATGTGCATTGTAGAGAACCTGGAGTCAGATTACTTTGGCAAGCTCGAACCTAAATTGTCAATCATACGAAATTTGAACAACCAAGTTCTCTTCATTTATCAGGGAAATCAGGGAGACCAAGCTGTGTTTGAGGATATGCCCGATGCTGACTGTGCAGGTATTTTTAAAATATATTTGCAAACATAGAAATGAGAAGCGACTTCTTATTCCATTTTAGTGACTGCACTTTGCTGTGAGAGACCTAGTCCTTAAGTGAAAAGTCACAGGGTAGTAATCATTTCACTTATAAGAAGTTTATAGTGTGTCCGTATCTTTTAGTGGGGGTTAAAGATTGGTACAAAGAAAGATATTGCTGGGGGTTGGGGTAGGGGATAGGGGATCAAACATGGGGTGATAGAAGACTAGGTTTCAGGTGGTGAGCACACAATAAAGTATACGGTTGTCGTATTGTAAAGTTGTACGCTGAAGTTGGTATAATCTTCTTAACCAATGTTATCCCAATAAATTCAGCTTTAAAAACATTTTAAAGAAATTTTGTGGGTCATGCAATTCTGAGCCTACATTTGGATCACCAATTCCTTCACTGTAATTGCATTAACCGTATAAGATCTCTATGGAGTTGGATTCTTACACCTGCTGGTTATAGCTGAATTTGCTGATAGCATTTTCAGAACTTAAAATTTAAAATAAATAACACAAGTGTTTCAAATAAGTCTGCCTTCTACCAGACATTAGAGTGCCTTAGAAAATGGATATGTTTACTGGGCCCTCCAGGTATGAATTCTAAGTATCCGAGTTCAGACAGAGTGGAAACAGTGACTGCACCCTTGAAAGATATTGAATTTTCACCTTAACAGATAAATGTTTAATATTCTAGCTGGCATGTAAACGTTAAAGACATTCTTTTAGAATTCTGAATATTGCGACACTTGTGTTCTAATACATATTTTAATGTGTTGTAAAGAATGTGTGAGCAGCTCCATGTTGTCATAGTGCCAGTTTGGTAACGGGTCTCCTAAGGATTATCTTCTGGCTAATGTCTATGAATATTGATTTGCAAAAATTCTTCTAACTTGTGTTCTCGTTTGTTTATGTTTGTTTCAGAAAATGCATCTCAGACTGAATTTATCCTGTACATATACAAAGACAGCCTCACTAGAGGGCTGGCAGTAGCCATTTCTGTGAGGTGTAATAAAATTTCTACTCTTTCCTGTGAGAACAAAATGATTTCCTTTAAGGTAAGACTGAGCCTAAATTTGTTTTAGTCATATTGATGTGGAAAATTAGAACATCTAAACACCCCCAGTCCAACCTCTGGTCTAGCACAAGAATGGTAAGAAGCAGGGAACCGTTAAAATAGTTACTAAAAATCGTTCATCACTTTAAACTGTTATAGTTAATTAACATCATGCTTTTTTTCTGAGCCTGCCAGAGGGAGGGAGGGGTAAAACACTTGTTTTATAACCTAGGACTTCTGAATAATCAATCTACAGATAAATAAGCATGTAGAGTACATATGTAAATCATCATATTTTTTTGGGAATTGCATATGACTTTCCCAATTAAGTCCTGCTACATAGAATGAAGATAATTATCCTTCTGTGATCCCTCTACATATTTCGTGAACTATAATGGTTATTTTACTCTCTAATTGTTTGTTTCTGCTTCTTGGCTACCTCATTTAGCTTTCAGTGGATGTGTGTTATTTTTAATGCAAATTTAAGTGAATAAAGTTAACAAGGTCATCTGTAAAAGCAATGGTATAATGTATCTCAAAGCCAGGTATAATTATTTCTAGCCATTGCTTTTTTCTCTATTCTCCATTTTTTTCTCATTATTTTTCTCTATTTTTCTCCATTATTATTAGACAAATGACCATTAACTGTAGCGACAAATTGACCCAGAAAACTTTCCTCCCAGTGAGAGCAGGCAGGGGAGGCTCGCAAATAGACAGGGTTTCCAAGGCGAATTCCGTCATGAAGCCTTTCTCAGTGGGGATTTGCCAATAAGGACCTGCTGTCAAAATCACCCGGGTCCCACTGAAGGTTAGAGTGTGACCTTGGTGGGCATGCCAAGGGGCAACTTGGGAGAGAGGAAGAAGCCACTCTAAACTAGAATCCACACAAAGTCAGTGTGTATGCCACAAATACGGCCTCAAACAAATCCCTTCCCCATTCCTCCTTCCACCAAAGTGTTGCCCCTTTGGGTGGCAATTGGGAGTCCCTGTTTTCTGGCCTAACAAGCAATTATCATAATGGCTTAGCTAGCATAATGGCTTTGGAGACCTGAGAAGAGACCTGTGCAAGCCAGGGACTCTTACAGGTAAGCTCCATTAGCAAATCTGCTTCTGAAAGAAACTCAGTCTGTGTTAGCCGGAGGGACAGGGAGGAGAGGGAGGGAGGGAGGGAGGAAGCTAGTTTTACCTCAGGCTCCTTAATCTCCTTTTCCCATGCTAATGAGGATCTTGGCAGTGATTGCAAATATAGACTTAAGTTCTAGATAGTAAGACACAATGGGTGGCCATCATGTGCTCACCTTTCTGTGTTGGTTGCTATATAAAGTCCTAGTGCTTCCGGTTACCCCTGTTTTCTTTGTGCGAACGCCTTCATGACACCAAGAGGGAATCTCCAAGAAGTTCTTGTTAGTGTCTTATATGTACATCCAGGCATGGTCAGGATGCTCTAAAACTTGCTAAGGGACATGGGAGAGGGCCAAAAAAACAGCTGTTAGGTCAAGCTTAACTAAATAAATTCCACATACTCAAAGTTGTTCGTGTCCTAAAAATTACTGGTTTTTTTTTTTTCTCTATAGAAAATGAATCCTCCTGATAATATCAATGCTGAAGAAAGTGACATCATATTCTTTCAGAGAAGTGTTCCAGGACATAAGGATAAAATGCAATTCGAGTCTTCATTGTACAAAGGATACTTTCTAGCGTGTCAGAAAGAGAATGACCTTTTCAAACTCATTTTGAAAGAAAAGGACAGAAATGGCGATGAATCTGTAATGTTCACTGTTCAATATGAAGACTAGATATTAAAATTACATCGTTTGAACTTCCTTAGTTTCTATCTTTCTGAAAGGTTTTAAGAATTTGAGCCTATAACTGTAGTGATGAAATAAAATGAATAATGGTTTCAAAAGATACAAGTAAGAAATGAATAATAAGCTTTCACAAAATTGAATTAACTCCCCCTTATTCAGATGGATAAAATATTTGCAGAGTAAAAAGGATGCATAGTTTGAAAATTATTAATCGTTAATTAAAACATAGATTATATACAGTAGAAGTGCTTTGACTCTTTTGGGTTATTAGACCTAATGATGAAAAATACTGATTTTTGAATTTTCTAACTGTTAAGAATATCATTAAAACCATCAAGATTTCACAGAGACCACTTCACTTGACAATTTCTGTATTTCTTCCAAAGTCAGCATGCCTTTGAAAGTCAGAGTGATCCTGAATCCAGCAACATATAAAAAAGGATTATACACCCTGAGCAAGTGGCATTCAACCCAGGAATGCAAATAGTTTAATATTTTAAAATCAGTTAATGTAATATGTTATATTAATAGAATAAAGATTTTTTAAAAACCACCAATCACCTCCATACATGCCAATAAAGCATTTGACAAAATTCAATCCATAATAAAAATTCTCAACGCACTTGAAAGAGAACTTTCTCAATGTGATAAAGGGCAGCTGTGAAAAACCTGCAGCTAACATTATACTTAATGGCAAAAAAATAACACAAGAATATCAGCTCTTGCAACTTCTATTCAACAATGTAGTGGAGGTTCTAGCCAGCACAATCACAAGAAAAAGAAATAAAAGGCATCCAGATTAGAAGGACTAAAATTGTCCATATTTGCATACAAAATGATTTAGTACATAGAAGATTGGAATACACACGTACACAAAAACATGCACACAAACCCCCTGTTAATAAACAAGTTCAGCAGGGTTGCAGGATACAAGATTAATATTTGAAAATAAATTGCATTTCTATATACAAGAACGAACCATCAGAAATTTTTAAAAATTCTATTAACAGTACTAAAAAGATACAAAAGCAAATTTAGCAAAAGTGTAAGATTTGTATAAAAAGATTTCAAACCACTGCTAAGGGAAATTAAATATGGCCTAAATAAACAGACAGCCCACATTCATTGATTGGAAGACTCAATATTGTTAAGATGGAAGTTCTCTCCAAATTGATCCATAGAGTCAACACAATCTCCACAAAAATTCCAAAATTGCGTAGTTTGAACTTTCAGAGTTTTAACTACCATAGCAGGCTTCTTTGCAGAAATTGACAAGCTGTACCTAAAATGTACTTGGAAATCAAAAAGACACAAAATAGCTAAAATTTATTGAAAAAACAAAGTTGGAGAACTTCCCTTTCCTTTCCCAATTTTTTAAATTAATTTATTTATTTTTGGTGGTCCCCTGGCTGGGAATCGAGCCCAGGCCATGGTGTTGAGAGTGCTGAAGCCTAGCCCCTGCACCACCAGGGAACCCGCTCCTTGCCCAATTTTAAAGCAATAAAAGCTACAGTTATCAGAAGAGTTTGGTGCTGACATAAGGATAAACATAGATCAATGGAACAGATTTAAGAGTTCAGAAATAAACCCTTATATTTATGGCCAGTTGATTTTTGACAAAGGCAGCTTAGTTGAAAGGAGAGTTTTCAACAAATGGTGCTGGGACAATTAGATATCCACATTTTAAAAAATGAATATAAACTCTTACCTCACTCTATACAAAAAATAACTCAAAATGGATTAGAGACATTAATGTAATAGCTAAAGCTATAAAACTTTTAGAATAAAACAGGTGAAAATGTCGAGACCTTGGGTTAGGCGAAGGATTTTTAGACCCAACCCAAGAAGTATGATCCATAAAAGAAAAACATTAAGTTGGACTTAATCAAAATTCAAAATTTGGGAGTAAAAGTGGGTGAAGGATACATAGGACTCTCTATATTATCTTTGCAATTTTCTAGAATCTTAAGTGATTTAAAAGTTAACGTTTTAAGAAACAAGTTGCACTCAAAAGATACCATTAAGAAAATAAAAAGACAAGCCATAGACTGGAGAAAAAATTCATAAATCACACATATGGGGAAAAAATTGTATCCACATGTACAAAAAACTCTTACAAGTCAGCAAGAAGACAATCCAAGTTTTAAATGAGCAAAAGATTTGTATAGACATTTCTCAAAGAAGACATACAAATGGCTTATGCTTAACATCATTAGTCAATAGAGAAATGCAAATTAAAACCTCAGGGAGTTACTGCTTCATAGCCACCAGGATGGCTATGATCAGAAAGACAGACAATAACAAGTGTTGACAAAAATGGTACGAAACAAATTCTCATACATCGCTGGTGGGAATGTGAAGACGTACACTTTGGGCAACAGTTCTGCCGTTTCTTAACAGGTTAAATAGAAATTTTTCATATTACCCAGCAATTCCGTTCCTACACATCTATCTATTCAAGGGAAATAAAGCCTATGTTCACACAAAGATCCATATATGAATGCTCATATCAGCATTAGTCATAATAACCATAAAGTGGAAAGAGCTCAAACACCCATTAATTGGTGTTTACCCATCATGGAAAACCAATACTAATAAGAAAGTGTAAAATACAGATACATGCTACAACATGAATGAGCTTTAAATGTATGCTAAGTGAGAGAGAGATGCCAAACACAAAGATTGCATATCATAATATTTTATTTATATAAAATGTCTAGAAAAAGAAACTCTGTAACGACTTGTGTTTTCCTAGGGTTGGGGTCGGGATAGGGATTAACTGTAAACAGATATGAAGGATTTTATTGGAGAGCAAAAAAAATGCTATAAAACTGGATGGTTGCACAACTAGGTAAATTTACTAAAAAAAAATCAATGAACTGTACACTTAAAATGGCTGGATTTGTGGTATGTGAATTCTATCTCAATAAAGTTATTTTAAAAAGTGAAAATCAGTTTGATGAAGTGTTTACATTTGTATTGTTTTTCTCTTTTCTTACTACAAAGTTAAAATATTTTCATCACAGAAATTTTAGAAAATGCAAAGGAACTGTTAAAAGAACAAATGCGTGCGATGTGCCAGGCATTGCTTCATTTAGCCACACAGATATGCATGCATCGAGTTTCTAACGCAGAGGCGCCAGAGACTGGTAACGTCTACGGCAGGTGCTCACAACGTGCTAAGGAAGCAGTAACAACCCGAAATGACAGGGGACAGGGCAGAGTCTTCCTACTCCGCTAAGCAGTGATTAAGCCTGGGCTGCCTGCCGGTCGCAAGCTCCGTCAGTGGATGGTTCCTTGAAGACAAGATCTTGCCTGTTTTCCTCGCTCTCTCCCATCTCCATGGTCTACCAGTCTGGGATCTGCCACCTTACGGTAACCTCACCTCATTGCTTTCTAGCCACCAGCTCATCAAGGTTGGAAGCCGTAGGTCGCATCCCTGAAGTTCACAAGTTAGTTTCACCCCCAAGTAGAGGAAGACAAACTAACTCAAAAAGATGTGAGTGCCTTTCATGAATCGACAAATGTTTATGGAGTGCTCACTAGGACCCAAGGTCTTTGACAGGCACTAACAATTCAACAAATAAGAGAGACATACCCCCGTTCCCAGGAGCTTGTATTCTAGGGGTGGGGAGCTGAGACTAATTTTTCTTAAAAATCAAAATTGCAGATATGTGGAGAATTCAGAACCTCTACAAAGAGCTGACAGTTAATTTAAGTTCTCAGGCTAAGATTATGAGGAAGTACATTCTAGTCCAAGGAAACAACTAGTGCAAAGGTCCTGAGACTGGAATAAGCTTGGGGTGTGTGAGGCAAAGAAAAAGGCAGAGGAATGTTGGCAGAAGGGGAAGGAGAGGTAGTTGGGGCTTGGTCAGAGACTGTGGATTTTATGTGCATGCTAATAGAGGGCTTTAAGCAGGGGGGTGTGATCCAATTATGGTTCTGAAAGATCCTTCTGGCCACTAGGAGGAGAATGGACTTTATGGGTAAAGGTGGAAGCAGAGACAGGAGACAATGCCTCGCCCAGACAGAGATGATGATAGTGGATGAGGATATAGCAGTGGAGACAGAACTGTCAGATTCACGTGTGTTTTGGAGAAGAGGCAGCAGAAATGGCCAGTGGATTGGAGGGTAAGAATAGGGAGAAATCCAGGGTGACAGCTGGGTTTGGGTCTGACATCACTGTACTAATAGACACCTGGCTTATCCAACCTTACCTCTCAAGCAAGCTGAACACCTGAAGGGTACAGTTTATCTACCATCTGCTTTCTCTACAAAATCTTGTCCCACTACGCTTAGAACAGAGTTGTCCATGGGCAAAATCACAGAGAGACAGAGACCTTCAAGAAGACCTGCAAACAGGCCTGATACTGATTAGCGGATTGTCACGTGTTTGAAATAATGACTACAAAGGAAGTGTGTCTTCAATCGCTGAAGCCACTGAGAGATAAACCTACTGTAGTGTATTCATAATGACGTACACCACCAACATACCTGCCTGTGATTTTAAAAATTATCTGAGACCAAAAATTAAACTGCAGACCATTTTCTTCCAGGTTCCTCTATTGCTTCCCGAGTATTCAACATACAGAATAGACCTTGTTTATAATCACAATGCCCCAATCAAAAAAATAAAATAAAAAAGATAGAGGCTTTTATCCCTATTTCACAGAAGAGTAAACTGAGGTGCAGAGGAAATAAAAGATGGAAGCCCAGAAGGTAAAATATTTTGCCCAAAGACCACACACTAGTCCCTAGCAGAGCCAGACCTCTGGCCCTTAGCCCATTAGTGCTTTTTCCATGATGCCATAGGTTTTCCCCTAAACCACTAACTGGACATCCCTAGCCCCAACGAGAGAAGAAAATCCACTGAGCATACCTGGGGACAGCAGGCAAGATCCCGCCCTCAAGAGACTTAGAGTCAGGTAGTTAGCCATTTTGCAGATATCAAGCACCGACAATGTGCCAGGTACTAGGTGCTTGACACACAAAGGCACACCAGACGTAGTACCTGCTTTTATAAGAGAAAAGAAAACAAATATAACTGACAAATGTTAAAAAGCCAACAAACAAAAAAGACACTGTAGCCTGGGTCTATAGTAAGCCAAAATCATCCATCCATTCAACTTCCATAGCTGGTTTGTTTGTGCTCGTTTGTTTCCTTTTAAAATTAGTCAGGCAGGTTATTTGGCATCTTGCACTTGAAGAAAAGCAATTGCTTATTTTTTTTTTTACCTTTGCTAGTAATTCTACTAACTATTGCAGTTATTCATGGCCTTACAGAGTTATTATTTATATTGACAAAAAGTGTCAGACATAGCAACAGCATATTAAACCCAAAAAAAGGTTTACTAACGATGATGGTACTTGCAGGGGAGCCAAGCTAGGTTAGGTTAATCAGTGACCTCTTCCAAGAATAAGTGATTTTTAATCAGACTTAAGGTAAGAGACTTATTTTGGTAAAGAAAAAGAGGAAACTATTACTACATACTGCCAACTTCTCAAAAGTGTCATATTTGTTTTGTTTGTTTGGTTCACAGTAAAAACAGTAGGACTATAGGGGAAAATTTGTGTTCGATGGAGAACTACAATGTCTTTTTTAAATGGAGGTATGACTAATAAATAACACAGTTTCAGGAGTAAGACATAATAATTCGGTGTTTGTAAGTATTGTGAAATTATCGCCACAGTAAGTCTAGTTAATATCCATCACCATACATAGTAGAGAATTTTTTCTTGTGATGAGAACTTGTAAGATCTGCTCTCTTACTTTCAAATACGTAACACAGTGTTATTAACTATAGTCACCATGCTGTACACTACATCCCCGTGACATTTATTTTATAACCGGAGGTCTGACCCCCTTCACCCATTTCTCCCACGCTCCCCACTCCCCATATCTGGCAAACACCAATGTGCTCTCTGTGTCTATAAGCTTGGTTCTTTGGGTTGTTATTTTAAATTCCACATGCAGGTGGGATCATAGGATATTTGCCTTCTTCTGTCTGCGTTATTTCAGTTAGCACCACCCATGCTGTCACAAATGACAACATTCCATTCCTTTTTTGTGGCTGAATAATGTTACATTGTATAAACAGGCCACATTTTCTTTGTCCATTCATCCCTGCAGTATGTGATTCAGGGCCCTGGGAGCCATTTTACCATTCTGTAAGTTACAGCAACACAACGATTCTGGTCTCCAGCTCTGTCCTGTCCAGCGGAAGAGCATGTGGCTTCCCTCCTCCCTTCTGGACAAGCAGTTTTGCATATTTATTTCGATACCCTTGACCTAAAAATGGTCTGTTCCTCGAACTCTCTTCCGAACCAGTGGTAACCTCTTCCTGGGTCCCTCCTGGATCAATGAGTAGGTAAAATCTTTCATGTGTGTTTGTCTTTATATCTGTGTAAGTAATGACAAGGCTTATTTTGAAAGTTATCTTTTAACAAGATAAAAGAGAGGCAACACAAAAAGGTGGGAGAAACTGAGGGGAAGACAGAGACAGGAAAAAGAGAAGGCAGCTCTCCTGTAAAGTCTGAGGGGAATACACTAGAAGTCAGGTCTTCTGAGGGGCAGTGAGACACAGACTTTCCTTTTTTTCATATCTGTGTTCTCTTGGGTTGTGGCAATCGTGTGTATTGGGAAAAACACAATTAAAAACAAACTTTTCTCCCAACCCAGAAAACTGCTCCACAAAGAAAAAAAGAATAGTTCGATGATTCAATCAGCATTAAAGAAGAATGTGATACACATTCTAATAAGAGAGTGCAAAGACAGAAGGAAATCTCTGTGTATTACATATATTCATATGTAGCTAAGCAGATAGATACATCCCGTTATGTACCTGTTCTCAAGGTAAGCAATCACCAGTCCTTAAGTAAGAGATAGCACCATTTATTTCACATCATTTAGCCTAAATTCACCTGGCAATTGGGGTGACTATCTGCGTTCGTTATTGTTTTATATATATAAAGAAAAAATAAACTTCTATCTTTATGGCAGGAGGTAGGTAGTTTTGCAAGTGGGAGCCGGGTGCCTATGGGAGTGAGGCTCCGCCTCACCCACAGAAGCTTGGAGGCAGGAGGCACTGTCTTCCCTCCCCTCACATTTCAAAGGGATGGGTCCCAGGTCCTTGAGACAGACATTCCGGGTCATAAAGCTGGCAAACTCGGTTATTCAGCTTTTACAAGTATTTGCATGTATTTCAAAGAGACAGCTAAAGAACTTACAACTGCAAGTTTCCTACAGTAAGTGCTCTAAGAGGGAGGGGGGCCTCTCTTCCATTGGTTTTCGCAGGAAGAATTAAGCCTCTTACTTGAAGTGTTTGTTTGTTATTAGGTGCAACTCATGGCTCAGGTAACTGCAGTATTCAACCCCGTAGTTGGGGGTGCTCTCCCCGCAAAGCTACTGCTCAGCCACCCACGTGCAAGTCTGGTCCAATCTCCTGAAGGCCCTCCGCCCCCCTGACGTGTGCAGGACCCCGCGTGAGGGTCGTGTAGGAAGACGGGGGAGGAGAGGCTCAAGCCCACTTGACTCGCCGCTGAAGGGTGCCTCTGTCATGGCTGGGTGAGTTCCTGGAAGGTCACTCTGGCAACAAGTGTCACAGGATGCCCTGAGGAACACCCGAGGGACTTCCCATTCCCGTGAGAGAGGACAAGCTCATGCCTCACTGTGAAGTTCACTGAGGGGTCCTCAAGATGACAAAGCTCTTTGGCCGCAGCTGCTTCCCCAGTGTCCCAAGAGCGCTGTGTGAGGCCACCCCTGCTGCAGCCACCTGGCAGACGAGTCCTGGGCCCTGCTCCTCACCCCATCTGCAGGCGGCGGTTCCCGGGTCCCCCCTCAGCCACCACAGAGCTGGAACTCCTGCCCTCACCTGCCGACAAGTCTTGAACAGCATCCCCCCGCTGGACTCCCTCGCCCTGGATGCTGGGACAAGAGATGGGAACCTTTGAGGCTATCCCTTCAGCGGGCTCCCGAGTTCTTTCTATAACATTCCCACCTCCTCCCACAGCCCCGCGTGTTAATGAACTTGCAAGGGGGCGGCGGGGGGATCTGGTACACGGTCTCCTCCCTCGGCCAGTGGAGGGAAGTTGCCACTGCAGAGCCAGGAGGGGCCCACGCAGTGACTCCTTTGGGTAATTTCGGGGGGACTGATGTTCTGCCTGCACTTACGCGCCCAGAAGCAGCGTCTCCAAGTCCTGCCTTAGCAGGAGGGTGTCCCACGGCACTTAGGATCGGTTAGCCTCTCCCCGTGTGTTCTCCATGCAAAAATCCATGTTTGAAATTCAAGTTTACTTTTCCTTTGCAATCAGGAAATAATTTAACGTTCAGAAATGGACTTTAAAACCTCATACTAACTAGTCTCATTGACACCCCAAA
The DNA here is from genome assembly GCA_004026885.1 of Lyroderma lyra. Classification (NCBI taxonomy): domain Eukaryota; kingdom Metazoa; phylum Chordata; class Mammalia; order Chiroptera; family Megadermatidae; genus Lyroderma; species Lyroderma lyra. The sequence continues at coordinate 142,501 of PVJL010000133.1, forward strand.
GCAGTCACACCGCCCCCTTCACCTGCCTTTTGTTTCATTTTGTTTTGTTTGTTTGTTTGTTTGTTTTTGCTTTGTGAGAGCACAGGACTCCTGCCTTCCAAAACACTGAAATTAGAATTAAAACAGCATTTTGTTTGTGCTATGGTCTTAATCATCTTTCCTTTTCATCGGATGTTACAATATCCCTCATAGGTCATGCTTTGTTACGGCATATAAAGGGACAGTTTAAATGACATGGATCCACTCCCAGGGTCACTCAGATAGCTGCAGACATCACAGCATTGCCGGGGTACCATGATGGCCTCAGCTCAGCCTTGCAGCTGCCACATTGAGCAAGGGATGTGGGGATTTCCACCCAATTTCAAGAAAAATGATCTGGAGAGAAAGTTATACTCAGATTAAGCGGCTCCACTGCCCATGTGACTAATCTTGGTTCATAAGTTTCACGGGCCCTGCTGACTCACTTCTCTATTTAAGATGTTCATTGCCCAGGAAATAACACTTACGCCATCAGAATTCACTTCCACTGTGAGTGATGCCAAAGTTATCACGGCACCATGCGAGCCGGCTCAATTCCTTCCACATGAGTTACAACATGAATGCTAGCAAAGGAAAAGAAGTTTCACCTTTTACAGGAATCCTTCGCCTACCCGGCACCGTTAGCCAATGTCGAGATGTTGACAGGGGACAAGTGACTGAGCAGACAGGGCTCCCTTCATCTGGGCCTTGGTGGGCTTTCCAGGGGTCAGGGATAAGGGCTTCGACTTCAAGGACGGATTCTTACGTTCCTCCAGATACCAGGAGAGGTTTTGTTCTGGCCATGCTCTTAGGAGACTAATTTATAAGCCAAAATACTAATATATTCATTTTGATGCGCACACACACACGCACACACACACACACGCACACATGCACGCCCACACACACACGCACACGCCCACACACGCACGCACACGCACACACGCATGCACGCACACACACACGCGCGCGCACACACACGCGCACACGCGCACACACACACGCACGCACGCACGCACACACGCGCGCGCACACGCACACACACGCGCACGCACGCGCACGCACACACGCACGCACGCACACACACACGCGCGCGCGCACACACATGCGCACGCACACGTGCATACACGCACACACACATGCACACGCGCACACACACACACGCACACACACACGCGCGCGCGCACGCGCACACACACGCACACACGCGTGCATGCGCGCAATAAAACCATCAAATGGACAAAATTCCAGTGCCTATTAGTCATTATATTTACTTTCCAGTTTTTAAAAACATCTATTGAGAAATCAAACCATGCTCAGAAGTTTTCTTTTCTTTTGGTTGGTTCCCTAAGCAGGGATCGAACCCAGGCCGAGGCAGTGAGAGCACCGAAGCCTGGCCACCACCCACCAGGGTATAGTATCCTGGCTAGGGTCTCAGGTGCCGCCCCACCGAGCCCGCGAGCTTCTGGAAATCAGGAGCTGCCTGTCCTCTTTATATCCCTGGGGCCCAGCACAGTGCCTGGTCCACAGCAGACACCGCAATATTCTGCAATATGCGAATGAGTGGTATTGATGTCTGTGAAATCTCTTGGCAAACCAGAAGGCACTGTGTAAACAAAGACTGAGGATCATGAATGAGCAATGGTGTCACCACGCTCCACAGACTGATGTGCCCACGTTGACCGCGGGAGCAATGGAAGCAGGAAAGCTAACACTGGGAAGCACGTGAGGACGCAGGCGCATGAAAGGGAGCTTAGTATCTTACTATCAGGGCGTGCGTTAGGCCACATTGCGAGAGATGTTATAGAAAATGAAGTTTTCAGTGCATTTTAAACAACCAAAATACAGGAACAAGTTGATGTGAAGAGAGAGAAGGACCCCAAAACTGAACCTTTGTACCTCTGCACTACGTGTCCATCAGCTCCAAGTCAGGTCCTGTGCCTAATAAGAAACTGGGCAACAACGCCATAGGAGACTGTTTACAATGTCCTGTTTGCATTGCTTTTATCTTGGAGGGTGGCAATGAGGAAAAACAAAAATAGGGACCAGTGAAGGAGTGAAAATTTTCCAAAGAAGAGTATCAGGGTCATCTTATCTTAGAAAAAGAGAGGTCAGACTGATTGTATTTAGGGGAGATGTCACGTACATTTGGGTTAAAATCTACACCGAGATGGAGATCATCTGTGTCGTTAGACCCTGATCTGGCCAGAAGAATATTTTGATTTTCTGAGCCTCTTTGGTAAGATAGAGAAGTTAAACAAAAAGTTATTGAATTGCCCAAGCCTCTAAATCACAGGAAGAAACAAAGCAACAACAAATAGTCCCTTCCTTCTGCCGTCACAGACTTGAGGGACAGGAACCAGTGATGGTCAAAGTTCAGGAATGGGAAGGAGGTACCCTGGCCCCCAAACTTGGCAGGGCCACCACACAGCTTGACGCAAGGTTCAGGAGGCACCGTTAGTCCAGCGCCGGCCATGGGTCCCATCCATCTGCTCGGGGGAAACAGGAAGACCAGAGCGGGGAGAGCTGGCAGAGAGCAGAAGTGCCACTTCCTTCCTTATTCACAACATTCTGATTTCCTGTTAAGTATATGGTATTAAAACAACAACAACAACAAATCTTTGCATGGTAAGCCATTGAGGTAAGTCAGGAAAGATGGGAATAAGCTAGTCCTAGAGTACAACACTATCCCTTTCTTTCCACCAGAAAGCACAGTCTTCTTGCTTCTTGTCCAGTCCCCCCAAGCCCCGCATTCCTGGAAGTCATCCATTCCACGCCCCCCAACTCCAAAAGAGAAAAATCACACTTCAGCTGGTTCGTTTTGCTTTGCTGTCTCTCAATCACATGAATCTCAAAAAAGAACTGGGCAGAAAGTTTGGGGAAACTAACCAGTCCTTGAGTGTTGCCCTGGTGTGACGACTTCTAGCAAGGGGAGGAAGCAGGGAAATTCTTACTGGAAGAGCATTTTTTAAAAATCACAATTCCTCATGTACTAAATCAGCTGCTACAAAAGGAGAAGCAGGCAATGGGAGTGAGAGGTAGAGACCACTGCAAACAGCAGAAGTACACTCAGTGAGAAGTCCCTGGAAATGGGGCATCAGGCATACCTGTCTGCCCTCCAGATAGATGTCAAAGGAGAATTCAACGGGCATGCCAGGGAACAGACATCGGAGCGAAGGAAACCCTCACTCTGCCCGGCACCATGCTGAATCAAAGCAGATACATCACCGTGTTCGAAGCTGAGAACAAAACAAAACAAACAGGCAAAAACAACCATCATGGAAGCTATTTAAAACCAACACAATCCAACAAGAGAAGGGAAAACGTAGAGAGATTCGGAAGCTTTGCATACATCTGAATGACTTTTTGCTGGAGCCAGAAAAAAAATGATAGAAAAATTATGGGCATCTTAAGTGGAACTGTGAGGGCGTCGAGAGAGAGAAAAAACAGGCAAAATTTTGGTCATTGTTGAAGCTCGGTGATGGGTATTTGCGTAAGTTTTAAAATGTTTATAGTGAACATTTTTAAACTAAAGATCTATTAGAGGTAATGAGCTAATTCTGCAAAACTGCACACATTACATACAGCCATAAAACATAATTTTACTTCAATAGGTGATGTGAGTACAAAACATAATTTTTTAAAAAATTCCATTTATACGAGGGCTGTCCAGGAAAAAAATCCAGCCATCATCAATACAAGGAGAACGATTGCATGGCTGGATACTTTCCTGACAGCCCTCGTAATAGTAAGAAGAAGTATACTGGGAATAATCTAATTTAGGTGATAAAAGCTACTCAGAGAGAAATGATATGACTTATTAAGAGAAATAAGGGAACCCTAAAACAGATAGAAAAATATTCGTGGACAAGAAGACTAGATGTAGTGAAGACAGCAATGCCTTCCAGGCTAATTCACAGATTTAACAGTACCTAAAGCACCACCCTATCCGTGGTCAGAGATTTAAATTCCTCATTCGTGTACTTCTTTACCATAACATTTCTTTTAAGCTCTAGAGACATAGGTATTAATTATATTTTTGTTTTCTGTATTTCTATGATGTTTTGACATCTGTGGGGGAGGGAATTGTTGGCAGGGGAGGGACGGCCCTGCAGGACTCACTACACAGTTTCTAAGACAGGAAACGACTTGTTGGTGAGCCCTCCTTTTCTATGCAAACCAACCCAACCTACCCCCACCTACCTCTGTTATCTCGCACTCACACATACAGAGCCCTTATTTCCCCTGTCCTAAATCAACCCAGTGCCAGATACCAGACACCTAGGGACAGCCCAAGGCCCCAAAGCCCACTGGAATGACTCAAACTGTCCAGTCTTAACCTGTCCGCCTTTTCCTGCCTTGCCTTAGGAATACGTAGAGGCCATTGCCTGTGCTTTTCCCTGGCTCCCTTCTGCCTCCGGACTAACATTGGTGCTTCCCCCCATGCCCTGCATGGCATGGCATGCCTGCCTCTTCTGGGGCATCTTTTCTTCCAGTGGAATTGACCTCTCCATATTTTCATTCAATTGTTTATGTAAATGAAGACTTGGGCCCAAATCATTTTATTTTTCTGCATTCTTTGGCCACGATGTCTAGCTTTTATTTTTTTAACATCTAGCTTTGTGTGTTTTTGATGTTTTAGAAGCAACGATATCTGCCAAAAGTATTTATTTACAATGTCACAGTATCGTTGAGCATCTATCGATCATTTACTAGCTGCACGATGCATCAGTTATGTTTATAACACCTCCTTCCATACAGGCATGCACTGCTCATTTGCTGATAAAAAAATAAAAATGAAGAGGCTACAGAAGCCTTGATTCATTCATTCATTCAACAACTTTTTCCTGACTACTTAGCTTGTGCTGGACAGTGTGCTGAGGTCACAAGTGGGAATGCAAAGGTATCTGAGACGTGATCCCAGCCCTTATGTGTCACAATCACGATCAGAAAATTTCTTGAATATCATTAGATGTGGATTTAACTTAGTTCTTTAGCTTCACATCCCTTCAAGTTTCTCCTACAGATTGTTTCATAGCCAGAAAGCTGATACTGAAGCCCAATTTGTAAAATTGCTTCCTTATTTTTCCAGGAGAAAAAAAAAGAGCTATTTAAATGATGAGTGGGTATTATAATACTAAAAGTAGGCATTTGCTGACAACAAATAAAAGGACACTATATCAGGTCCAGAGTCAAATCTCAAGACTTAGGGAGATGGTCCTGTTTCGTTATTATTGGAGGGAAACTATGATTCTGCTGTTTCATTTTGGCTACGAAGCACAATTGTTTTTTTGATTTTGTTTTTTGTTTTCGTTTTTTACTGGGAAACATGGCTGAAAAGTCAAAGAAAAAATACAAAACAGAAACACACATTTTTGTCAGACCACGTAACAGCAATCCATCAAGGAAATACATAAATACAATGAGATTCACACAGCAACTGCAGTGTTCGAGCTGGGTTAACTTCCTGAGAATTATATGCGACCCAATTAAATCCAGATGGAATATAAAACTCTCTAGTCAATTAAACAAGTAAGTTAAGAAAAGTAGGAAACGATCAAAACGGGAAGGGGGAAACATGGAAAGACATTGGTGGCAACTATGTACACACACACACACACACACACACAGAATTCTCTGGGATGACATGAATAAAAGCATAAGGAAAAGTTGGCAGAGATGATGAGGAAGGTCATGCCATGCAAAGGAAGTAGGAGATGCAAAAGCATGATGATGCTCCTTCTTCCGACTCCTTGTGCACCTGTGCCCACGGGCCATCGCTCAGTTCTCCTCCTGCACAGCTTCGGACCTTCGGTTCGTTACAGTGAGTTTTTTATGCTGCATCCCAGAAGCCTCTCTTCGCGGTCACTGCGACCTCTGGAGCATCTTTGGCTGGCCCGGGGGGTTGCTGTTAATCAAGCCTTTCCCACACAACTTTAAAAGGCTGCACGGGAAAACGATGTCCTATGGGAGTCCCATTCCCCATGCTTTCCCCTTAGACTGGCCTTGTGAACTCTGTCCCATGATAGTCCTTGTATAGTCTGTATCATAAACTCCCTCTTACCTGTCTGTCTCCTCCATCAAACTAGATGCCGCTGGGGTGCAGGAATTCTCTTTTTCTGTTTATATGGATGCTGAACAGAACTGAACAGGGTGTTGAATGAATGACTCTAAGTCTTCTTTCTCTCAGGATCCTCATCAAGCTGTTTTGTTCTCGTCTTTTCTGCTTTTCTGCCTGCTTCACTGTAATTTCACCGATTGTGTTATTAAGCTTCCTCATCTCTGGCAATCACCATGGTATCTAATAATGATGGTTTTCATTGTAAGTAAAGGCGCTGTAATTTTCACATATTAAAAAGCCATTTGTCTATCTATAATCCTTGCTCATTTTCCTATAGAGTTGCTTGTATTTTTCTCATTGATTGATTTCACAGGACAGCAATTAATCTGTAAATCCATTAAAATGCTATTTAACCCATTAAAAGGCAAGTTTGGGAGTCTGAAGCCTTCCCTTAGTTCTAAAATTTTGTGCCTAGGCCCAATGACACTACAATTTGCACTTCAAAGACTTAATGAGCTCTCATGTGAAACTGGTACAGAGAAACCCCACGAGGCTGGGCTTGCCTCATCCTCTAACAGATTCCGTCCTGGGTACATTGCAATTGTTGCATATTTTTCAAAAATGAATCTCATATACCTGGTCTTATGCCCAACACACAAGCTACATTTCTGAAAGGCGTATCATCAAACATACTGCGTCCCCCACCATCACCAGCAATGCTATTCAACTGGGAGACTAGGTTCGAGGAGACACCACTGATAATAGCCTAAGAACCACATCGGAAGTGACTGTTCTGGGTACCTTTTTTTTTTTTTTTTTTTTTTTTTTTTTGAGTAGTTCCCTGGCTGGGAATCAAACCCAGGCTGCAGCCATTGAGCACTGAAGCCTAGCCACTACACCACCAGGGAACTCCCTGTTTTAGGTACTTTTAACTTAAAGTATAGCTCCTAAGTTCCAGGCCCACAGCCCGGGATACGTGCATCTGAGCGCTGTGCACAGGTGCTTGAACATGCAGAGCCACTGAGGAGTCTGACATGCACCAGAAGGACTCCGGAGAAACAGACAGCTCTGCTAAGTAGACACCTACCCCCCAAGACTCTGTGGATCAAGAAGATACCATCAGGTGTAGAGCCCGTTCTCCAAAGGCCTTCTGATACCTCATCTGACAACTGAGTAATAGCAGGACACCCATCTCTTTTTTTTTTTTTTTTTTGGTAGCTCCCTGGCTGGGGATTGAACCCATCTCATTTTTATATGGCATCTAAGAATTCTGCCAGGGTCTGAATTCTCCGTGGATTCTGCTTGTTATTTGTACTGACTCTTGTTGATCAGCGTGGTCCTGTAAGTATTGTGATGTTTTTTTCTTTTTTTTTTTTTCTGAACTTGACGTTTATTGGAACTTCACAGAGATTTTTGAGGCTTGTGTTGGGAAAACTTTCCTTCGGGGGATGTTTACTTCTCCCAGGCAGCTAGGGTACGATAATACCAACCTAAATAAATGTTAAAACTGCAGTGTGCCGTCTGTTTAGACATGCAGATAGCATGAGCTCAGGCTGCACACGGGCACGAGGGCCAGCCTCGCACATGTTCTTGGGAGACTCTCTTTCCTCCAACCAGAACCAAGATAGGCAGCCAAGTCTCTCAGCTCTTTGCTTTGCCAGGTAAAAAATCTCTTCTAACTCACCCTTTGTATTAAGGTAAAACTCTTGGTGGTTCTTGGTTTTACAGTCTCCAGCCTAACTCCCACTTGAGCCCAAAGTTTTGTTCCTGGCCTGTGTCGCCTTCTTAAAACCAGAAGTCTAGGCCACCTGGGTTGACTTTCATGCTCCCAGGGCTATCGACGCCCTCAGCCTTTGCTTACCTCCCTGAATGTGCTCATTTTGTTCTGGCCTCAGAGGATTTTTGTTTTGTCCTCTGTCACGTTCTAAAAGGTGCTCTTCTTTAACACACTTGGTTGTCCTAGCAACATTTCTAAAAATTTCATGTCATATTGCCAAACATGTTAAGTCTACAAACTTCCTTGGATATTTCACAAATAGAAAACTTGGGTAGTGAACTACCACTCCACGGCCATATCCAGTTGTTCCTCAAAAATTAATACCACTTCCCATCCACCTATTTACAAAAAAAAAAAAAAAAAAAGGAGCACACTTCCTTCCTCTCAATCCTTCACACCCCGCTGCCACTCTGCCTGATTCTAAGTTCTCAGTAACTCATAAATTTGTTCTCTCCTTCATTCTGGCTACTACTGCTTTAGAATTCATTGCTTTTCTGGATCACTGTAATGCCTGTTTCCAGGCTTATCTCCCTCAAATCCAGACTTCACCCAGCTCCTAAAATAACCTATTTAAAATAAACATCTGACCATCTGCATAATTAACCACTGTCACTGACTCCTCACTGCCATCAAAGCAGTCTGAATTACTAACCAGGGCATACAAGGTCCTCTCCAACCCACCCCTCTCCATGCTGCAGTCGTACCAAATTATGTCAATCTTCTACCTGCTCTGCCATCCTCCGGTCGCCCTCACGCCTGACCCCAGCTTCCTCAGCCACCTGGCAGCTCCTTATCTTTCAGAACGCAGGTCAAGATTCTTCTCTTCCAGGAAAGCTGCAAGCAAATTCTGGCTGCACCCTGTTACATCACTGCACATTACACTTTACTATTATTACATGCTATCGCACCGTACTGCAATCATTCACCTGCTGTTCCAATTAGACTATGAATTCCTTTGAAGATCAGAGAAACTCTCATTTCTGGCACAGTGCCCGTTACACGAGGTCCTTAGTACTTACCAAAGAATGAATGTTTTGACTTGTGCAATACCTCATGAAATTGACTCCTATCTCCCACCGCTCCTGTCAAAGTTCAGGCCCGCCCTTCTACCTCTGTCCTCATACATCCTTCCGCCCCTAGTTTATCAACCTTCCTAATGTCACTGACACGCTTTCGGAAGTGCAAAGCTGACGCGACCTGCCTAACCTTGGAGGCCTCCGTTTTCACTGCGGCTCGGGCAGCACACAGCAAATCCGGATACTCCAAAGTGACAACTCAGCTCCGTCCTAACTACGAAACCAACCAGGAGGGGCAGGCAGTAGTCAACCAGCCTCCACTTTAACTTCTCTGCCACCATCTAATGACGCCCGCTAGCATCGGGCACACTCCAGGTCCATGGCACTGGTGGTAGCTCGGTGAGTCCCTCTGCTACACAGTTACTGCCCATTTGGAGGGTTCGGGGAAAACTCAGCTTAGTCACTCCACTTTATAGCAGGGGTGCACAGGGTGGGGCTGGGGGGAAGAGGGGGAAAAACATTAAAGGGGGGTCCCTGTCTACAGAGCATTTCAAAACAATAATAAAACTGGCCAAAGGTCTGCTTTTTTATCACCACCACAAAACAGCAATTCTAAACAATGTCAGCAATAAAATGTTCCCCCTGCCAGTGGGCTGGCCTGCCCCCAGCACGCCTTAGAGAACCGCTGCTATTCAGGCATCACAGCCTTTTAAAACCTTTAACCCAACCCAGAGTACAATTCATCACCTATCTCTGCCTGAACCCTCCTCATACATACCTGAATCTCCTCCAAGGACATAGCCATGTTAAGGGAAGCTTATCTTTGACCCTGGTACTGACACTGATGAACACACTTACCCTTCTAGCCAGCTCTCCGGCACCAGCCTGCCTCGGCCACCCAGTAAGTTCCTCAGTGAGTAAAATGCACCAAGTCCCAGCTCCTCCATGTCGCTAGGAGAAACAAACCATCATGCCTTACACTCACTGCAGAGACCAGCCTAACTGCAAACAGATTATACTTTGAATTCCAAAGGCTAGCATTCACAGAATGCCATAATCCAGACCTAATTCTAATTCCTACTAATACTCTCCTCATACCAAACTACTAACACACTCGGTGTATTTCTGCCTAGTCCACGGAAGTCCTTCTGTGTTACAGTACTTTGTTTCTGATTTACCTCACTGCTGCGCCCCAGGAGGAAATTGAAACACTCAGTCCTGTTTTAGTGCTGTAGATGCAACAGACACTAGACTCCGTTGAATCAAATTAGGGACATGTAACACATGAAAGAATAGAATACATTTTTATTATATATAATTTTATTTTTTTAAAAACTTTATTTTCATAGAATACATTTTTACATTAGATTCCCAGTGGGAAAATAACAATTTATTACTTAAAGTCTTACAATTGTGGACAGATCGTTTCGGCACAAGGAAAAGGAACACATTTGAGGATTAAATCTCAGTTTAGAATCTGATAGATTTTGGTACATTTACTAGGGGACCCCTTCCCTACATGAACTTTTCCATATTCAGAAGTTCTCCAGGTACTTTTTCTTAGGATTTAGAAATTAGTAATGTGAAATATCGGCATTGCCCAATTTGAAAGTTGCCCAAGAACATACAGCCATCAGTAACTGGTATCAACTGAGCAGAGGAGAAGTTTTCAAACAGTAAGCCCTGCCTGAGAGTCTGCAGTCTTTACTTACGAATTAACAGTCTTTCCCTTTCTCTATCATTCCCAGGACAGACAGACATTCGATCAGGTATTGATAGTCATAAAGCTGATTTCCCTTTAAGACTTGGATAAATTAAAACACAAAAGCTCATATATAATGGTTAGTTATACTGTGAGTCTTGTGAGATGCTGGGAGACAAGCCCATTAACTCACTAGAATAAGGAACTCACAATTTCTTACATACAACTTCTCTCAAACTTTCTCCTCAAAGGTTAAAGTCTAAAAATAACCAGGTGATCAGGAGAAGACAGTGATCTCACCAATGCATTTATTTTTTTATTCCCTTCTCACTGCAAGCTGAATGGCATGACAAAGCAGAGGCAAAGAGGTGTACAATCAACTCTCAGCGCATTAGGCCAAACTGGTCAGAGCTTCCAGAGCATGGCGACGGCCCTGCAGATGCCCACATCGTGGTAGTTGAAATAACAAAGCCCAGCAAAGGTGAGTGCCGAGAGCGCCAAAAGGCCAGCCTTGGCAGCTTTCTGCACTGCATCCCCTCGAACATAGTCGGTAACAACTTGTCCAAGGCCCCTGAGGACAAGAAAAACATCACAACACAAATGAAAAACCACAAACGAAGGTAGAAGGCTATGCAGGTAACTGGGCTGCAAAAAGATAATCACAATGCAAGGGGGTCATACACCAAAATAAAGGAATCAAGCGTTTCCTCATAAAAACATCTTCTCATTTTCCAGTCATTTATGTGAGATACAGTCATTAATTGCGACTCTATCTACAAAATCTTGGGGGTGCTTTTGTTTGTTTGTTTTTTTAACTAAAAGAAATGGTCTACAGCAGCCTTGCCTAACCTGAGGCCCACGGGCCGCATGCAGCCCAGCACAAATTCATCAACTTTCTTAAATCATTATGAAATTTATACATGGACCCTTTTTTAGCTCATCAGCTATCATTAGGGTGAGAGTATTTTACGTGTGGCCCAAGACAGTTCTTTTTCCAACGTGGCCCAGGGAAGCCTAAAGGTTGGACACCCCAGCTCGACAGTGTTTTTCATTAATTCAAAAAGAATGTATAAGTAGATATTATGTACTAGAATCTATTACAGAGGTCATACAAAACAGCATCCTTGCCCTTATGGAATACACATCTGAAGGAGAAAGAAAGAGTACATAGATGCTAGGAAAAAATACTTTTAAAAGAATGATCTGAATGAGAACACTCCAAGCAAAAGTGACAATGACCTGACATCTTTGCAGAACAGTAAAAAGGTTAGTGTGGCTAGAGAACACGGAGATCAGAAGGCAGGGACAGATCACTTAGGGCCTTAAAGGTCATGAAAAGGAGCCTGAATTTTATTTGAAATATAATGAGAAACCACAGATGTCCTTTAGGTAGGGAGTGACCTAAGTAAGGAGTGATCTAATTTTACTTTTCTTAGTAACAGTTTTATTGAGATACAGTTCACATACCATAAAAATCAACCTTTTTAAGTGCACGAGTTTAGTATATCCGCAGACTTGGGCAACATCATCACTATTTAACTCCACATTTCCATCACCCCCAAAAAAATCCTGTCTCTATTAGCCCATTACCCAACCACTAATTGGTTTTCTGTCTCTATAGGTTTGCCTCTTCTGGCCATTTTATATAAGTAAAATCATACAATATGTGGCCTTTGTGTCGAGTTTCTCTCACTGAGCATGATGTTTCTAAGGTTCATCCACGTATCAGAACTTCCGTCCTTTGTATGGCCAAGTAACACAGGCACACCTCATTTCAGTGCATTTTGCAGGTATTACGGGTTTTTACAAATTGAAGGTTTGAGGCAACCCTGCACTGAGCAAGTCTACTGGTACCATTTTTCCAACAGCATTTGCTCACTTCAAGTCTCTCTGTCATATTCTGGTAATTCTCAAAATATTTCAAACATTTTCATTATTACTATATTTGTTATGGTGATCAGTGAACTTTTAACGTTACTTGGGCAAGACCCTCCGTCAGCAAAAACATCATGACTCACTGAAGAGTCAGATGATAATCAGCATTTTTTAGCAAAAAGGGCATTTTTTAATTAAAGTATACAATGTTTTTTAAGACAATGCTATTGCACACTTAACAGACTATAGTATACATGGTGTAAACAACTTATACATACACTGGGAACCAACAAATTCACGTGACTAACTTTATTGCAGTATCAGTTCCCTCGTGGTGGCCTGAAACGGAATGAGTACGATCTCCAAGGTGTGCCTTACCGCTCTGTAGAAATACGTCCCATTTGGTTTAGGTATTCGTCAGTTCAGACACGTGGATTGCTTCCGCGTTTGGGCTACTGTAAATAACACTGCTACAAACATCACTGTGCCATTTTTGTGGGGGGCCATGGTTTCAATTTTGGGGGGTACATATCTCAAAGCAGAATCTGAATCATATGGTAACTTTTTGTTGGAACTGTCAAACTGTTCCTCAAAGTGGCTGCAACACTTCATTTCCAGTGGAGCTATATGAGGACATCCTTGAAACACTTGTTACTGCCCAACTTTTAAGTTACAGCCACCCTAGTAGGTATGACATGGTATCGCGTGGTTTTGATTTGCATTTCTCTAATAATAAATGATGTTGAGCCTTTACTGGCCATTTGTATATCTTCATTAGATAAATGTAACTTTACTTTTTACAAAGGTCACTCAGGCAGTAGTATGGCAAATGGACAGTGCAGGCAGGAGAAGGGCAAGAACAGAAACAGAAAACTCAACAGGAGGCAAGTAACGTAGTCTACGTAAGAACACTGCCTTAACCTAGGCTGGTGACGGGGGAGAAAGTGTGAAGTGACAATTCAGGCTATGCTTAGAGGACAGAACTAATAGGAAGAGCTGGCAGACTAGATGTGGGTAAGACACAAGAGCTACGTTGACAGATTCTTAGGATTTTTGGCTTGACCCACTAGATTTGACTGAGTGAGGGAAGGACAGGAGAGAAGATTTTGACGGAAAATCAAGAGATGCGACGGGGAAAAGAGTGATTCTGGCAGTTAACTTTATGATGACTATTGGACATCCAAGTGGCTACGTCAGTTAGACAAGTGGGCCTTGGGAAAGTGTATAGAGAAACTAAGAAGGTTCAGACCTTTATTATTCAGACGATGGACACGAGGAAGAGCTGGCAGAGACTGAGAATGAACAGCTGATGAGGTGAAGAGAACAAGGTGAGGATGGCCTCCAGGAAGCCAAAGGAAAATATTTAAGGAGGGAATACTCAATTAAGATGGCTGCTTGGAGTTCAAGTGGAGGACAGAGAACAGACTTGGAAAAACGAAGGTCTTTGGTGATTTTGGTAAGAATGACTTCAGTTAAATAGTTGGGATAAAAGCCCAATTCACGTGGGTTAAAAGAGAGTTGACACTGAGGAACTAGTATACAATTGCAGACCACTTTTTTTTTTGCTTTTTGGTATGTGGGTAGCTCCCTGGCTGGGAATCGAACCCAGGCCGCAGCGCTGACAGTGCCAGCGCCGAAGCCTGAGCCACTGCACCACCAGGGAACTCTCTGCAGAAAACTTTTTAAAGTTACTTTTTTGGGAGTTCTCTGGTGGTGTAGTGGCTAGGCTTCGGCGCTCTCAACACTGCAGCCTGGGTTCGAGTCCCAGCCAGGGAGCTACGCCCACCACCCTAAAACAGTTATTTTTTTGCATGTGTGAAAAGGAAGAGAGAATGAGTGAAGTAACTGGAGAAGTCAATTGTAATAAAAAATATATGTATTACTTCAGAATTATCTTTATTTTTCATTAATTTAGATGGAACTCTTTCCAAGAAACATGTATTAGAGAGAAATACTACTGTACGTGCAACCGAATATTTCACACACAATTGGAATCCTTTATGTTGAAAGGTCCATGTGATTGAAGGGCCGCAGAGAACCAGCCAACCCTGGAAAACCAAGTAAGCAAAATCCCATTTGACACTAGCTAGACAATGATTCTGACAAGTCACTTAACCTCCCTGGGGTTTAGTTTCCACATTTGTAAACTAAGGGGGCTGGCAAAGATACACCCCCAAGTCCTCTCAGTTCTAACAATCCAAAACACCTCCCCTCTCCACGATATCCTCGTCCTTGCAATTATTATTTACGAACCCAATTATTATTTACGAACCCAATTATTATTTACGAACTTGCCAGAACACTGATTAACTGAGAAAATCTAATAAATCCACTGGATAAAATAAATAGAAACTGGAAATTCTTTCATTCAACAAGTATTTACGGGAGTTCCCTGATGGTGTAGTGGCTTAAGGCTTCGGCGCTGGCGCTGTCAGCGCTGCGGCCTGGGTTCGATTCCCAGTCAGGGAGCTACCCACATACCAAAAAGCAAAAAAAAAAAAAAACAAGTATTTACTTAGTGCTCTGTGTCAGGTAATGCTATGGGCACTAAAGGTACAAGAGCAAACAAAAATTGTTAAATATCTGTATTGTATTTCTTTTTTAAAAAGGGCAAGACTGACCCACAGTGTAGAGGATGCACACTGGGTGATGACACTACGATGAAATGTAGGGAAGTGATTACGGTAAGAACCAGGACAATGGTTCCCAGCGAGGCACGCTCAACGACTAAGACAGAGACACAACACAGGGAAGAGCCTTCCAGAGCAGGTGGCGACATTCTACTTCCGGACCTGCATGACACCACCCCTATAATTATTCACCGCTGTGACTTTCCATATCTGTGCTTTCACTCTAGGAAGGAGAGATATGGAATATATGATAATAGATAAGAGTATATTAGAATGTAGTAAGTGCTACTGAGAAAACTAAAATGGGAGAGAAATAAGGAATGTTGGCAGGGCACCACCATTTTAAGTCAGGGGTCAGAGAAGGCTTCATTAAGAAGGTAGCTTTTCAGACGTGAATGAAAGGAAGGAACAATCCAAGTGTGTAACTAGAAAAGAGTTTCAGGCAGAAGGAACAGTGAGAACAAAGTCCTGAGGTCTGGAGTGTCCCTGCGTGGTTGAGAACGATCAAGGGAGCCAGGATGAAGGGGAAAGGGGACCTGGAGATGAGGAAGCAACGACCGATCGCAGAGCCCAGACCACTGTAAGAATCCCACTTTCAGTCTGAATGTGATTAGGAGACAACAAAGGGGTTTGAGAAGGGGAATGTCTCAACCCAACTTAATATTTTAACAGGATCATTGCGGCAGCTGGGCTGGGAACAGACAGGAGGAGGACCAATTAGGAGACTACGACTGGACCAAGGATGGTGACCAAGTTTGGGGTTTGACCAAACAGAAGAATGGATATGCTGTTAATTCAGATGTGCAGGAGTGCTGGAGGAAGAGGTCTGGGAGGACATCAGAAACCCAGTTTTAGAGCGTGCTACATTCAAAGTGCCTATTAACTAGGGGAGTGAACACACCGAATGGGGAGGTGCTTGTAAATACGGGCACAGAAATATTTTATGAGTTTTAAAGTTTCCTATAGGTCCTGCATGTCTCGATCAACATCTCCCTGATACAGAGAAATGGAACAAACTCACAGCAAACGAACCGAATGGACAACGTGCTACTGAAAGGACCGCTGTACTTGCCAGTGACTGTGGAGAGTGAGGACAGCAGCCAGGGAGTAGTCCATCGCAGAGGAAGGATTCAAATACGCAGCTGGAAGCAGGCCCAGGAGCAGAACACTGACCACCCTCTCACCGGTCCAGTGGAGAGACGCAGCCTTGGAACCAGCTACAGAAGGAAGGACCAGATTCAGAAGAGCTGAAGGAAAAACTTATCTCTCACATTCAATATTTGCCCCAAAGTGACCCAAACTGATAGAAGGATAAACAGTGTGCACATAAGCCTTCACTCTGAGCACAGAGGGTAAGGTAAAGAAGGTAAATGAAAGAGATGCTATCTCCCTTCTTTTAGTACAGGGTATCTCAACACCTACGTATCCTGATGAGAAGACAGATTCACTTTACTTATAGGCCAGATGGACAAAATATTTCTGCAGAATTACCCATCTTGAACTTCAGTGAACTTATAAACCTTATGTGTATAAAAGTTAGTGATATGTGAGAAATTCCTTTAGGACATTACTCTTCTAGTTACACCTTCTGATCTTTGGAAGTAGAATAATATTAAAAATCCTACTAAACAAAATTAAACCAGCCAACTCAAAGAGAAGCGAAGTTCTGATGTCAGTGTTTAGGACCATGGTCCCTGTTCCATCTCATCAGTCTGACAGGGAACATGAAAACGTCTTTGAAATAAGTGAAAAAGAAATGGGCTCTGAACACTTCTTTGAGAGACGCTACTGTTTTGTGAACCCCTTTGGCAACCTAATAAAAGGATGGAGCGACTTCCTGGAAAAATGCACATGGACACATACATTAAAAGCTACATTTACAACTTCAGGGGCTTTCCTGCAAAGAGTCCCATGAACCCCAAGTTAAAACCTCTCTGCAAAATCTAACTAAACTAAGCAAGGAATGCAGAAACAAAAACTTTCCAAGATAAAATTATTCTAAAAAGCAGAAACTACAGGTACCTCATTTCTCATAACTCAGATGCAACTATATCTAAGCAGTTAATGTAAGAATCAAGAGGTCTCTATCTTTGTAATATACTGATCTTTCCAGACTTTAAAAATGGAAATACAGGGGGGTTCCCTGGTGGTGTAGTAGCTAGGCTCTGGTGCTCTCACTGCCAGAGCCTGGGTTCCATCCCCACTCAGGGAACCAACCAAAAAAAAAAAGAAAGAAAGAAAGAAAGAAAAAAGGAAATACAATTAGCTCATTACTCACCTACTTATTTCTAACACTAATTTAAATATCTAATAGTATTGATCTAAGAAATACCACATTTTAATATCAACCTAAGTAAAAATAAGCCAATTACAAATACATATATATGACTTTTTTTTTTTTTTGGTATGTGGGTAGCTCCCTGACTGGGAATCGAACCCAGGCCGCACCACTGACAGTGCCAATGCCGAAGCCTTAAGCCACTACACCATCAGGGAACTCCTATATGACTTTTTTTCATTGTCTACTATTCTAAGATGCATATCTGGCTCTTCTCTATTAGCTAAATAAATAAGAGTGACTAAACTATATTGAACAGACTCTTCATACAGAGCTATTTTCTTTTATAAGAAAAATTAAAAATTTAAAAAAGACTTCTTAAACCAGAAGGTTCTCTACGCGTGTAAACGGATTTTTCAACCGTGACGGCATTGCCTGCCCAAAGGTGGAGACTAGGTCTTCATCTGGCAGAGCTGGACACAGCGCCCCCGTGCGGCAGGCGGGAAAATCGGCCCAGAGAGCAGCGGCCGTGGAGACAACGTACCCTGGCGGCTGGGGGACAGGTGAAAGCGCTGCGTTCTACACCATTCCGGAGTGGGTCGGTCCTGGAGAAAAGCTGAGACGTGAGGAGCAGGTCTGACCACTGGGGTTCGGAGGAGGAGAACTGAGGAAAGAGACATTAAGGGGATCATAAGCACCTCTCCTTTAACCCCTTTCCCGCTGGCGCTGGTGCCTGCAGCGTTTACGCCGAGGTAACTCGTGGCTTACGGTCCTAAACGCAACCCCAAAGTTCCATGCTTTGAAATTACCACGTGAAAAAATATTAACTACTGATCACGACATACATGTGTTACATTAAGATCAGAGACAAGTTCTGTTTAGAAATAACTCCAAGAACAGTTTCTGTATTTTATTTTCACAGTGAAAACCCAAATGTCCATAAAATTAAATTAATGTGGCAGTGAGCTGAACTTTTTTTTCTCAATGGGAAATGGGTTAATGGGACTGACAGACTTTCTAAATGACCTTAGGCAGCGACTACGACCCAAATAGGGGATAACATCTCATACATAAAATGAGGATAGCATCTATTTCACTGGGTTGCTGTGAGGTCAGACTAAGTAGTCACTGAAAGACAGAAAAAAATCAATGAACCACTTATGTAAAAGGGCTTCATTTTTACTCATTTTAAAAAGTAAATTATTGCTCCTTTCTTCTTCCATTTATTCATTTGTTCTGCACTGGAGTAAGATGAAACAGAACAACAGTTTTTGTCCTCAAAGAATTCAGTCTAGTTTGGGGAGTTCATCTACTACTGTCCTCCTTTTCAAGATCAGCTTCTCCCATTATACCCTTAACCTCATCCTGTTCTATCTCCTTTGGGAATCCCATCTCTTGGTTAAAAAACAGACAGAGCTAACTCCACCTAGCTCCACCACTTATTTTCAGCGAGATGATCAGCAATTAAGTTAAACAAGCCCTCTAGCCTCAAAGTCCTCATTTGTAAAATGGAAGTCATAGCACTTACTTCGTAATACTCCGTTGAAAATCAAATAATATAGGCAAAGTGCTCAGTATAATTTTGAGAACAGTATAAGCACTCAATAAAAGGTCATTTCTCTCTCCCGTATCTTTAATCTTTCCTTCCTATCAGTCATTTTCCCTCAACTGATGTAATAACTTAACCCTTCCCTTGATCCTCTGTCCTCTAACCAATGCCCACACAGTTCCCTGCTTTCTTCTCTATCCAACCATGCTCTGTAAAGTGTTGTCCAAATCACCTCCACTTGCTTATGCCATATCATTCGTCAACGCTGAAACTTATTCTCCAGCTCTGCTCTCTCTCCAGTTTCAGAAGTTTAGGTGCCTGCTGGGCCTCTCCCCTGGGATACCTACCTACACGGTCCTCGCACTCACCAAAAACTAAAACAATGCTTCAACTCACTTTCTCATCCAAGCTTGTCTCCCATTTGCTTGTCCCCCACATTAATGACCTCCCAGCTACGCTTTAACCGAGCCCAGAAATCTGGAAGTCATATATAGGACTTTTCCTCTAAATTGAGTCAATCGCCAAATCATACTGATGTATCTCCTTAACACTTCTTGAGATAATCCTGTTTTTTGGTACTACTCTCCAAGTTCAGGACTTCGTCATCCTTGCCTGGACTACAAGAGTTTCCTATCTCATCTCCCTGACTTGTGCCTTAGCCTGCCCCACCTCTCACAATGGCCATCTACCAGGTTGTTATCAAAGTGATCACTCCAAACTGCAAATCTGCGTCACACCTTTCAATGGCTCCTCTTCACATCGGGTAAAATGCATTCTCAAGACAAGTGCATCTGTGACTGGATTCCAGGTTACCTTTCCAGATTCCTCTCTCTTTCCTTATCCTGAACTTCACTCTCTAATAATAATATCCGACTTGGTTTTTTTCTCTCCTATCAACTAAATTCTACACCTTCATCATTGCTTTTGCTCATCCCAGTAGCTCTAACTGTAATGCCTGTCTTCTTGTGGCCTTCCTCATCCTCAAGACTCAAATCAGACATAGCTCCCTAGAAAATCAGGATAGGTAACCCTTCCAAACAGAGTGAAACATCTTCTCCCTCTGGACTGACACAACAACTTACGTACAGGACAACAGATTTTGTTTTATGTTAAAGTATGCTTACATGTGTTTTTCCTGTAAAAAAGGATAACTCTTTGAGGGCAGGAACTTTTATTCACATTCGCACCCCAACCTTACTACCATGCCTGGTATACAAATGCGCAGTTCAATGATCATCGAATTGATCTCCCCCCGCCCCACCACCACCACCACCCGCACACGAGCTCCAGGGAAAACGAGCAGGACCAGGCACTGGGACTTAGAGCCTCTTCCGAGTCAGGCTGGGAGCATTCTAAGACAGTGAATGAGGAGAAAAAGAGAGCTCTTATGAATGGCCTCTACAGGACTGTAACTTCCAGTTCTCTTTGAGATTAGCCTCTCACCCTGTCGGCCCAGAGCGGGAGAGATACTCGCTCTTGTGAACAGCTGGGCCCGAAACTAACGGTGGTCACTGCTGTGGCTTCGGAAGGAGCCAGAGCGGCCAAAGGGAAGGAGGAATTCCCGGCTCCAGAGGTCTCGCCACCCAGCGGAGGAAGCCTCACCACATCCCCTTCCCCGGCTGGAGGCGCGCTAAGAACCTCCGGCTGCCGGGACACCTCACCTCGGCCTCCCTGGGCACCGCAGAGGGCACTCAGCCTCCAGATACTCGCCATCTCGCTACTGAAGGCTCAAGGTCATCCAGCAACCCGGAAGCAGTCGTGCAACTCCCACCCCACAACGACAAAAGAAAACAAGTAAAAGGAAAACGTTACGTGAACCGGAAGTCGGGAGTCGGCGCGCGCCCGCCGCACATGCGCACACATGCTAGTGGGAAGGGCGCGAACTGCACGCCGACAATGGCGGAGCTGGGTGAGGCGGACGAAGCGGAATTGCAGCGCTTGGTGGCGGCCGAACAGCAGAAGGCGCAGTTCACTGCTCAGGTACGGGGACAGAGACCAGGGAGAAGAGGAAGGAGGGTAAAGTACAGGTCCCCAGCACTCGCGGAGCCCTATATGCTGGGCCGGCGGCGCGATGAGGCCGCCCGAGTCCCTGCTCCGCCGAGTCCCCTCGCAAAAGAACCGACGGATGGCTGTCCTGCCGCTGGTGGCAGGTGGTGCTCTCAGGCCCGCTAAGCATGCTCTGTACTCAACGTGGGAAGAAGAGAATGAGTAATGCAGAAAAGGAAGGTTTGGGCGACGCCAGGTCAGGATCTGTGTTCTAATCCTGCCTCTGATACTTACAGGTCACATGCCCCTAAGCAAGACAACCATCCACTTGGTTTCGCAGTAGCCTGCTGCCTGATTGGATTGTGAGAATCAAATGCGATAATGTATTTGAAAACAATAGAGCGGTAGAACATTATTGGGAAAAGGTGGGCCCTGAAGCGATCAGTAGACTATTCGTTTAGAACAAACGTTTTGGAGCCCTTTCGGCTAGAACCGCAGCGTGCTCCATTATTAGCTGCATAACCTCGGGCTAATTACTTAACCACGCCTCTTATAGGAGGTAGCAGTTATCTTTAGAACCGCAGGAAGGATTGCACTGAAGGCATAGTATCCAGGCTGCCAAATAGTGAGCCCTCGTAAACGGTTATTTTCCTACCCATTTCTTTAGGGAGGAGGAGAGCGACTGTTGGCAGGGGTAGGGATTCATGGTGAATAACAAGAACCCTGGTTAGAAATCTTTGGGTCCTGAACATTATTAAAGTGCAATTTCTGTGCCTGTATGTGCATTTCTCTGGCTTTGAATTCTCAAATATGTCCATGACACCAAAATAGTTAAGAATGTAAGGGGAGTTCCCTGGTGTTGTAGTGGCTAAGGCTTCAGTGCTGTCAACGCTGCGGCCTGGGTTCGATTCCCAGCCAGGGAACCACCCACATTAAAAAAAAAAATAATAAGAAGGTAAGAACTATTCTTTACAGGATGGGTATAGAATGAGATGAGTACAGTGGTTTGGGGGAAATTAATTGGTACCCTACTTTCCCTCTTACATTGGTGCTAGTTTGGGAATATAAATGGTGTCAACCCTGCCTGAAAATTTACAGTCTGATTGAGGACTTGACACAATTACAAAATAATGGACAATGGCCCTCAAGGAGGTAGAATTTGAACCGTTTGAACAATGAATAAAATCTTTAGAGATGGCACTCCAGGAGTATTAAGAGTTGAATATGCTATGTGGGCCTCATTCAAACAGTGTGGGTTGGGGTTAAATAAGGGAGGGCCGTGAGTAGCTAACAGAGGAACTGATGCATCAAGTAAACACAGCAGTGACTTGAAAGTATTTTTTAATTACTAAAGAAGAGAAAAATAGAAGAGGAGAGGAGAAAAGGATTCCTGCAAGGTGGGGATGAGGACTTGGACCTTATCGGTGACAGAAAGTGAGACAAGGAGAGAGCCCATGGTTTGTTGATGTAAAGAATGGTTTAGTCAGGTGACAAAATGAAAATGGGGAGTAAGAAAATTTCCCACGTGCAGACCCCAAGGATTACTACTTTTCTTTTCTCGTAGGTGCATCATTTCATGGAGCTTTGTTGGGATAAATGTGTGGAGAAGCCAGGGAATCGCCTAGACTCCCGCACTGAAAACTGTCTCTCTAGCTGTGTGGACCGCTTCATTGACACTACTCTTGCTATCACCAGTAGATTTGCCCAGATTATACAGAAAGGAGGGCAGTAGACCCCATTCCTTGAGGGAATGACAGAAGCAAAGGACTGGTTATTAAGCAGATTGAAGGGGGCAATGGATGAAAGTGTCAACCCACTGTCAGGTCAACTTCAGGCTATTACCAAGCCTGTTGGTGCTAAGAAGTAACATCAAATGTTCAAAAGTGAAATTTATTTGCAATTCAGAAACTCTACATTGTGTCACAACAGTTATTCAATAAATGTGAATTCTCAAACTTTTTATAATCCCATTTGAAAATTTAGTAAGATCTGACAGGCAGGAACACTAGATATACTATGTTCCAAGGCCAGTGCAAATGGAGATCTTAGGTTTTGAAAAGCCACCCGAAGCCATATTTACGGGGGCTGGAAGAACCATACAAGCCTTAGCCTGAGGCATAGAAGAGAACAATGGGTCGAGAAAGGTGAAGAACAGAAAACAGCTTTATTGCTTATACATGACCAAGAAAAGGTAAACATGGAAAAAAAAGAAAACACAACAAAATAGGCAAGATGTGTATTTGTTTGGCCTGCTAGTATGGGAGGAAGGGAAGGTCAAGACCCAAACAAAACCAACTTCCTGGAAATGTCTTATTCCACTGGCCTATCTTCCTGAGTCTGTGCTTAAAATCAATACTTTTATAGCACAGAAACAATGCTCTAAAAAAAGGTGAACATTCCCTACAACAAAGACTTCACTTGCTCCAAGAACAAATAATTGCTTTAGGTTAAGAGGTAGTAATTACAGACTGTTCTTCCCCGCTTGGGCCCCTACTAATCCCAAAGGTAAAAATATACTTCATGGAACATTGACAATTGAGTACCAAAGTATTAAAATTTCAAATAAATATATCCCAAAAGGTAGCACCTGCTTGTAATCACAGGATAGGGAACCTTGGGCCAACCATGTATGAGGGCTGTCCAGAAAGTATCCAGCCACGTAACTTGTCATTTTACTGACAATGGCTGGATTTTTTTCTGGACTAAGCATTTTATTAGAAACCTGTTCTGTAAAGAGAACAAATTTAGTAGTTAGAACTACAGAATATTACCACCTCAGGAAATGTCAGTTACATTCTATTGCTGGTGTTTTACACGGTCATTTTATCACAGAGTATTTCTGTATTACACATGGGGTTGAAAGTACGGCCAGGGAGGTAAACTTACCTGCTCCGTACTTCGTAACCAATTGGTGGCAGAACCACGACCATGAATCTAAGTTTTCAAGCTTCTTACTCAGCCCATGAAGGGACAACCAGGAAAAGCAATGTTGCAATGTCACCTGATCTGCCATAATGAAAAAATTAACTTGTGTTCTGCCAGCCTTCTTTCAGTGTTATTTTGGTTTCTTAAGAATTAACATAGTAGAGACTTTACAGTATCTAGCAAAGGGAAATAACATGGTTTCTGCTTGGTGCTTTAATTCAAAGATAGACTGGGAAGAATATGGTATGTCCCTGAGAAGCCTGTTTTATTTTGGAGCCAGTTCAACCTAGTTTCAGGGAAAATCTAAAGTTCATTAATAGATTTAGAAATGAGCAAGGACAACACTTAAACGGCAGATGCTGCCCTGAATCCTCTGTGGAGCACCATTAGACAGCATGACTGATCCCTCATCCTTCCCCTTCTGGTTGAGGACTTACCAAAGACAACTGAAGAAATAATTTTGAACACAAGTCCATTTAGGCAATATACAGCAATGGAACTAGAAAACCATTTACTATCCAGTTACCACCTTGTAGGGGTATACTGAGTGTAGCTACCCCTGATCAGCAGGTAAATCTGACAGAAAACTTAGTCTCTTCTATACTAACAGCTGTCTGGATGTTAGAAGGGGAAAATGTTTGTTTTTAAGCTCATTTCCTTATTAAATAAACTGGACCACGTGTGGGGCCAAAATAAAGAAAAAATCAAAGCACCAAGGCTGAAGATAAAAGTCACGTGGCACCTGCTATAGAAACAGACGAGGGCAACGCAGTGTTCCCTTGCACCAGTCCACACAGCACTGGTTCATCCAACTCCTGATCCCAGCCCTGGCTTTCCCCAAATTCCACATTAATTGGTATACCCCGGTCATTAATGGATTCAGCTTTCTGGGTCCTTTAATTTGCTGTATATGCACGCTCTGCTAAATGTGATTAATTGCAAAAAATAATCTCTGCAAGAAACCTTCGTAACAAAATACCAGATTCCCTATTAATAATAAGAGGATCAAGTTTAACAGGCCAAAATAGAAGACAAGAAGTCTGTCAGAACGTGTGTAGATGGCACAGGATAGCTCTGACCTCAGCCCTGCTGTGCTGAGCAGGAGTCCCTGGCAACGCCCAGAGGTGCGAGCGCTGTGAACATGTCACGTGGACAGCGGAAGGCTTCTGCATTCAGTCGTCCTCTGAACTCTCGGACCTTTCGTCTGTAGCCACTTTCCAATTTGTGCGTTTGTTTGTCCTCTCCTGTATTTCGCTGTTCACAACAGGGATGTGGACTTTTTTCTCTCTCTTTTTCCTTTTGGTTTTCTTAGTGTCTCTCTCTTCACTTTCCTCAGAACTGCTGGATGCGGAATCCTCTGACTGAGAAGTGTCACTTTCTGCCGCTAAGACTAGAGCAGGTTTCTTGAGAGATTTTTTCCTGGATTTTTTCTTGCGTTTATGTGGTTGTTTCCTCGTACTGGAAGCCCCAGTTCCTTCTGAAAACTCACTTGAGGAATCTGCCATTATATCTGTGGCTTCCTTTTTGCTTTTCTTCTGTTTTTTGTGTGACTTCTTTTTCTGCTTTTTTTTGTGAGATTTCTTTGACTTCTTATGTTTGTGAGATTCATGCGTAGATGATTTTACCAGGGGAGATGTTTTTTTTCCATTGGTAATATCTTGCTGATCACTACTAATAAAAAAGAGAAACAGCTTTACTATAGAAAATAAAAAGCATATTTTAATATTCTGAATTCTAGCTAGGAAGTTGAGGTTAACCTCTGAATTTTAAAACAGCCATGACACAGGGTTACTATGAGACTGTCACTCAGTGAATTTTTGTTTGCTCATCTTTATAATGAACAAACATCCTAGTCTGCCATACGGAATTACTGTATGGGATACTACATATAAAAAGCTAAGTGCTATAGATGTGTTGAAGATCAATCAAGGAAAGGCAAAATGCCAGTCGTCTCCCATGTAAATCACCTATTATGCCTTGGTTATATCTGTCATGGCAAATGTTACACACTTTCTAAGAACTAGGAACTCAGTTTACAGTTCAGACTTTGTATTATACTAATCTCAGTTTCTAACTTTTTCCCCCAGTAAGCCTATTTGCCTTACCTGTCTGTTTCAAATTCTTCAGGGTATAACTCTTTATAACCACTGTGACCCCATCTGTAAGATGACATCTTTTATTACACATATTGATAAAGCAATGCTTGTGTTTTTGAAAATTAAACTTACGAGTGCATACATACACAGACACACACACAGAATAAAGAAAACAGACATGGTAGAGCCAACCCTACACTGCAGCTCAGCAACTTAGTTGGCTCCATTTTCCTGTACTGCACACTTTCATTTCAGAAACAAAGGACTCCAGGAGTTCCCTGATGGTGTAGTGGCTTAAGGCTTCGGCGCTGGCGCTGTCAGCACTGCGGCCTGGGTTTGATTCCCAGTCAGGGAGCTACCCACATACCAAAAAGCAAAACAAACAAACAAACAAACAAAAAAACAACAACAAAAAAACAAAGGACTCCTTTGTCCGTCTGTAAGAGAATTTGCCATTCTGTTCCTTAAGAAACATCAGCAACTCCTACACTCTTTAGCTGTGCAGTACTTCTCCAAAAACCCTTCATAACATGCTGTCTACTTTACTATGTAATTCATACATCATAGAATTCAGCCTTTTCAAGTATACAAATTCAGAGTTGTGCAACTATCACCACTATCTAATTTCAGAACATTTTCATCACCCAAAAAGAAACTCCATCTGTCAGCAATCACTCTCCATTCCTCCCTCTCATAGCCCATGGCAACCACTAATCTACCTTCTGGATTTGCCTATTCTGGACGTTTCGTATAACAAAAATATATGCACATGTGGTCTTTCGCATGTGATTTCTCTCACTCAGCATGATGTTTTCAAGGTTCATCCATGTTGTGGCACGTATCAGTACTTTATTCCTTTTTCTGCCAAGTAACAGTCCATTACCATTCCACGTACCACATTTTGTTTATCCATTTATCAGCTAAAAGACATTTGTGTTTCCACTCTGGCTATTATGAATAATTATGCTGTGAATGTTTGTGTACGACTTTTTGTAGGGATCATTGATTTTTAAAAGTACATGTTCTCAGGCCAAATATCATTATTTAGTCACAAGAATTTAGTCACAAACCTGTCTGGCATGTTAGCTTCATAATCATATAACTTCTTGTTCCAAGATTTAGCCTTAAGGAAATCATCTTCCAGAGCCCC
Organism: Lyroderma lyra; assembly: GCA_004026885.1. Lineage (NCBI taxonomy): Eukaryota > Metazoa > Chordata > Mammalia > Chiroptera > Megadermatidae > Lyroderma > Lyroderma lyra. Next base: position 169,564 of record PVJL010000133.1, read on the forward strand.
AGAAATTTCATTCTTTGGCCTCCAGTAATCTCTCTGACTTTCTTCATCAAAACCATCACTACGCATCCGGCTATAAGAGAAAACAGAACTTGTAGATTAGGAAGCAGTCTGTGAGCTTACTTTACAGAATATCATGCACAAAACCCATTGAACAAGCTAAGGAGAGGATAAAATAACTGATACTTAAAAAAAGTCATGCAAAAAGACATTATCTGTTCCTCTTAAGTTTTACAGTTGTCCAATGAAAATCTGTTACTACCCATCCCACTGCAGAATATAAGTGAAATGACTTCTGGACTATGTAGCTCACTAATTGTCAACTAGGAGGGCATGCAAAGTGGGAAGCAGAGTGTAATCACAGCTGGGGACATTTCTAACCACCCTACAGATTCTGAAATACACTACCTGGAAAACTAGCAACTTGCTGTAATGAGGTCACAGTAACAATGGGAACAAGGCCTAACCCATGAGTATCAGCGGGTAGAAGGCTATTGAGAACAACTTATTCAACACATGCTTAACAATATCCACTAACCAGGCACTAAGCTAGCTAACCAGTTACCAAAAATGTTTCAGAGCTCCTATGTGCCAGGCACTGTTCTAACTATTGGGAAAGTAATGCAGATGAGACCATCAGAATCCCTGCCCTAAAGAAGTTATGTTTTAAAGATGAGAGGCATTAATAGTCCAGTCTAAAGGAAAAGTATTTTGTTCCTGGAAGTGCCACTTGGGGCTGGACAACCAATACAAAACACCATCATCTGCACTGATAGTACTTCTAAATTCTCAAAGGATGACCTTCAGAGAGAAAGGACTGAAACGATAGGTATTTTTATGGGGAGACTGCTCTCAGGATACCCTGCATCCTTTCTTCTCTGAAGCCTTTTACACACAGTCATCACACTGCAAACTCCACACACACTGCAGACACACTTCTTAACTATCTCACTAGTAACTACTTCCCTGGGTGGCTTCAGAAATCAGCATTCTTACTTTCAGTAATTCTTCATACAGTTGTACACTAATAGGCACATGAGGCCCAACAGATGTTCCTAATCCTCAGACATTCCTATACTGCCACAGGCAAAAACAACTGAGACTGTATGATCCTTTCTATTTACACTCAAATTATTAAGGAGATGATGTGAAAGGCTGTGTGACTTGGCAAAAATGGGAGGTAGGGTAAAGAAAAGGCTGAGAGAGAAAATGAAAGATTAATATGGGAAAGGACTGAATGATCAGCTAAGTGACCATAAGATACAAACAGAAAATCTAAGGTTAAAAGCCATCAGGTAAGGTTAGAATCCACAAAATAAAAAAAAAATAAAAAAATAAAAAAAAGAATAAAACAAAAAAAGAATCCACAGAATCCTTAACATTTACAATTGTTCAACGTAGAATTTTTAATTCCCCATTGCAAATAAATACCAAGAGTGGGACCAGATGCATCAGAGCCATTGCCTTTGTGCTTTAGTCTAGATTTATGAACGAAGGAAGGCTTAAGGACTCATAGAACTGAGTTCAGCTGTCTAGCACACCAAAATGTTTTTAAACAAACACGGATGGTTCTCAATAAGATGAGCTGCAACTTCACCTTGAACTGCTGGGTATCATTTTCCTCTTGGTTCCCCGGTAAGCATCTTCCATCTGTTTCTCCAGTTCTCTGATTTTCCACATATCTGATTCCTCCTGAATCTAGATTTTTTTTTTTTTTAAGGAAAAAAATGAAAATAAGTTACTGCATCACAGGAAAGCAATTAAAAACACAATCTGCACTCATCATTGGATTTTGGACAGCATTATGATCAGGAATCTGGGAAACTAATTCTGGTTTCTCAACAATCCAACCTAGTAAATCTCAAGTATGTAGAGTTCTGTAGCAACAGGGCTTTTTAACCCCTGGATAGACACACTTCCAGCTTTATCGATTTCACATGTTTGCTGCAATTAGCAAATAATTAATCCCTTATGTTTCTAAAATGCTTTATGATTTTAATTGTATTATTTCAAAAGAATCTTAAGCAATCTTATGAAAAAAATCAAAGCAAATACCATTTTTATATTTTAATAAAAAGAAACAAGAACAGGTCTAGGTCTTTAAACTTTCTAGGCTAAGTCTCTTTTCACAACATTACAATTTTTGTTAAAAACAAGGCAAAACAAAATAAAACGGCATGAGAACAGCTAGAGAAAGCAGATTACAACCAAGAACATGTTTTATTTCTAAGTACTCCTGTAACTTTTTGTTAAATCTGTGTTAGATTAAGTTAGATTAATCATTTTTATCCACCACTTTCAAATCTAAGCTCACCATTCAAGTAGGAGTGGTTTAATGCAATTGCAGAGGCCACTTAGGTAATAGCTATACCCTCACTCATAGTGAAAATATCAGGTGATATGATAGTAATAACACTTATGATCAAACTAAGAGTTGGAACAGTTCACCAAAGAAACCCAAATAAGGGTCCTTGGGCCTGTCTTCATTATATGTGCTCTCCTAGGTGATCTCATCTACTCTCATGATCTGTCATTTCTTGTACGTCAATAATCCCCAAACCTGTATGTCCAGCCTCAATTTCTCTCCTTCCCTTCAAGTCTGAATTTCCAAATGTCTAGGTATAAGCACCTCGCCATCAACTATTCAAAACCAAATAACCTTTCCCATCCTATCTGTCCCTTTTGCTCCCTCATCTCAATTAATGGCATCACCATCATTCCCCCAGTCACACGAGGTAGTTATACTCATATTTAATTCCCACATTATCACTACCATCAAGCAGTCACCAGTTTCTTTGGGTTCTACCTCCTGAATTCATCGCCTTCATCCCTTTGGTTACTGCTTTCATGTGAAACCCTCCGCATCTCTCACCTGGAACACTGCAATTCCCTCCTACTTGTCTCTACTGTTTCATCCCATTTGATCTATCCCCGCCCCAGTTAAAATAATCTTCCTTAAATACAAATACAATCAAGTCACACCCAGCTTAAAGATATTTAATGATTTCTTTATTGCCTAGAACATCAACATCAGTCCCAAAGCAGTTGTACACATACCCCTGGGGGTAGGTGCAGGGCTGTTCAGGGGTATGCAAAAAATAATCAGTAATGGCTGGAAAAAAAAAACTTAAACACAATGCAAAACATTAGTTATAGAATAAATGTTAAGTTTGAACCACATTAATGGAGACACTTCAAAATTAGGTCACATAAGTGAATGATGATTGGTGAGGGTGTGGGTATAAACCCTTCCGCCAAACCGCTCTTCTACCAATCATTACACACAGTTCCAGAACAATCCATTTAACTATCTAGAACATCCCCAAACACATAAATGCATCCATAGCCAGATTATTTAATCAGTTTAGTTAATGACTAAGTAAAAGTACACTGTCTTTAATCATAATTCTTTTTTTTTTTTTTTTTTTTTTTTGCTTTTTGGTATGTGGGTAGCTCCCTGACTGGGAATCAAACCCAGGCCGCAGCACTGACAGCACCAACGCCGAAGCCTTAAGCCACTACACCATCAGGGAACTCCCCATAATTCTTTTTAAGTAGTTTTTTTAATTTAATGTTTAGATACTTGATCACTATCAATATTTAACTGTTTCACATGTTGTAAAATTACACCTATGGTTTGTACTTTTAGTGTAGTAATTTTTCTTTCCTAACTTATGACCTCATTTCCACTATTTTACATTAAGACAGGCACTGAACAAAAGTGTCAGTATTTAAAAACAGCTGTTTTAAAAAAAGGGGTACAATTTATAGAAGTGGGTTTAAAAGGAATACACAGGTGGAAAAAGGTTGGGAACCACACTGCCCTAGAGGAAAATGTCTAATCTCCAAGCATCGATCCACTCGGGCCTCACCTGATACTAATCCCTCACCCTACTTTATGGATGCACACAATCTCTTGCCATGCCCCAGTATTTCGGGCACTTTCTTGTTGCCATGATGTTAGTATGTGATATTCTCTCTGCACAGAATGGTCTTTTACACCTGGTAAATGTGAACTTGTTCACCAAGAACTAGTTCTAATAGCACCTCAAATACCATCCATTCTGTGCAGCCTTTCTTAACGCCCTAAGGCAGATTCCATTATTCCTTCCCTATGTACTAAAACACTGTCTCTCTCTGTTATAGTACTTACCAGACTGCACAGTAATTAACTATTTTACTCATCTTTGTATCTTCCAACTGCACCAAAATAATGCTTGTCACACTGTGTGCCCGCATTAAGTGTTGAGGAATAATGAGGCTGTAAGTCTCACCTTATTGTGAGCATCAGTGTGCCGGATGACATTCCTCAGGAGGACTTTCCCCAGTGGAACCCGGGACATTCTTCAATCTGAAATGAATCAATAAATAGCATTTAATAATAACTTTCTTTATTACCTTCTCTTCTATTATAATGTTATCAAGAACCTTGAGGTAAAGGAAAGACCAGTGAACTAGAAGTCAGAGGTCTGAGGAATAGTTTTCTTCTTCACCATTAAAAGGGGAAAATGCCTGGCCACACTAAGGTGAGGAGGAAAGGAGGTAACGTACATGGGAGTCGTTTGAAACAGCACCATTTTATCAAAATAACTGTGTTTTATGAGGCAAGTATCTTCATTTGTAATTAGCGGATGAAATTCCCTAACTTGCGACAGGCCACATAGTCCAAGGCACACAAGGTCCAGATTAGAAGTCACCTCTGGAATCCCAAAATTAAGTTTGCAATGAAGCAAATAATCTTGATTTGACTGTCAGGAACCACACATGATATGAGTAACAAAAACTGACAACATCAAATGCAGAAATGCCCTGAATTTCTCTCTTCCAGGGAATTTTCCTTTCTATTTTGTACAGAAGCCTCTAAAACCTAGATGGCAGGGTTATTCACGTGTGCAGCTAGCAGGGGCTTTGTGCAACCACCGCACCGCTCACTCACCCCTCGATCCTGAAGAAATCAGGCATCTTGTTAGTGTGAGACGAAGAACCACTCCATTACAAGATCTCCTCCGACCCAGGAAGCCAAGGAGTCAGGGCTCAAAGGCAGCTCTGCAGCTTCACCCGAGTCCTTCGTGAGAACGCAGCCTTCCCACCGGTTAGTGTGCCCTCACCCGTGCCCCTCGGCCCAGGCCGACCCGCAGGTACCTCACCGGGCTGAGGCCGAGGCTGCGCCGGCGCGGAATCGGGACGCCCGGGTCGGCGGGGAGCATTCCCCGCTCACGCTCCTGTGGGATGGACCCAGGTGGACTTCGCTCCTAATGGGGGCACTACGGACGGGCACGACCCTCCACTGGGCCCCAGGAAGTATCTAAAGTGCCTCAAGTGGGGGCTGAGGCTTCCAAGAGGAAGAGAGAGAAAATACCCCCATCTTCGTCACCGGGATCTCTGGCCCCCAGCGGCCAGGGAGCTCCCGGCAACCTTCCCTCCAAACGCCCTCCCTACACAGATACACACAAACACACCCATACCGTGCGCCGCAGCCTCGCGTGGCGGGGGTGGGGGGAGGAAGCGGCCTGCGAGAAAAAGGAGCGAGCGTCCCTCTCGGGCCGGAAGTGTGCTCCCGAGAAATTCTTCCCACCGACAGACGGGCCACGGGAGGGCGGGTTTCCAGGACACCGACCAAGTCCAAGAGGGCAGAAGCGAGCGGGTCCGGCTCCCCTGAAAAGCGAGGCCCCCACCAGAAGGGGGAGTTGCCGGAACTGGATGTAAAAACACCTTTCCGCCGGGAGCCTCCCGGACCCAATTAGAGGCTGTACCGAGTCTGGTTACCCTGGTAACAGGGGTCGCGGTTTGTCAGGGAAGCGAAAGCAGAGGTAGGTTCTCAGACCTCTGGAATGACGGCCCATTGGTTAAATTTCCCATTTAGTCCAACCCGAATGTAGTATTCACACCTTCCCGTAGGGGAGCGGGAATGCAAGGGAGGTAGAGAGGATATTATTACTGCTCTTAGTGCTTACCCTGTGTTCCAGCTGCTCTGCAGTGGCTTACTTCAAACGCCCAGGAACCCTATGAGATATGTATTACCGTCTTCATTTTGAAAATAAACCGGGACACATATCAATTAACTTGGACAAGGTCACACAGCTTGTAAGTGATAAAGCTAAGATTGACATCTAGGCATTCTGGCTCCACAGTCCATGCTTTTAACTCACAAACTATGCTGAGGATGGAGGAGGTCTCATGTGGCCCTCATCCCACACACACTTCTGGTAGTTTCTAGACTGGATAGGCACCAGGCAACCAAAACCTAGGTGTTGGAAAAAGAAAATCACAGGGAATTCCAGCCTTAAAATGAGGATTCCGTCCCCTCAGGGCGTGTGAGGATCCAGGCGGAGGTAAGGCCTTATCGTTTGAGGACAGCTTGAGAATTTACCAAGAGAATACTAGATGATTCGAGAAAAAGGAAAAAGGTTAAGTGGTGCTGATCCAGTATTCGAGACACAGGTCTGAAGGATAGCTTCTAACTTCACCAAAACAGTTCCTGACCTGTTTCTCCTCCCCCAAAAGAAGAAATGAATCAAGTTACACAGATTTTTTTTCCCCTTAAGTCATGTCTTTCCACAGACTTAAGAGATCTGTTCACCTCCATCATGGAATCATCCTCAAAGGGACTGCTCACCCAAGTTACTCAGATCTGGAACCTCCTGGATGATCTGGCTGAAAGTAACCCTGAGAGCTATGAGAAGTTCATTCAGCAGCAGCTGAACGAAGGGAAACAGCTCTGTGCTGCCCCAGAACCATGGTTCTGTCTACAAACCAGAATCCTGGTAGGGAGAGTTGGTGTCCAGGGATGGGGAGGGTCTGAGTGAAATGATCCTGGGACCAGAGCAGAGCCTACCCTTGGTTATTGCTACTCCAACACAAGAAAACTTGAGGGAAACTGCCAGTCTATAAATGGAACATGAAATACAGTGTGGGAGATTGGGTTGAAAGAGTAAAAGTAGGAAATTCATATTTGATAATATACATTGGAAATCTCAAAATAAGCCATTTTTCCCTGCTAGAATGAAAATTAAAAGTGATGTAATGATTTAATAGAGAATCATAGAGTTGGAGATTTTCAAATAAAAACTTATTCTGGTTGGGGAGGTCAGGAAGTGGTGAAAGAGGTTCACACTCACCTAAAACAGCTGCTTAGATCCAGTCCCCATTCCTCCTCCCACTTCCTCTGAGAGCAGCAGTTGGGTTCCTGATGAAAAGCCAGCAGCCCTGGGGAAATCAGGTAAAGGTATAATTTCTCAAATAATGAAGAGTGGAGCCTAAAATTCTCACTCTTCAAATTCTGTGATGTGTTACCTTTAGGATATTATTGAAAAATAAAATGCAAGGTTTTGAGATATGCAAAATTATTTTAATTTGTAGAAACCAAAAGAAAAAACACTTTTTATCAACCTGTGTCAGTGGAAAAGGATTCCAGCTCCTCAGTCAACCATTCACCCAGTACCTCTAAGTGTTGGCAGACCAGAAGATATATCTGAGACATCAGGTACATAGAATTACAAGGGAGAAAGCTCATTTTAAAAAATTTTATTGGAAATAGCATGGACCAGATTTTACTTGGTAAAAGGCATTACAATTAAAATATTTTATTTAGTTACGATGTAGTTAGTGACTAATAAATGTACCTTTATGCAAATTGATAGTTTCATTTGTCTAATAATATGAGCCGTGTTTAAACTGTATAGAATGCCAAGGAATGCCCTAATTGAAATTGTGTATACATACATCATTGTGATCGCCTCTGAATAATATAGGAATGGAATTTATCAGACTTATGGCTCCATGTATTGCTGACAGTTATAATTCTGCGTGTTATACACAGATGTTTATACAGTCATCGACGTTGCCTACAATCCTGATGTCCTCCAGGCAGCAGAAAAAGACCAAGTGAGAAAAGATCAGTTGATACGGATGGCCATGAAATGCATCGAGGAACAACTCCAATTCTCTCTCACACATGCTTACCACATTACCAAATTTAAGATAAAAGGAAGCATTCAAAGGATGACACAAAATCTGATGGGAATCCAGACTGACCCCACAGATTTAAGAGATAAAATGAAAACGGGTAAGTTCATGAATGTAAATGGAAAATTAAACTGATTTAAGCTGTTGCTTCCTGTATCCATTTTGCAAACTAGAAGTCTCAATTTTAAAAAATAAGAAACTTAAGATAGAAAATGGTATTACAACATTTGCATATCCTAAAGATTTTTAAATCCTGCAAACCTTGAAACCAAAATCTTTGGTTTAAAATTCTTTTGGTTTATGGTTTCTGGACTAATTTAGCCGCACCTTGCCCATCTTGGTTCACACTACATATATTTCAGCTCATAGCCTGACTGTATTTTATGTTGTTGATTAATTTTGTGGTTTCATCTCCCCCTCCCCTTTTATTTTTCATAAAGAACTAACCCTTGAACAGATAAGAAATGGTACTGTGAGCAATCTAGATCACTTCCCTCAACTTTTACTGCCAAAAGACCATGTTTCCAGCAAGACAAGGTGTCTGATAGAAGAGCTGTCCAGCACAGAGGTCCAAGTGGAGTTGAAGAGACCAGCCTATGAATTAAAAATTGTGGCCGATGAGAATGAGAAGCCATTGAAAATTGAATTAAAAGTTGAATTACCTGGAGTTAATTCAGTCTCTCTCTGTGACCTTAGTGTTTCTGAGGTAGGTTGAATAGATAATACTGTCCATTTGTATCAGTCAGTGTTCACTGTATTATGCTGAGGTAACCAACTTCACAACCTCAGTGGCTTACGATCATTTGTTCAGGTTACATGTCAGCTAGGCCTGCTCTGCTCCACAAATCTTGCACATTTCGTGACACAGGTGAAGAAGCAATTCCCATCTCACAATATGCTATTCTCCTGGCGGTGCTATGCCCCACAATTCTTTTTTAGACATGTCAATTTTTCAATGGCTTGTCTTTTTTTACTTACTGTCGTTTGGGCCAAATGTTAAGGATTTACTAAGGTTCTTAACCCAATTAAGAGATTTTTAAAAAATATTTTTATTGTTAGACTTACTGGGGTGACAGATTATCAAGAATTACATAGGTTCCAGGTGTACAATTCTACAGTGCATCGTCTATGTGTTATGTATTCACTACCCAGTGTGAGTTCTCTTTCCATCACCTTATATTTAGCTTTCCTCCCTCCTCTCCCGCCCTCTCCCTACTGCCCCCAAATAACCCTTAAAATACTGATTATGTCCATGGGTTATTTGTTTGTTTGTTCATTTCTTTCTTCTTTGTTGCTTTCAGTTTTATATTCCGCACATGAGTGATGTCATACAGTTCTTTGTTTTTTCTGTCTGGCTTATTTCACTAAGCTTGATGATCTCCAGGTCCATCCATTTTGTTGCAAATGGCAATATTTCATCTTTCCTTATATCTGAGTAATATTCCATTGTGTATATGTACCACAGCTTCTTTATCCAGTCATCTGTCGCAGGGCACTTTGGTGGTTTCCATGTCTTGGCCACTGTGAACAGTGCTGTGATGAACGTTGGGGTGCATGTGTCTTGGAAGACTAAAGTTTTCAAGATTTTAACAAAGGATATAAAAAACCTGTGATCTAGTCTTTGCCTCTTGTATTTTTTATTTTATTTTTTTATATGTGGGCAGTTCCCTGGCTGGGAATCAGACCCGGCCGCAGTGTTGACAGCGCCAAAGCCTTAGCCACTACACCACCAGGGAACTCCGCCTCTTGACTGTCTTAATCAGCCTTTGATTAAAAAAACAAACAAACAAACAAAAAACTCAATTTTATCCTTTACTGGTTGAAAAATAAAAATTAGTTGCATTTTTATCCTTAAGTCTTAGAATTTCTGGGCTTTTTGTGTTCCCTTTCAACTCTTCTTGCAAACTGGTCAATTCTTTTCTAAGCTCAGTCCTTTTTGCAGTACCTTCCTCTGTGTAGCCAGCAGACTCAAATGAATGCTGCCAACATTCCTTTTTCCCCACGTCCTTTCCTAAAGCCCCAAATTAACTCAGAACATAACTTCTCTTCCAAATTATTGTGATAGTTTTACTAAGGGCTTTATCACTATAAAACACGGATCACCATCTTTTCAGTCTCCAGTAAGTTTCCTGCTATTGCTGTACACCTGCCATAATATAATATAATATTGAATGTTAACTGTAATTTAAAAAAAAAATCCTGGGGGTGGGGGGGATTTTCCTTGCTGTTTACTAGTCTGCCATAATTTGTGATGATGGTACCCATTTTCTGGTATTGCTGTCAGGTAACTTTTGACGTGTTGAGCAGCAATAACAATCTCAAAAGCTCAGGGATTTACAATGGCAATGTCATCATTGCTCATTGCTGGTCACATGGCAGTAAGTGGGATCCTCTTCTGATGGGAAAGGAGTCACTAGGAACAGTAATCCAATAACACTGATTTTAACCAGGAAATATTTTTCTATTTTCATCTTTTAAATTTTTTCTTGGTTCATTATTTTTAGGATGATTTATTGATTGAGGTCTTTGAGAAGTACAGATTACATCTGAATCTTCCAGAACCTGTGAATACTGAAATGACAACAGCAAAATTTATCAAAGAGAAAGCTACATTAATCGTCACAATGCCATTGGTGTAAGTCAAGAGCAAGTCAAGAGCATCATGTGTTTGGGATTTTCAATGCTAAAGTTATGTGAATTATGGGTGAAAAGGAGTTAGTGGTTTATTTTAAACATTAGTTTCATACTTCCCAAGAGCTCCTTTTGATGGAATGAGATTTTTTCATGAGCTGTTAATTATTTTAACTCACCCTCCTCAAATAAACTTGGTATCGAGCAACAATTACTAAAAAAACAGTATTGCAATGATATAGTTGTTTTGAATATATTTGTAATGGTCTTAAGTAACTTAAATACCATTTGGAAAAAAAAAATTTGTTTCCAAGTAACACGTGAGAATTCTGTCTACTGGTTGGAAAAAAGTTTTGTCTCTAATAAATTTTGCATTAGGAATAAATCCCAGACTCTACGAGAAGTTTCTTATTACCAAAATAGGCCATAGCAGTGAGTTTCCTCCAGCAATAAAAATACAGAGCCAGTGTAATTACTGCAAACCGGTGCTTCTATGCTATCTCTCTGCTTCCATAAAACAGCTCTGGCAGGAGTCTGAGCTACCAAGGGATACAACGCAAAATACATCCGACTCTAAGAAAAAAAGAGTTGACTCTGATATGACTGCTTTTCTCCTAAGAAAATAATTTTTAAAAATACAGAAGTGGTGAGTTCCCTGGTGGTATGGTAGCTCAGGCTTCGGCGCTGTCAACACTGTGGCCTGAGTTTGATTCCCAGCCAGGGAACTACCCGCCCCCCCCCCCCCACACACACACACAAAAACAAAAACAAAAACAAAAACAGAAGTGATGCACTTTTCAACTCCCATTCATCTGAGTTGTCAGTTGTTCAACAGTTATAAACTTTCCAATTTATATCACAAGCAAGCAATGTTTACAATCTTTAAACATCTCTTAGTTATGTTTTCTAGATACAAAACAACTTCCTTGTAATCACTAGTTTCTATTAATACTTCAACCTAAGGAAGCTCTTTTAAATAAAGTCCTTATTAATTTTAAAGCCTTTTAAAAAAACTCCTTTGACTTTAAAAAACAAAAACAAACAAACAAACATTTTCTTAAAACTGGCCTGGAAATGGATCTGTCTAGCAATAGGATAATTTATCATGTGAAAATGTTCTAAAACTGTCCTAAAATTAACAAAGCCACTGTATTCCCCTCACCCTTCAAAATACATAGCATGCCTTCACCCTATCTTTTCTTCTACAAAATCATTGTCAAAACCTATTCCCTAGACTCCTATAACCACAAAAAGTCATTTGAATTTCCACTCTTGCACTCTGTGGCTGGAAAACGGGGCCACGTACTAAAGCTGACCAGCTCACGGGAGGCCTGCACTGCGGGCCCTACAAACTCAGAGGCCTAAACCAACCACAGAGGACGGTCTGAACATGAACATTCCTAACTAAAAGCAGGTCACGGTGGGTGGTCACATCCCTGGCCTGTAGTTTCCTTGACAAAGGTCACTCTTTACCTTGAGCCTGTCTGTTGGTTTTTTGCATCTAAGATAACAGACCCTTGGAATGTCAGTCATCCTTTTGGGACCTCTCAGGGCACAACCCACAGGATAACAGAAACTTTGGCTATCTTGTTCCCTGAATGCCACCTCTGTGTGCTGTAAAATGTTAACTATCCTGTGCCCACCAGTGCAGAAATAGTGTCTTTCCCTTTTACTTTTTATCCAGTCCCAGAGGTTCCCCGCTGTGCTTTCTCCCACCCCCTGAATCTACCACCAATAGATTTCACGTAACCCTCCTACGGCTCCTCCTTCCGTATAAAAAATAAGCTGCAGCGCTGCTGGTTCTCCAGAGCATGTTCTTAATCTACTGAGGTGCTGCTTCGACCAACTGTTAGTTTGGCTCAAATAAACTTGTTCAAGTTCTCCACAGGTTTGGACACACCTTATGTTGACAGCTCCCAGTGCTTAGGGGTTACTTACTGTACTCATTAATAAATGCACAGCAATATCTAACATACTTAATGTTTAAATGTCAAATTTATATCCCAGTTATTTTCCAAAATATTTTCACTTTATTTCAATAGATTTTACATTCTTAAAAACATCTCCACCTCCACTTCCCACTCCTTACAAAAAGCAAAACTACCCAGGAAGAGCATTAGCTAATCATGAACTATGGAGTAGTTTGAATTTGAATCTTACCAAGATCTTTTTGTCCTTGACAGTGGAAGTTATTTGAGATGGACATTACTTGTCTTTGATTTAGAGACCAGCTTTTTCTACAAGCTTGATTTTAGATAAATTATCAGTAGTGATTCTTTTCCCACGTATTGCAGGGCTTATGCATTACTAGGTGATGAAGTATTCCTTGCAACACATTCCTATCATTTCTTGCACGGGTCAACCCCTCTCGTAGACCATGCCTTGGGATACGGCAACTACACTCACAAACCTCAGGACTGGAATAAAATACCTAACAGCCAGACCACACTTTCCTCTTGCTACACACCACACCCCAGCATAAGGTGCTTCAGTGACTCCCTGAGCTTCAAATATTAGATTATATCCTTCTAAACTCAGTTCTTATTTTATCAATTCTATAAACTCAAAATGTTATCTGTACTACGAGCTTAGGCAGACACAGCGATCCCTGGTATTACTCATTTAATGTGAAAATGACCAACAGATCAAAAATTAGACCAGACACATGGAAAACATATAGTTTCATTTTTAAACAATCTACTTAGAACCAAAATCACTATTTTTATATTTTATTCTTTCAGTTCTGGTAAGAGAAATAGACTGAATCCAGATTTAGATTGTAGGTCACATTAATTTTTAATTCAGAGCAATTTTTATTAGAAGTCAACTTTTTTCTTTCAAGGGAATAAAAGAGCCATAAGCACTAGCAAAAAATGAATTATCTTTGCAGTTTCATGGATTTGAACCAGATATGGCTCACGCTGATGATGGTCCCTTATGATAAGCTCGTTCCTTCGGTCCAAGCTGTAATTACTTGTTACTTTATTGGCTTGTTTTCATAATACAGCAAGGGGAATATTTATGGAATATCTGGAGTGTCACTTGTGCACCACATAATAATGAACATTTAGAAACAGATTCAACAAAGAAAGACCTAAATGTCAGGGGACAGCTCCACACAGTATAGATACAAGGAAGCACTAGTCAGATTTATTTTAAATAGCCATAAACAATTCCAAATATTTATTAAAACACATCAATTCAATAGAAAGCCTGGAATTGTGATAATGTTCCCAATTCCCTTTTATTATCCTGAATATCACCTCCTCCTCCTTCCCTAGCAGAAGAAAGGCAAACCATAACAAAATGGGAAAAAATACTCAGGCTGATAAGGGAGTAAACAATCTAAATAATTTTTTTTCTCCAATAGAAATTTAGGGCTTTCTTATTTTATGTGAGACAGCCCTGGGGTAGAAAAACACAGAATGCCTTTCTTTGTACACATTTAACATTTTTTACTTTATCCAAGTAGAAATGACCACTTCGTTGTGGTCATCACCCTTCAGTACTCTAAATTGGTCACCAATACATCTCTCCCCTCCTTTTCAGACAAGACGTGGTGATAGATGGACTTTGGCACGTATCTCTCTAGAAACCATACTTTACATATGTACACTTATTCCACGGTTACTTAATATGGTTTTCCAAAGTCATTTGAGTAGTAAATTCTAGTAACTAAGTTCATTTGCAAGTAACCACCACTTAATATTTGAGGGAAAATTCTACTTTCACAACTTCTCTGTTAAATTCTATAAGCAAATTCTTTTGTTTGGAAGTAACTGTAGAATTCTGCTCTCAGAATTATACATTTGTTTAAATAAATACCAACACAAATTCTCATTTATACCAAGTAGCTGGTTTATATTTTTATCTGATCTCAATAAACGATGACAACCATTTTGGGATTCATAGAACAATAAAGAACAGTTGGTTGAATAAGTCTAAGAAAATGTTGACTTTTAAAATGTCACTTATTTTCCTTGAAGTTCTCTATGTTCCCATCCACTATAAACCACGACCATGTAACAGATAAATTTAAATTAGGGTTAAATTCTAAAACCAACCTTCAATTCAATCCCTTTCTTCAAGAGAACTGGTTTTCCTGACTTCTCTTTCCATCAAAACAGATGAGACAATTAAATTTCAGCACCTCAAGGTTTCATCCAGGTTATTTCCATGTACCTGACTCAACAGAGAACCACAATTCTACTTGTACGTTTCCCAGTGGAAGTACTTATCACCAAAGGGCTAGGCCACATGTCCCTTGACTAGGAGTGCACAGCTTAAAATCTGGTATATATTAAATGTGCACAATATTTGTGTGTAACTGGCATTTAAAAAATTCAGTAATGACCATTACAAATAACTTATATAGACAGACTAAAATAACTGGTTAATTTTAAAATAAAAAGAACCACCCATTTAATAACATATTTATATCTTGATAAAATCAACCAATGTGACCTGGAAGAGTCTAGAAATTCTTGGGTTAATTATAACAACATGGTGACAGGTTTTTCAAGGTACTTTCTAAACTCAGCAAGCCACTGTGCTCCAACTGCTCCATCCACAACCCGATGATCACAGCTGAGTGTCACAGACATCATACTAGCCACATCAAACCTAGGAAAAGATAAAAAACATCATTAGGTATTCTGAAAGCAACCACTGGTCTTTAGCCAGTACCAGCAACCAGCCCAAATGCCAACTCCTACCTTGTAATACCAACAAGGTGAGAGTATGTCCCACCTACTCTTCATATCCTGTACAATTCTAACCCAAATCAACAGCTTGAAGAAACAGACCAAATAGCCATCTGGAGCAAGGGTTGGCAAACTAGCGCCCACGGGCCAAATCCCTCCAATTGCAGGTTTACTGGAATCCCATGATGAGGTGCTTATGGCTATTTTCACACTACTATGGCAGTATTTGCAAGAGGCCACAGGGCCCAGAAAGCCTAAACTATTTATTATCTGGCTCTTGAAGAAAAGAGTATGGTGACTCCTGACCTAGAGTAAATAAGGCTTCCCTTCTCAAAGATGAACTGCATTCAGTAAAATAAGAAGAGTTACTGCCCTGAGAAACTTCATGCTCTACTTAGGTCTGACTCTACATGAAGCTCCAATATTCATGACAATAATTATGAAACTGAGACTCACAAACACATAGAAGGTCATGAAAAT
This sequence comes from Lyroderma lyra, assembly GCA_004026885.1. Taxonomy (NCBI): domain Eukaryota; kingdom Metazoa; phylum Chordata; class Mammalia; order Chiroptera; family Megadermatidae; genus Lyroderma; species Lyroderma lyra. The sequence goes on from PVJL010000133.1 coordinate 185,340, forward strand.
TCGTGTACAGCTCCCTGTCCACTTGGGCACTCACCCTTTTTCATTATCTGCTGGGACCAGTCTATCCTCTGAAGCACCAATTGCCAAAATACAGGCTTGGGGTGGGTTGATAATAGCAGAGAAGTTCTTAATTCCAAACATTCCTAAGTTGGAGATTGTAAAAGTGCCACCCTAAAGGGAAAAAAATTAGAAAGAGATCATGTCAATTGCTTGTCAACATACGTCACAAAAACGACGCTTGTTTTGTGAAAAGACCTTAAGATAATCTTTTACTTTTAAGAAAGGACTCTGAACTACCCTAACAATAAGAAGGAAAATGAAGTATATAAAGTGATAGATGTCAATCAGCTTGATTGTGGTGATCATTACACAGTGTATAAATATATCCACACATCAAGCTGTATACTTACTTGCTAATGATAGGTCAATAGCTGACAGGAAAAAGAGAAAGGCCTCAATGGAACACCCTTGACTGAAAATACACAACCATTACGATATGAACAGAAGTTAGTTGTGTGGCTTCTGTACACTGGTTGTTACACAGATTTTTAGCTTTTGATAGGTTATTCCATTTTTATTTTTAGGACCTGTGTCAATGAGAATGCAAGGCAGACTCAAAAGGTGGAAAATGCAATAAAAGAATAATGCTGACCTTAAAAATAACGTAATTCTTAACATGTAGAAAGCAAATAAATAATACCTTACCTGGAACTCGTGTGGCTGTAGTTTACCCTCTCGAGCTTTGGTTGCTAAAGAAACAACATCATTAGCAATGGTTTCCAGTCCTTTTATATGTGCATTAAATACAATAGGAGTGATGAGGCCGGCAGGAGTACTGACTGCAACACTGATATCAACAACATGATTTCTATTTAAAAAGAAAAGAGAAAAGGAAACCTCAACAATCACGGATATTGTCTAAGAGCTTATGTGTCAGGTTAAACAAGAGTATTGGTATTGACTTCAGTCTGTACTGCTCTTCAGCCAGAGACAGAGTGTGCTTTTCTGCTTGCACAGTCTGCTATGCCCTCTCCCTGACTTATACTGTTAGAATGAAAAATGTGCCAGGAGGTTGGTTTCACATGCACTCTCTAACCTTCCCCTACAACGTCTGCCTCAAGTAACACATGGGTGTAAGAGGGGAAAAAGGCTCAGCATTCAGAGAGAATTACACAAAAGGAACTCTCTGGATTTTGCAACAAAGGGGGTTGGCTGGAGGTGAATTTGCAAGCAGAGCTTGAGCAGATGGAAGGAAGAGTGAAGAGAAAGGACCGCATTGTGGGAGAAACAGGAGTGTGTGCTGTGCTCAGGATGTAGGGTGGTGGTGCCTTGGAGCATAAGACTCCTAAGATTTTCTAGGCCACAGGCATCTTTGCATTTGGGTCCCTTCTCGGAAATATATATATATATATGTATGTATTTTAACACAGAAAGTACTCAAGTCACAATAAAAAAAAAAGAAAAATTCAGTTATCAAATTATTCAAAAAACAAATTGTGATATATGTGCTACTGTATTAACTCAATAAGATCTTGCAGCAGGTCTAATGATGACTATAAAGTAGTGATAAGCAAAACAGTATTTTAAGACACTTGCAACATCTATAATGTGACAGGAAAATAACTGATTTTTACTGGTCATCAGCACAAATATTATTACTTCTTTGATTCATTTTCTACATTTTTACCAGTAGAAAACAGTAAATTTCGGTTGTAGGTTAGTGGAAAAGACTGATTCTTTCCCCCATCCAAGTTCCCAAACTCTTGACTTACATTCACAGTCTCCTTGGGCATCTGTGTAAGGGCCCCTGATAAAGTATTCTGTAGTCGAGAAAAAGTTAAAACTTCACATGAAGAAGAATTCCAGCTCTTTCTAGGCACAAACTTTAGAGGATTATGGGTACCAAATCCTGCTGCGTGCCCAAGCTGGCCAGGGGTGGCAGGTTTTTGCCACCTGCAAACAAAGGGACCCACTCTGATACCACAGCATGAAACCCTTAGTGGCTACCACAGCTGGGCTCTGGCCAAGGCATCACACAGCAAATACTGTTTTCTTAATTAAATTATCCTGCAGGTAATACTATTTGTTTATGATCTTCCTCCTAAGAGAGTACGGATGATGTTTCTATCTTGTTCACCACTGAACCCAGCAAATGGTATACGTTCAATAACTATTTGTCAAATTGCTGTATGAACAAATGAATAAAGGGCACTTGGTAAGACTTGCCCTACTAGCTTGATCCTTTGATCTAAGTAGTATTTTCTTCAGGTATTCTTTTTTTTTTTTTTTAATATGTGGGTAGTTTCCTGGCTAGGAATCGAACACAGGCCGCAGTGTTGACAGTGCCAAAGCCTAGCCATTACACCACCAGGGAACTCCCACTTCAGGTATTCTTAAAAGGTTAAACATAAATTTACCCCATGACCCAGCAATTCCACTCTAAAGAATCTACCAAAGAGAAATGAAAACATATCTCCACACAAATTGTGCATAAATGTTCCTAACAACCCTCTAAAAGGTATGCCTACGTCTTGTCTAGAATCTATCAATGTGACCCTATTTAGTAAAAATACCTTTGCAGGTGTTATTAGGACCTTGAAATCAAATCATTCTGGTTTACCTGGGTGGGCCCTAAATCCAATGCCAAGTGTCTTTGTGAGAGACAGAAAACGCTCAAACACAAAGGAAAAAAACCATGTGAAGGTGGAGGTAGAGGTTGGAGTTATGAAGCCACCAATCAAGAAATGCCTAGGGCTACTACAAATGGAAAAATAAAAAACAGATTCTCCCCTAGAGCTTGTGGAGGGAACATAGCCCTACTGACATCTAGTTTTTGGACTTCTGGCCTTCAGAACTATGAGAGAATAAATACTTGTTTTAATCCACCAATTTTGTGGTTATTTGTAATTGCAGCCCTACGAGCTCTATGAAACTAATATATTAAGTAAGGAATAGTAAGTCCCTCAAATGCTGTCCAAGAGGGGGGTGGACCAAGGAAAAAGTTAGCATCAGTAGATGACCTGGTATTTTGACTGACAAGATTGAAAACATGTTTATAGAGTTCTCTTGGGGAGTTTCAGAAAGAATTCATGAATGCACAGAAACTAGTTCTCTCTTAGGCAATCTTTAAATTCATGGAATAGCACAGGTCAGTCATAACAACTTTTTCATAAAATATTAACACTGAGTATTGATTTATCCAAAATTTGTGCTATAATCAATTTCGTAGAATGACTGTGTGTATACGTATAGTGAGAGTATAATAAAGCTAAATCTTAACCTTCTTTAGTAGGAAGTCAGTCAATAAAATCAAAGAATGAAAAAAAAATCCATAAAAGGTAACAGAAAAATGTTATTTAGGGAGCTCCCTGGTGGTGTAGTGGCTTAAGGCTTCGGTGCTGTCAACGCTGTGGCCTGGGTTCGATTCCCAGTCAGGGAACTACCCACATTTAAAAAAAAAAAAGTTACTTAGAAATATGAAGGTAAACACCAGAAGAAATAATAGTTAAAAAGTTGTGTGTGCTCTTGGGAGTGGACCTCATATTAAAGGATGAGTTGGTCACTATAAGCCATGGAGCAGTACTCTTAGAATACATACTATTGTTTCAATAAAAATTAAAATGACAATAATAACAACATAAAAGAGCCCACATAGTAGAAAAAACCTAGAAAAAGTCAGAATCCTGGTTCCAATCACAGTTCTGCTATTCACTAACATATTAACTCAGAGAAAGCTACTTAACTCACCAAGCCTTGATTTCTTCAAAGAGAAAATGGGAGTGAAATTGCCCAGCTCATAAGGTGGTCATAAAGACTAAACATGAGACAATATGTGAAAGACACTGAGTAAGTCACATGCCACTATAATATGAGTAAATACTGTTCTTTGTTTTACATTTTGTTTACCTCTCCCCTGAAGTTGATACCAAGAATTTCTAATCTTTACTAAGTAAATTTAGCACTACCTCATAAGTAGTTTTATGTTATTTTACATATGGAAGTCACTTCCCCCTCTGTATTTCATTTCTCTTTGCACCCCATACTCCTAGTTACACATTAAATAACAAAAGAAAACTGCTGATAGATAAATACCTTCCCCAGCAGTGCTATACTTACTGTCTTATAACTGTGTCCATCCAAGAAGAATTTGCTTCAGGAACTTTTAAACATGCCAAAGCTGAAGCTTTTATGATGAAGTCATTGACAGAAATTTTGCTTTTCCCTTCTAACATCTGCAAAGACAAAAAAACCATTATAGTTTCTTAAATTCTCTTCCCAAAGGCTGAAACTATATAATCTTGAGACAGGGGATGAGGAACAGGTGAATATACAAATGTCCTGAACTGGGAAGGCTGAAGTGAAAATAAAGTTGGTTCTTCCGTCTTTTTTAACGTAGGCCTTACAGCTGTTAAGTTTCCTGCTAAGCAGTGCTTTAGCTGCATCCCATACATTAGGGCGTATTTTATCTTCATTTTCACTTACATCAAAGCCAAAAGTTGGTTCTTCAAAAAGATCAACAAAACAAGAAATGTTTAGCTAGACTCAAATTACTAAAACTAGAAATGAAGTAGGGGACACTACTATCTACCTCACAGGAATAAAAAGGATTATAGATAATACAACGAACAACCATATGCCAATAAATTAGGTAACCTCAATGAAACAGACAAACTCCTAGAATGATACAAACTACCAAAACTAAAAAAAAAAAGAAAGAAAACCTCTGAATAGATCTATAATCACTAAAGAGACTGAACTGGTGATTCAAAAACGACCTATACAAAAAAGCCTAGATCCAGATAGCTTTGCTGGTGAATTATACCAACAAACAGTTAAAGAAGAATTATTATCAATTCTTTACAAACTCTTTCAAAATAACAAAAAGAACACCTCCCCACTCATTTTGAGGCCAGTGTTAGCCTGATACCAAAACCAGACCAACATATCACAATAAAAAATTAAAAAGCAAACAAAAATAATATAGGATCAATATTTCTGAATACAGATGCAAAAATCCTCAAAAAAAGAAGTCTAACCAACCCAATCCAGCAATATATGAAAAGGATTATTCTCATGATCAAATGGGATTTGTCCCAAGAATGCAAGGTTGCTTTAACATCTGAAAATCAATTAATGTAATAATATCCTAATAGAACATAGGACGAAAACCCTATGACCATCGCAATAGACACAGAAAAAGCATCTGATAATATTCGAAACCCCTTCAAGATAAAACACTCAACAAACTGGAATATTTACAGAACGGAATTTGCTGATGATAAAACAGATCTATGAAAACTGAACAATCATCATCATACTTCCATGGTGAAAGACGTCTTCCTGAGATTAAGAACAAGACCAGGAGGTCCACTCATCCCGCTTCTACTCAACACTACTAGATGTGGAAGATAGAAAAGTTAGGCAATAAAAAGAAATAGAAGGCATCCAGGTTGAAAAGGATAAAGCAAACGTATCTCTATTTGCAAATTACTCTATATGCAGAAAATCCTAAGAAACACACTTAAAAAATAAGGTTACAGAAAACAAGATCAATATACAAAAGTCAACTGCAGCAATGAACAATCTGAAAATAAAATTTACAACAGTATCACAAAGAATAAAACCCTTAGGAATAAATTTAATGAAAGTGCAAAACCTTGTACTCTAAAACTACAAAAATTGTTGAAAGAAATTAAAGAACTAAGTAATTGAAAAGACATCCCATGTTCATGGAGCGAGAACTTAATATTGTTAAGATGGCAACACTCCCAAAATTGATCTACAGATTCGATGAAATTCCTATCCCTATAGGAAATATCCAGAACAGGCAAGTCTGTAACAAAGTAGATTAGAGTTGCCTAGGACTGGGGAGGGTGGGAGGACTGGGGCACAGGTTACAGCTAAGAGGTGTACGGCTTCATTTTAGGATGATAAAAATGTTGTAAAAATTGTGGTGATGGTTGCAGAACTCTGAATACATTAAAAACCACTGAACTGTAAACTTAAAATGGGTGAATGGTATGCTACTTAATTACTGTATTTTGCTGTGTATAATTTGCACTTTTTTGCCCAAATTTGTGAGGGAAAAATAAGGATGCACATTATACATGGTTAGTACTAATTCTGTACCTATACAAATGTTTTTAATTCTTTTATTATGCTTATGAGTTAAAAGTGTAACTCTAGAAACCAGTAATGATATTCATATGCAAAATAATACCCTAGAATGTGATAAATGCTAAAATTCCTTTATAATACAAAAAACAAGTACTTAAATATAAACAAATAATAATTTGAATTAAAAGTTAAAATAAAAGACATTTTTCCCCCGAAAGTGTGGGCCAAAAACATGGGTGTGCATTATACACAGGAGCACATGGGAACACATTATCCATGGCGAAATACAGTATATCTGAATAAACTTTTAAAAGAATCAAATAAAGTAATACAACGGACGTATGTTTTTCATGCCTAATTTCCAAATACATTTATTATAAGATTAGTTTTAATATTTTGAAAATAAGAGTATGCCATCATCTTTAACCCCTGTAGCCAGTTACAAAGCTGTGTTGATGCTTCATTGCTTCGTTCATTCATCTAATATTTGAGTCTACTCTGCTGGACATGTACCTCTAGATCCCTGGATATAAACCAATGAAAAAAAAAAAAAGGGTAAAAATTCTACTCTCAGAGAGCTTACATTCTAAAGTTGGTGAACAGACAATAAATAAGAGAAACATGGTATGTTAGACAGTATTAAGTGCTAAGGAGAAAAATAAAGCAGGAAAAAGAACTAGAGAGAGAACTCATCAGTCACCTCACTCCATTCCCTTCACTTTGGAATAAGGTAACCAGAGAAAACCAGAGAAGGTGGTACCGAGTAAAATCCTTAAGGAGGTGAAGGAGGAAACCAGGTGGATACTAAAAGAAGATGTTCCATGCAGAGGGACCACGAAGTGCAAAAGGCCTAACGCATACCCGTGTAGGTGGCGTGTCGAGGAATAGCAAGACAACTATTGTGTCTGCAGTAGCAGGAGGAGTCAGAGAGGACACAGATAAGGGCCCTGTATGCCACCCTAAGGAGTCTGGCTTTAACTTTGCACCTCCTTGGAAATAGCCTTCGTACCCTTCTCTCCCACTCTAGCCTTCACGCAACCCTTCAATAGAGACCCTTACCACCATCACCTTATGCTTACGTGACAAGCAAAAGCAGTCTCTGCCATTAAGGTATGGCAGTCTATACCTCCTAGACTAACTTTTTTAAAAATGTTGCTATCATCATGTCACTTTTACTGGTTTTTTACTTAATGTTTAACTCATCAAGTCCAAGTTATTCCACTTATAAGGCAAGGTCTTCCCCCAAACCAACTGTGTACCCACTCTAGAAAAGGTAACCTACCTCCCACATATGCTGTACTCATTTCCCGTTATCAAAGCACTTTAACTTTGAAGAATAAACTTTCTTCAATTTTTCTGCCAATCCAAATGCTTCCTATGCTCCATGGGTCAACCACGTTTTTCCTAAGCCACTGTAAATTCCCCCCCTATCCTCAGCGCTCTCCCCTCCTCTGAACTCCTGTGCCACTTAACCTATATATGAATACAATGTCATCCAGCAGATGAGGAGCATTACCATAAAGAAACTGATCTGCAAATGAGTATTTTGACTTTAATAAAAACTGACTCCTCTCTTTTTCATATGCATTATCTCCGCAATTAAATTATAAACTCATGGAGGAGTATGCCTTATGCTATATTCCCAAAAGTGCCTTGGGCTAAACACTATATGGCCGCTTGGTACTTAACTATAAATGCAAAGTAAACATACTGTTTCTTACCTATCAAAACACTTAAGTAGTCTCAGAGAATCAGAGTGACTCTGCCAGGCTAAAACAAATCCAAGGCAAAGTCAACTTTAGCTTTAATCAAGGTTTAGAAAACAAAAATTCTCCAGGATATTCTTTGTAAGTTAAAATTAAGATGACACCCATTTTCCATCATCAATTGGCATACTGTTACAAAAAAAATATGGGCAAAAAAAAATCAATGTTTAGTAGGAAAAAACAAGATTTTTATAATTTATAGAGTTGAAATTTCCAGACCTTTTACCTTATTGAGTTCTTTCCGTACCAACAAAACTTCTCCCATATTGACATCAATAGAAAGGTAATAATGAGGTATGGTTTGTTTAGATTGCATTAACCGCTGGGCAATAACCTGAAATCAAAGAGATTCCAAAGTCAGTTATCTTGAGATGAGATAAGACCTTACCTAATTCAGGACTCTGTTTGTCCCTTTACCCTGCTCACTGGTCATACTTACCTCAGGCATTCTCAGATTTGGAAGATGGAGAACTGCACCATACCTTAGCCCCTTTTAATCGCATTTAATCAGAACAGTATTTGTTTATCCTTAGTATTTAATTGGCCAAACCAAACATCTCTTGAACTAATCATCTAAGTTTCGCAACTAAAACAAAGTCTCTGTATTTCAAAGTCTGGATGAAATCCAAATGCCCTCAGCAGCTTTAGTTCCAGGTCTATGGTGACATTCTTACCCGACGAATGTTGCTGACTGGGATATCTGTGAAGACGCCTGTGGGAACTGGAGCCACTCCGGGAGCCACTCCGGGAGCCACTCCGGGAGCCACTCCCGGAGCCGGGGGAGGCACAGCCGCTGCTGGAGCCTGTGGGAAGGTCAAAAAGCCCTCAGGAACTGTGGCTCAATCTTAACACAAGCAACTGGGAACAACTAATGGTGACTCTATTATAGATGACCACGGTAAATTAAACATCTTCTGGAAAAATAGCTATTTCTATCCAAAGGGAGCAAAACAGAGGCAGATGATGTGCTTAAGAGTTTTTTGGTTTTGTTTTGTTTTGTTTTATTTTGGTGGCTCCCTGGCTGGGAATCGAACCCAGGCCGCAGCGTTGAGAGTGCCAAAGCCTAGCCACTACACCACCAGGGAACCCCCTAAGAGTTTTGTTTTTAATTTTTATACTTACAATTCTGTAATATTTTAAGTGTCATTGTTCTTTGAGCCAGAGTATGTTTAATGAATGGTTCATGTCAAAATAATTTTGATTTTGCAAAATTATCAAGAAAAGCAATCAAAGCATTCTTAACTTGAAAGGATTAAGAGGTAAATATAAACAAGGGAATTCATTTTCCCAAACAGTGTTAAGAAAAAGCAATGAGAAATCTTTCATTTGGAAGCAAACATCTAAATAACTAAATTACTTTCCTTACTTTTAGCTGATGGTCTCAGCACAGTAACCAATCAAATGGAAGCTGGCTATGTGATTTTCATCCCTGTGTGGACTAATTAATCACATAAAACTCAAATCCTAATTAACCAATTTATAAGCACACCTTTAAAAATAGGGCCTGACACAAGACACCAGTCACAGGGGTCACTCTCAGGGACAGGAACTGGGGAGGTCAGGGGAACAGGTGAAAAGCCACCAACTTTTCATGCTATACCCTGGGGGAGGAACTGTTTGAAATTTTTATCTCATATTACCAATGCAAAAAATTTACAAAGACATGAAAAATGAAATAAAAGGTAACAAATAAAAAAAAAAAATAGGGCCTGAATGAAAAGGAGCTGATATGTTAGAAGAAATTTAGTATCACTACTAAAAAAAAAAAACCAACCCAATTTGGAATGCATGTCAATATAATACATCAGCTTCGGTAGAGGAATGGCATCACAGTCATATCTATATATTGCTAGCCAGTGAAATTAGACAAAAGAAAACACAGTTCTGGTTAAGCTGTTTCATTCATAAATACTGTATGAAAGGGTGTAACATGCTGGACAAAGCACTTTGCAAGGACCAATTGGGAAAAAAAAAAGCCCAATGTAACTCACAGGAGCAGCTTTGGTAGGCACAAAAGAGTCGATGTCCTTCTTGATGATTCTGCCTTCTGGTCCCGTCCCTAGATGAGATACATAAAACCATGTAGATGAGAACCTACTGCTGGGTCCTCAAAGAGACCTACACTGTGATCATAAAGGTCAAGTTCCCAAGGCCCCTGAAGCAATCACTGCCTTAATCCTGCCCTCTGAAGTTCCTAAAAACACCAGCTTCTGTCAATTATTAATTTTAGTTTACACAGAGTGCTCTTGCTTGATCTGTAGCTGTTCTTTTAACTATAGCAAGTATTCCTCTTTTTAAGTTGTACTTTTTGTTTTTATTTCCTTTACATTTAAATTGGGAACACCACTGTAAGGATAATGCTGAGTAGAATTTATACTTCTAAAAGGGAACCTCCTCCTGGTTAGCTCGAAAAACCCATTTCTGAACCCTAAAACAGATCTCATTTGGGACTAGATTCATTGCATCATAAAGAATTCCCTTTGTACAGAGTCGACAGATATAACAATTGTTTTAGATAAACCAGGCAAGTGAATTTTTCACCCCAAAACTCTTAATTGTAATGCTCTTATCTTTAGAATCATACATTCTTTATAATTCCAAAGATGAGATCTCCATTTTTCAGTTTTCTCACAGTAGCCAAGACTCTGAGGAAATAGGTACATTGCCACACATGAGGTCTCCACAATTCTCTCAAGAGGCTTAGTCTTACTTTCCTTCCTCCTCCCATCCACAACCTCTTAGGTTAAATCCAGACCCAAGCAGATAATCCTGAACCTTAATTCTAAGGAGATTCAGAATTTAGTTATTAAAATACCTTTTACACTGGCCCACTTCTAGAAAAAAATTGGTCAAAATGATTCATCTTCCCCCAAGGCAGACTTTTAAAAGGATTCTCGTTGTATGCAGTTCATCCCAACTCCTTTCCTTCATTATGAAAACTGAGTTGGCTAGGATTGTTTATCCTCACCGGAAGCTCTAGAACAGAGGTAGCAGTGCCCCTATTAGATTCCCCTTCTTTATGAAAGACAGAAACCATAACCTCCCCTTACAACCAAGGCTGGTCTGGACACTGCAACCCCTCCAAGGAAGACAGCTAGAGCAGTACTGCCAGTTTTAGGCCAACCTTCTGCCAGAATTTCCCAATAACAGTTAGTTGAAATCTTTATAACATTCTTTTGTCTTACTTCCCTAAGAAGGCACAACAGGACATCATAGAGCAGTATGGTACAAAGAAAAGAATACTGGACTAAAAGTAAAAAACATAGGGCTTTGGTCAGACATAAACTAGACAGGTAACTATAGTCACTTAATCTCATCGGCCTTTAGCCTCATAGAGATTATAACATTAGCCCTCGCTCATAGGAATGTTGAGGATAAAATGGGTAGTTGAAATTGACCGTTATAACACAGTCACAGAGATGTAGAGTACAACAAGGGAATACAGTCAGTGATATTATAATAGCCATCTATGGTGTCAGATGGGTACTAGATTTATCAGGGTGATCACTTCATAAGTTTATAAATGTCTAGTAACTTAGGTGCACACCTGAAACTAATATAATACTGATTGTCAATAGCAATTGAAAAAATTTTTTAATGTGTTTTAAATGGGATAGTGATGTGAAGGTGCTTTGCATCAAAGAAATATAAAACATAACGTTGGTAGCTCTGAGACAAATCAAACTCTGAACACCAGAATTCAGGATTTAAAAGTTTCTCCCCAAATTATTACATTTTGGTCAAATCTGCTAATATGTCCCTCCAGGGAGGGGAGTGGGACAGGAGACTGAGTCCAACAACCAAAGGCCAATGATTTCATCAACCACACCTTCTTACTTACACTTAAACCCCTATAAAAACGAAACTCCTGAATAACAAGAATTAGTCTCTGGGTTAGTGAATACACACGTGTGCTGGGTCGTGCTCCCAGAGGGCATGAAAGCACCCATCCCGCACAGCCCACACGCTGTCCTGTGCGTCTCTTCCATTTGACAGTTTCTGAGTTGTATCCTTTATAAGGCGGTATTAGTATGTAAGGGGTTTGCCTGAGTTCTGTGAATTATTCTAGTGAATTATCGAACTGGAGGAGGAGGAGGTCTTAGGAACGCCTGATTTATAGACAGTGGGTCAGAAGTAGGAATGGCTCCCAGAATTTGAAACTGGCATCTGAATTGGGGGTAGTCTTGTGAAGACAGCCCCAGTTCCGTGGAGTCTGACGTTAATTCTGGGTAGTTGGCATCAGAATAGGATTGAATTGCTGAATACCTAGCTGGTGTTAGAGAACTGACTGTTGGTTGGAAAACCATTTGGTGTCAGGGTGGTGTCAGAAAACATGACACCATCACTGACCCTCTCAGCTCCCTTATTCTAAACCACTCTCCCCCTAGTGTAAAATTTCTTCGAATTCACCAAGACCTTCACTTCACTGACTTCTCTGTTCTCACTATCTGTTATCTCCCTCTTATCTGCATTCCTCCTTCCACAGGATCTATGGCTCATTGTTTCAATCACTCCCTGGTTAAACCCTAAAACGTGTGTCTTCTCATTGCTAACACCAAAGCAGCTTAATGTTGCTGGTGGGGTGCAAAGCAGACAGCTAATTGACTGACTGTACTATAAACTCAGAGCCATAAACCTAAAATAGACACACAAAACTACCCAGAAATTCAATTATGTTTCTCTCAATCCACTTTCCCGGTCTCTGAGATGACCTCATAATCTAACCTCAAACATCCCTGAACTCATTCTCCCACCAAGAGTCTCACTTCATACTTTACTGATCAAACAGTAGCAGCCAGAGAGGTACTCTACTCATCTTCCACCACCAAACCTATAAACCCATCCCCCTTGTCTTCTATAAAAACAGACCAAATGTCCCTAATTCCTATCAGAGGCCAATCCTATCACCTCTTACAGAACAGAAACTTTGTTCCTCACCAAATTATTCTGCCCTTTCTGCATCATCAATTTATCAATTTCTATTAGACTGGTTCTCAACCAGGGCAATTTTGCCCTCCCCCTACCAGCCCCATGTGGCAATGTTTAAAGATACTTTTGGTTGTGACAAGTGGGGGATGCTACTACCATGCAGTGGTACAAGTCAAGGATGTTGCTAAACATCCTACAAGGCACAGGACACCTACCATCCCCACCCTCCAATAATCTGGTCAAAAAGGTCAGCAATGCCACAGCTGAGAAATTCTATACCAGACCCATTCTCCCATCACTCATTTTCAAAAGTCCTCCCTTGAGCCCATCCCCTCCCCAAGAGCTACACCTCTATTTCTGTGTTTTCCCTCCTAGCAAAGCTTCTTGAAGAATTGTCCACACTGCTATCTTATCTCCACTTTTTTATCCACTTTCCACTTTTCAACCTATCCAGACTGGCTTCCGTCACATCTTTCTTTTGAAGTTACTGTTGTCAAATCCCCTTATCTAATCCTCGACTAAGTTCTGTTGATCCGTGTCAAAAAGGTATCTTGAAGCTGTCTATTTCTTTCCATTTCTACTCTCACCACCACTGTCAGCCAGGGTGTCCAACCTTGTGGCTTCCCTGGGCCACAATGGAAGAACTGTCTTGGGCCACACATAAAATATACTGACAACAACAGTAGCTGATGAACTAAGTAAAAGATCCATGCATAATTTTCACAGTGTTTTAAGAAAGTTTACAAATTTATATTGGGCCGCATTCAAAGTCGTCCTGGGCCACATGTTGGACAAACTTGGTCTAAGTCACCACCATCAGATCCAGAAATGGCATCCTAACTGAGAGCTCTAGCTAGCTTTTATTTAATCCATTTGCAAAGAGCAGCCAAATGATCTTTTAAAGGTATGCCATTTCCTCATTTTAACCTTTCAGTGGGTTCCTTCTGTACTTTAAACAAAATTCAAGCTCTACATGACCAGTGGTGTCCTTTCTGTCCTCAGGCTCATACTTCTTTCCAGCCCCCTCTCCTACCAGACCCTTCTCAGCACACCCGCTTACCACGGGCCACCTTCCCCGTCCTCGTAGATGCCTCATAGAAGGATGCCAAGCTCCTTCCCACTTCAGAATGCATACTGCTGGTCTCTCTGCCCAAAATTCGTTTCCCCCCGTTTTTTACATGGTTGCTCATAGCTTACTCCTTCTCATCTTCCAGGTCAGATCAAATGTCACCTCAACACAAAGATCTTCCCCAACCACCCTGTCTAAAAACAGTCAGGACTGCAAAATATTTACCCTGTCACTCCCCAGTGTATCATCTGGCTTACTGCTTTCTTAGCATTCAAATATCTTATTTAATAATAATGCTGTTATTATCATTATAGCTAATACTTACATATGTTTTCTATGTGCAAGTACTATTTATTAACTTATTTAATCCTTACAACCTATAAGGTATTGTTTTTTATATACAAATGAAGAAACTGAGATACAAAAGGTCACACAGCTGGTGTATGGCAGAGCTGGAGTTCAAACCCATGCATTCCAGCCCCAGAGTCCATACTTGTTGCTACTATTCTATACTCCCTTTCTATTCATTTAATTCTTTATTGTTGGTAATATAATTTTCTGAAACTGAAATCTTGTCTGTCTTATGAGCAAATGTTGGAAGCACAGACAAAACTCAATGAATATTTGTTTAAATAATAAATGAGTCACCTAACTTAACTGTATAATAAGAATACTGGGAGTTTTCCACTTAGCATATCTTTAGTAAGGGAGGCAGTGTTACCAAACACCTAATAAATGGTCCTTCTTTACTGGTCTAAATTCTTCAGATGTCATTATTAACTCAATCCCTCCTCCCCTTAAAATGTATTCCAACTTACACTGCTCTCCCTGGTTCTATTCACAGCTACATAAAGTATGGTAATACACTAGTGAAACAGCATTAAGGTGGAAAAAAGGGTCTACCAATATTAGAAGAATCCTCTGAGGTCCAAAAATTTTATAACTTTCCTCTCGTGTCTTTGGAGAATGGCTTGCCTTCTAACCACAGAACAGGAGATTGCACACATGATAACCAGCACTCAGTCCCCATAGCTAGACAACTGGGCAAACAGTCACTATTTTCTTGAGTAACTAAGGAAGGGAGAATATCGAAACAGAAGGCAGAACAGGGTAGTGGGAAGAATACGGGCTTCAGAATTAAATAAATCTAGATTCAAACTGTCACTTTACTGCTAAACAAAAGGGAGGTCCCTGAAGCCTACTGTCTTATGCAAAAAACAGGGAATGCAAATTCTCACTTCAAAAAGTGTGATAAAATTAAATGACTAGCACATAGTACCAGCCATCAGATCAGTTTCCAGGAATAGTAATTTCCCCCTTTGCAAAAAGGAATCTTAATTACCTTATGTAAAATTTCAGCTTAGTTTAAAAACATTTATTTAAATGCCAGACAACAATATGAAAAAAACAAAAACAAAAACAAATATGTACTAAGTACTTTTTATATTCTAGATACTGTTTTAAGCACTATTTTAATGGACACTCCTATCTCAGTTTTATAGATGTAAAAACAGATGGATTAAGTAATTCGTCTAAAGACATTTACAAGTTATTCACCAAAGAACACATTACACAGAAAAGGATAAAGCCAGGATTAAACCCTTCATGGTGTGATGCTCTTATCACTGAACTATGGTTTTTCTTTGGGAAGAAAAAGATGAGTAAAACATTTTTCTTTGTCCTCAGGGAGCCTCACTACAGTTTTATATGAATTTTATTATTTTAAGTCATTTCCAATCACCCAAATTCCATGGTTTTTTGTGTGTATTGCTACATTAGTCAGCCTAGCACTAATGGAGATTTTTTTCTAATTACATAATCAAGTCCTGTAATCCAACCTTGTTCAACAAGCACCAACAGTGAGGCAGCTCCCGTGAACAGAGAATGGAAAAAACTATCTGAATTATATAGGTGTATCTCAGACAAAATAAAGCACAATTAAGTCTACCTACGCTCTGGAAGCAATGAAGGAGGCGCTTCTCTCCCTCACCTTCTCCCCACTCTCCCAGATAGGACCACTGCCTACAGCTATACTCGCTGGGCTTAAGAATTAAACAAATCTAGATTCAAATGCAATGGAATTTTGGCTTGCCTCCTCCATTCCACAGAAGCAGACGTACCTTTCACTTGTGTGAGGTCGATGCCTTTCTCTGCTGCCAATTTCTTTGCAAGAGGGCTGACGAACAGCCTCCCTTTTGGTGCAGCAGGAGCGGCTGCGCGGGGAGCAGATGGTGCAGGGGCTACAGGCTGGGGCACTGGAGGGACAGAGGCCACCTTTCAAAAAAAGTTAAACTGTTATTTCACTACTGCAAAGACTGGTCTGAAAGATCAAGTGTTTACATTTTATTAAGTCAAAGCATGGTAACTACTTATAAATAATCTTCATTTGTTTTCCAAAGATCTTTTTCCCTACTTTACCAACATAATACAGCTATACGTGTAATGGCAGTATTTCATGTCAAAGACGAACACTGCCATCTTACCCCACGGTAACAGAGAGAGGCATGGAATTTAACATGTACATCACCAACATGGTTTTTGTTTGTACTTAATTTCAAAATAATGAAGTATGCTGGAAGGTTCCAGGTTGAAAGTACCTTAGGAAATGAACCGACACGACTACTTGCCAGCTCCCCATGAATGTACGGTGGCCAGAAATCAAGTTTTCTCTCATGAAAATGTGTACCTAGTCCAAACTACTGAAGATGCTGGTATCTGCAAAAGCCTTGTTAGAGTCTTCTACATGCCTGGAGTTTGTACAAGTTCACGTTACAGTGTACGGTATACAGTGACAGACTCAATTCCACGCAAAACGAGCCATGTTACGTGAAGGTGCCGCTGTACCACAGATAGAAGCCGACCCACCATAACAGGGGAATACCAAGGATGACAGTAACTAAGATTACACAGCGAATTCCACAGGAAATCTGGAACAATATACACCTCTACCCCTAAAGCAGACAAGGAACACATCACCTCAGCTTTGTTCTCAGCAGGACTCAAGACAGCAGGGAAAAAAGAAAGCTACAAGGATCAAATTACTGACCCTTAGGTGAATGGGGTAGTGCCACACATCCTGTCGGCCCCTATAAACGTTAACTATTTCCTTTCTTATTCATAGAAGCTCAGAGCTGGAAGGAACCCAGAATATTATCTAATCTAACCCCTTAATTTAGAAGGAATAAAATAAGTGTTCCCTCAATTATAGAAGCATTCTTACCGGGGGTGGGATAGGAGGTGGTACTTGGGGTTTTAAATCAGTTACTTCCGTTGGCCGATAGTCAGCAAATGCTGGTATGTCTTCCTGTTTCTCTACAATGATACAGAGTGGAGTTCCTAGGGGGACATCTCTTGTGCCTTCTGGGATCAGGATTTTTGCAAGGTAACCTTCTTCTTGTACTTCAAAACCTTAAATAGAAAGAGAAACCAATTTGGAACTTAATGGATTCCACTACCCCACCAAACTCAAAGCTGTTTTACGTAAAAGGCTCTGTCTGATCCTTCAAACTAGCTATGTAACCTTTTGCCAGCTATTTAATCTCGATGTCTCAGCTTTTTTACCCACAAAATGGGGTTAATAATAGAACCTACTTCACAGGGATGTTATGAAAATTTAATGAATTAATATTTTTCAAGAACTTAGGAACAATACTTGGTACAAAGTAAACACTAAATAAATATCTATTAAATAAAAGTATGAGAGATTACAGATATTGGTTAGTTCTCAGCATTCTCCCAAAAACATCTCCAAGGGCAGCCGCCACGCAGACATGATTCCAAGATGTCATCAGCTGTCCTGCTGAAGATCAGAACCACATGGATGCTAACATCCATAAAGGGAGCTACCAGGCCTGATCATGATGTGGGACTTACACTCCTAAAAGCATCTTTGGAGTTGTTCAACGAGGTTATATTTGGAATTACATCAGTGTAAAGAAAGAAATACAGCATTGCTAGGGTTTCTATGATGTTGACAATTTACATTTTACTCATAACATGAAGGGTTGCAAAAGTTAAACTGAAAGCCACTGCCAAGGACAACTTCAGCCTCTGGATTTGGGCTTTATGAACCCTTTCATTTCCCAGTTGAGAAACAATATCCAATAAAAGATATATTTAAAAAGATAAGGAAGAAACTTCTTGAAGGCCACAATAGAGTTTTAAAGAGCTTGACTGAGGTAATACTTCTCTAGTGACTAGTCTCTAGAATACCAGCCTCTATTGCAACCTTGATATTCAAAGTAGATACTGGTATGCAAAACAGATCTATCATTACCAAGGTTTTGCATTTGTTCCTCTCTTTTTTTAACAAACAGAATCCTTTCTTCTAATAAAATTTTATAGGTGGGAAGCACAATATGCAAAAATATAAAAAGGAGTTGTTGCCCTGGTACAGTTCTATTCCCTAGGTCCTCCTTTGCCCCATGATTCCTTGATGGACCAGTGATTTCATGATTTCAGAACAGACTCTGAAAATAACCACTGCAGAGGACAGGATGCCCAGAATCTCCCACTGCCTCTCTGGGGACTGGACAGAAAAGAAATATATTTATCTACAAATATCTGTAAGTATTATCACTTACATATATATTATCAATATATGATTGTCTCCGTGGATTTTGTTCTGAGCATAACAATGAATTAGGAAAGAAATTATGGAAATATGATATTTAAACAGGCATATATACATCCTATCAGTCATTCTCAAATTATAAAAATAATCTAAATCACAATTTCAGTTTTTCCTCAAAGTCAGCTTAAATGTTTTGGTGTTTCCTGCCTTAAATTTATTCTCATCTATTTCCTCTTTTTTTCCATTTACCCAATTTAGAGAATGGCAGTTTTGATATAGCTTCTCAGTAACATAATAAGGCTAAAAAGGAAACTTTGGCCGAAAAATCATCTCTAGGTTGATATATCCCTGATTTACTGAAAGTGTGGTGCAGAACTGACAAATCTGACCATGCACACTTTCGTTATGAAATAACCTGTTCCAGGAAATGAATCCCAAGAATTGAAATGTTTGATATTATCACTCACTCATTATAGTATAGGACGGCAATCTTCTTTTCTCATTGGAAAACTCAGTGTCTCAACCATTAAGAGCTGAAGAGGAGGTTCCCTGGTGGTATAGTGGCTAGGCTGAGGCGCTCTCAACGCCACAGCCTGGGTTCAATTCCCAGCCAGGGAACTACCAAAAAAAAAAAAAAAAAAAAAAAAAAAAAAAAAAAAGAGCTGAAGAAATCTCACCTATAGTGGCCTTGTCAGTCTCTATCTCTGCCAATAAGTCTCCTTCACTTAGCTTCTCACCCACTTTTTTTTCCCATCTCTGAACTGTGCCCATGGTCATGGTGGGAGAGAGGGCAGGAAGAACCACCTGTAGAAACAAACAATTACTGCTTAATACTAGGAAGCCTTGGACACAAGACATTCAGGCAAGCTTAGTTTTATGAAATGATAGTGAAATGCCTGGTACCCCCAGAACAGCAAAAGCTCAATGCTCAATAATGTCCCACCAGTTAAACCATCCCTCAAATCTTAAGCTTTATAGTAACAGCGACACTCTGATCCTTCCTTCAAGTTAAAAGCATGAGCAGATGGGAAAGATTTCTTTGTATACAGTCAAAATGAACTCCTGAATATACAAACGAAGAGCCTCTTTTCCTCTTTTCGAACACTTAGATTAAGTTAGAATTTCATTTTCACAGATGACCTTGGTCCAGACTATTCCATTACAATTTTGCCGTACTCTGTATTACTATCTATCTATTCACTCATAAGAAACTACATTTCTCCAAAACTTCTTAAAATAATATTAAGGACCATTCTTTACAATATTCACTTCTACCCCAATACAATCTAAACACCAGAATAGGCTGATCTAAATTTAAAATTGCTTTCCTATTTATAGGCTTGTATGCCTACTGAATTTGGATGCTTACTTGATTACAGGTTTTGTTTGTTGTTTTCTAAGTCATTTACATCTAATTAAAAATAAGATTATGCTGAGAGAAAAGTCACTTCAACTGATGTCTCAGGAAGTTTGGGGGGAAAGTAAAACAAAACTCAGAACTCTAATAATAAAACTTTTAAAAATGTTTTTCTTGTTCAGAATTTGTCATCTTCATCTACTTCTTAAAAATTAGTGGAGCAGAGATAAAGAAGATGGGGTACATATATGAGTATACAATGGAATACTACAATGAAATACTGCCATGTGGACAGCATGGATGGATCTTCAGTATTATGCTAAGTGAAATAAGTCAGGTGGAAAAGGACAAAAACCATAGTGATTTCACTCATGTGGAATATAAAACAAAAAGCAACGGACAAGTAAAACAAACTAACAAGCTCACAGATAAAGGCAAGAGAATGGTAGTCACCAGGAGGAAAAGGGGTGGGGGAAGACGAAGAGTTCGTAAAGGAGGTCAAATACAAGGTGATGGAAGGAGACGAGACTTTGGGTGTTGAGCACAAAATAGAGTATAAAGATGCTGTATTATAAAGTTGTGCACCTGAAATGTATATAATGTTATTAACCAATGTTATCCCAATAAATTTAACAATTAAAAAACCCTCACTAAAAAAAATTAGTGGAGCTGATAATCTCTATACAGTAATAATTTAAAGGGTAATAAAGACACAACCCTAACACTTGTACACAAAGCCATGGGCCTAAAACGGAGGGAAATGAAACAGAAATTGCTGAACAGGATGAAATAAATGTGTGAACTGAACACCAGGGAAAACTTCATCATGAATGATTATTAACAAAAGACCATGAAGTAGAACATGATGTCCAAAGAAACATATGATTCCTATACAGAAATCTCTACAAATAAACTAAGTGAAGTCAAAGTTCTAGTCTTAATCCTTTAGAAAAAAGATAGCTGGTTTTTATGCATTTCCAATATCTGAAAGATAAAAGTATACAGGGGATAACCCTAATATCTAATAAACATAGTTTCTTAGCAACTGATTTAATTAAGAGAACAACAGTGACTGTTGCCTGCAGCTTTGTTGCAATGTTATTATATATCTATTCTATACTTATTCTTTACTGTCAAGTTTTCTCATTTATTAACACTACTGGACTACTTCACTCACTCTTAGAAAATCGAATACCACACGCCAAAAAAAAGACCAACTGCAGATTTGCATTTAATAGACAGCACTGGAGGGCTCCTAAAAGCTCTCTGTATACAGGGAGCAGACAGACATTAAGTATAAACCATCCTCAAAACCTAGCACAATGTTCTTGAGTGAGAAATGCCAGGCATTATCCTGTCTCCCGCACTGGGGCTCAGAAAGGTTAAAGGAACCATCCAAGGTCACACACCTGTAAATAACTAGGAATAAAAGTTGTCATTTTGCATGTTTAAACTTCTATCTACTTTCTGGTGACAAGAGGTAGCCATATTTAATGCCAGTTTCCTAAATGTGACAGCCATGAGTGAAAAATGATGAATAAATAAGCAGTTTTCTGGAGCAAACACCCCGAGGCTGAGCCTCACCTGCATGTGAGTGGGATAGGAGCTACCAGGAGTCTGAGCAGGTGTAGGTGGCGATGCAGCAGCAGCAGGGGGTGATGCTGGGGCTGCTTGAGGGGTAGGTGCTGCCGAGGAATCCAATGTATAATTTTTAAAGGCCTCAATATCCTCAGGTCTAAGGAAGAGAAAGAATGCATAAGTATAAGGGGGTGAGAAGGCAGCTTTAGTTCCTACAGAAGTACCTCTTAGGAGCCTCGAACTCATTTCTCAATGTGGGAGTTTTTCAAACTTCTTAAAATCACCTACAGTCCAAAAGTTACCAGTGCACTACTCACTTTTCAACTGTGATACAGATGATCGACCCAACTGGAACATCTCTGGTACCTTCTGGGACGAGTATCTTTGCCATGTAACACTCTTCCATGCTCTCAAATCCAACGGTGGCTTTATCGGTTTCAACCTTTTTATACAAAAGTAGGAGCTTAGGCTTGTGCTGACCATACGAAGATTATGAGCTTGTGTTGAGAATCATACAATTCTGTGAAGATAAAGCCTCCACCACAGATTCGAAAGGAGGAATTATTCCTTTTAAATCTCAGCTAAAAATCAGTTTACCAATCTCCTCTCACATCAAGTTGTAAAAAGCATCTAAGTTTCTTGGGCAAAAGAGGTAACTAGCCAACCAGTCAGTAAAACTAAGCCAGTCCCTGCTAACTCATCTCCGTGTTTTAAAAAACTTACCTCTGCAATTAGTTCGCCCTCGCTGATTTTTTCCCCTTCCTTTTTTTCCCATCGGGCTATGGTGCCTGCCTGCATTGTGGGGGACAGAGAGGGTAATGGAACCTGGAGGAGAAAAAGGAGAAAACTATATTTTAAAAGGGCTACTTAACACTCGGTCTGGTTTAATGTTTCCTTCAATGTCATTTAATTTAACGCGTAGAGTCTGAGTGCTGTCACATGCTGGGGATAGAAAAGGGGTTTCTGCCGCCAGCCCTGCAGTGGCAGGCGTCCTGCTCCACAGTCCTGGAGTCCGACAGGCACGTCCAGGTTCGAAGTTCTTCTTTCAATGGAATGGATCAGCAGAGGGAAGCTCGAGAGCTACAGCAAAGCTGGGTACTGCAGAAGGGTGAGTGACACACGAGGGCTGTCCCTGTCGTGTCCTGGGAGGGGGCTGGAGGATCAGTGAGGTCTGTGAGGGAAGGTCCGAGACCAAGAAATTAGCCCTGAAGGACAACGAGGTCCCGCGAAGGGACAGGTCTGGGGCTCACCTTCTGATGCGGGGGGAGACTGTAACAGCGGCGGCCAGGCGACCCCAAAAGCGGCAGGAGGAAGCGATTCCGATGTGTGGTCCACGAGCTGGGGCGCCAGCCGCAGAGCGCCCGGACTCTGCCATACCCCGTGGTCGAGCTGTGGCGACGAGCCGGAGCGGGACCGACCCGAGGGGTCACGCACGGGGCTCCGGGTTCCTCCCGTAAGGTCCTCCCCCGAGCCCTGAATCCTGCCTTGGGGGCCGCCTGCTGGGCCCGCCGCGCACAGACGCGCCACATAGTGCCAACGACCCCCTCACCGGGACACCAACGCCGTCTCCGGAGTGACCTCTCCGAGAGCAGTGCGGCGCTGCCGTCAGCCACGCCGCGCCGCCGCACGCTGTCGTAAAGCGGGAGCCGGAGCGGCACCTCGCCGCCTCAGCGGACCAGCAGCGCGCGGCACGAGCGCCTCTCCCGCGCCGCGGGGGAAAGGGGTGGTCCGCGCGGGCGGGGGCGGCTACGTGGGGCCACGGGGGTGGCTACGTGGGGCCACGGGGGTGGGCGCGTTCCAGCGGAGCCCACGCAGGCGCGCGTTTGGCAGCACCGCGACGTGGAGAGGAAGGGGAAGTGCTGGGTCCTGGACGAGGACGCTGCGCAGAGGACAGCGCCCCGGCGAGGGGAAGGGCGAGGCCGCGAGGGAGGGGCCGAAAGGCGGCGAGGGCCGGGCGGCTCCGCAGATAGTGGTCCGAGGTGGGCTGAGGGGCGTGGCCGAGTGGTACGGAACAGCGAGGCGGGGAGCGCGCGGGAGGACCCGCGGGGCGCCTTGGGCCGAGGGGCGGGGCGCCTTGGGCCGAGGGGCGGGGCGCCTTGGGCCGAGGGGCGGGGCGCCTTGGGGCGGTCCTGTAGAGACCGGAGCAAGGAACCGCCCAAGGTCCGCGCAGGCTGGACTGGGTCGAAAGATGTAATTTCAGGTTTGCTACCCAACCGGAAACCAGAGTGGACAGGTTTTCCAGCCACATGGCGTGAAGGGCAGCCAAATGGGAGATACGTTCCCACATTCAGGTGTACTGAAAGCCGGATTTGATCAACTCCTTGTGTCAAGACCCGGGTTTACACAACAGATTTGCATTTCTGATTTACCATAAAATCCCTTTAAATCGCAAAAAGCTGTTATGCTTGAAGCACACTATAGTAAAACTAAAAAAGCAGCGTCTGGAGCAGGAAGCATGTCTGTGTTGTTCTTCGATGTCTCCCCGGGGTGTATAGTACGTGGTAAACAGCGGAGGCTGAATGCAGGTCTTTTGAATTAAGAACAAAATGTTCTCTACAACATTTGTTCGGTACACTTGACTGTTGGGATGTCATCCTATAATTAGAAAATACCTCATTTCTGAGTTGATGACATTAGATTAGCAGGAAGCAAGTGCTGCATTTATCTCTCTTAAGTCCCCAGTGTACAGTTGGTCAGAGAATGCCAAGAACACATGAAATAGGGGGAAAATGCAGCTTCTGGCAACATGTCAGTCAACCTTACTAGTAATTAAACATTTGGAAAAATAAAACAGCCAGGAGGTAGTGTTTCACACTTAAATTAGGAACTTTGAAAAGTCTAAAGACCCAGTATTAATGACATTGCAGAGAAAGCAATGCACTCTGCAATGGAAATATAAGACAGCAATAATCAGAAAAAAATGTTTACATCGCCCCCCAAAATCCTTTGTAGTATCCCTGAGGCATTCACAAGGTAAAAAATGTTTTAGTATTGTTACAGCAGAAAAAGAAATGGAAAAACGTTAACTATCCAAATCTGAGGAAAAGATTAAGCAGGCAGGCACAGTTGCCTAACAGAATAATATGCAGACCATACAATTGAGAAATACGGAATTTCCAAATTAGATGGAAAGACACATTTGAAATGAGTAGAGCAATTATATTATTGAATTATGTAAAACTACTTATGAATGACAATGGGAAGAATCAGTGGAAAAATAATTGTGATGAATGAAAGGGCTTATCCTATAACTTTATAAATTAGTATTAAAATGTTGTAATGATTTTGAATTGCCTAAAATACTTCCACACTGCCTTTTAGGAGATGATCTTGTTTGTTGTTCGTTTACTTAGGTAAGCTTGCTTAAACCTTGTTTTGCATTTTTCAATGGATAGCAAGTTTGCATTTTGAACGTACTTTTGACAGGTACAGTTAAATCATAGGAGCACACAGGTCAAATAGTCCAGGGGGTAAGTTGACCCCAGAGGTAGGTAGGCTAGGAATTCTTAGGTTTGTCAAATCAGTCCTGAGAAAATAGGCCTGAACATCTCTAAACAGATTGGATAAAAGAATTTAAGCAGAAGAAAGGCTCAAAACTCTTAAGGTTTACATTCTCGAGTTCTTACTTGTTTGCATATTTATATATAATTTCAAAAGAAATGCTAAATCAATGAGTTCTCTTTGATAACAGTAGCTTATTCTGTACTTACCTTAGAAATACCAATAGTACAATATTGGTAGCAATAAAGTAGTCCTTATCTCATTACTCCCAAGTAATGAGTAAACATGTTACCAGGGAGACCACTTGAGGAAATTTACTTTCTCTAAATGTAAATTGCTTTATTGATTAATTTCAGTCAATAAACACAAGTGAAAATGATTAGTAGTATTTAGTTTGCAAACTCCATTTTATTCATAGTTTGTTTTTTTAAGTCACAAATCTGATGTATACAGGCAGTTAAAACTGGTTATCACTTTGATAATCAGAAGCGTCTGGTATGACAGTTTTCATGAAACATTGTAACACAAGGAGAATACGCAGTAATAATTTTTTTAAAGCAACTGTTGCAAACATTCATGTTTCTAAGAAAATATAACTTTACATATATATTTTAAGCAAGCTATACCTCTTACATAAATTCAGACAATAGGAGTGTGCAATCAGAATGCTTATTTTATGGGGAAAAAAAAAGAAAACTCTTATAATTGTGACCTAAATGCTTTTAAGTAATTAAGAGTCTTCTTGGATTGGAAGTAGAGCATAAATCTATTTCCCTAATTTACCACCATCCTGATCAAAAAGAGCTGAAAAGTTATTAAGTAGGGTTGCCATTTCCTGGTAAATTTAACCTAAATTCTTTAGGTATCAATTGTAAAGTGTTTGAATTCCAGATAATTTAGGGAACTGAGTGAGAATAGTCTTCACTTTTTAAATGAAGACGTTTTAAGGCATTGAACCTTCTGCTAAACTAGTTTTTACAAAAGGGCCTTTTTTTTTAATCTGACGGGGTTTTAGAGATGTCTTATGAACTCTAAGCATTCCAGTTCCTTAGTTTTCTCAGAGAAAGACAACGTTAGCAGTAGCAGGATGGACTATCCCAGACAAACGCCACTGGGGGATGATACCCTGACTAAGACCAGCGGCCCCCCGGAGTCCAGCTGCAGTATGTCCAGCCGGAGGCTACCCAAGCCGGAATGAATCAGTGCGCCTTCCTCGGAGGTTCCCGTCTTTGGAAACTGCAGTGGGGATTGCCAACACGTTTTACGTGAGAACTGTTGGCGTGACGTCCTGTAACAGGGTCCAATTGTTAGCCGTGGCAGATGAGAGCAACGAGCAAAGGGGGAAATGATCGTATTTTCTCCCCTGAACTCCAGCTCAGCTGTCTGTGGAGGCACGAAGGCCATGCAGCTCCTTTGTCCAAAGGACAGAGATAAAAGACAAAGAAGGCAGAGGACTTTCTCCGAGTTAATTTTCTCTGAAAAGGTAAATTCTACACGATGTTGTAAGACTGTTTACTGAAAGAAAACTGACCAGTAAAAACTGATTTAAGATACAGACACTCAAAAAGAAATTGTACTGGAACTACAATAACGGATTTTGGCCTGTTAACCCTCATGCTGGCTGTAGAGCAAAACACTCAAAGTCATGCAGCGGAGAAACTGGTGACATGTGGACTTTCTGTCTAGGCTTCCTGGGAAGAACCAACTTGAGAACTGTTTTTCTTCTGTTTGCTTTCATAATGAATTAGTCTTGCTTTTGACTGACTTTCCCAAACTTTTGCAGTCATTTCTGATGAGAAATCATTCTTCAGTAGGAGACCAGGTAAACTTAAATGAAAGACATCAGGTGTCTTTTGAGCTCCTTCTGCCTGCTAGAGGAGCAATCAAGTAGATTATGTAAAATTACCTCCACACCTGAAGTGGCAGGTAGAATGGGTCAGTTATCGTTAGTATGCATGTAATAAAATAAAGCTTATTGTGAAACCACAAGGGCTGGTAGGAAGAGAAAAGCCCGTATAAAAGCTACTGGGTTCTCTAGAAAAATGGATACAGTATACAGAAGGTGAGAATATCCAGAACTGACACTCAAGTTATAAAAATAGACATGGTTCTCAGACAAAAAAGCAAATGAGTACAAAAGAATTCTCCCAACGTGAACAAGTTTAAAAAGACGCATCGATATAAAACAAAATGGCGCCTCAGAGTGCTTCCGAGTAGTCGGCTGAAATGACTGAAAAGGGAAGGTGGGCTAGAGACAGAAGGTCAAGAACCCAGCAGGGTCTGCCCTCCTCTTCTGGTTGGCAGTGTATGGTGCTGGCCACGGGCAGACTGCTTGTGGGGGGCAAAAAAATCTCTGCATATAAAATGGCTGATGGGTTTGATCATGTTTGGTGAATGAATGACAACACGCAAGTTACTAAGTAATCTCTAGAAGTTTCACTATTTTCTTTTAGTTTCTACACTTGACAATGTTGCACATGAGGAAGGAGTCCAGGTTTTTTCACCCAGAAGCAACCCTGCCGTATATAACACAACTCATGCTCCATGCCCCATGGTTTCTAAAGGATCAGCCTAGACTAAATCTGTAATAGAAAATGACCCTGGCCTTGAAACAAAGAGAGGCAGACCAGTAACTCATGCTCAGTACTTCATAAATCACAAATACTGAAATTAATGGTCTGTCTCCTTTGGACTGCCCAGGAGATACCATGAGCCAAAGTCACGAAGAGAAAAGGTCAAGAAGACATGGGTAGCAGCACCTTTCCGAACCCGCCTGGATTTTTAAGGAGACTTTCACTCCTTATTCCTTTCACACACAAAGTTCATGAGTTGGAAGGAAACAAAATAATGGCTCTGAAGTTGAAGCGTCCCCAGAGAAGACTAGCAGTACATGAAATACGCCCTCTGTGGGCTAAAGGGCAGCTTGCAGAAGCAGTTAAGACACGAGAGGCGGCCCAAGGTCTGTCTGAATGATGGTTTTAGCACAGCATGGGCAGCCCTTTCTCCATCCAGTCAACAGTTCAGCACCACGCTCAGGCCAAAAGATTCCTGAAGAGTGGCTTTCATCTTTGGTTCCACCCCATGAGTTACCTTGGTTTGTAATAGCTGCAAAGAAGCAAAAGAGCTGGTACTTTTTTTGCCTTGTCTGTGAGTACAAACGCTGGGGCTCTTGACTGCTACAACCACTGAGGCCAATTAAAATAATACTGTTAACTCACAAGAGTGACGCCTGCAGTCCCCAGGTTCCAGATAATAGCAGCCATGCCCCTGTAACAGCAAGATCACCCATCCCTACTGGTTAAGGCCTTCGGTTTGTTGAATCAGAGCAGAATGGAACACCACGTTTCCACTGGCAAGGAACTCCAGATGAACCCACGGTCTACATTTGGACAGGGGTTTGTAAGTACCACGTGTACCAGGCACAGAAGCAGGACTGGCCTGTGGCTGTCGCACTTGGAGAAGCTTCTGTTTTGGCAGCACAAACTAGAAACGTCTGAGCGTATTCTAGGTTTGGTCCTCTTTCCTGAGTGAAGCAATCAGGGACTGCCACGGTCCGCAAGCCCCAGTCCGATACTCCCCATCAGTTCTCTCCGTGGTCCTCTTCCACCCAGGCTACGATTTTTCCTTCCCACCCGGGGATGGGATCATCATCGTGGAAAACCTAGAGGAAAAAAAACCAGAATGAAAAGAGGACCAGTAAGACAGAGTCTCATTAAACAACTGCTGCTAATAAAGATGTGGCCTCAAACATAGAGTCAGAATGTGTGCAAGCAAGCTCTGAGTTAGAGTCTGTGCCCCTTTGGTGTTGTCCGTAAAGTTCTAACCTGTTAGAGTGTGTGAGTGTGTGTGTTCTTAGTTCCACGACTATAAAATGGTAAAAGCATTCCTACCACTGCTTTGCTCACAGATTTATAAGAATTAATAAATTACTAACCACAGAGCAACTTTGGGCTTCTCAGGAGAAGGCAACAGTTCAGGCATTAAAAAAATGAAAAAGGGGCAATATTTTGGTCGTGGGTGTTACAAAGAAAGGGTTAGAAAGACCAATCTTCACATGCCTGCTAGGAGTTCTTTTCCCTCATTCAATCAGTTCACTTACTGAGCCACTAACAGTAACGGGTTAATCAAACGTTTCGGTGAGGAAATCTTTACCAAATAAAATACTGACTTTCCCACCTCTTTTCATTCTATAACCACAATGAGAACATGTGCAATAAGCTGTAATCCAGAACTCCCAAAAGAAGTCTATTTTTGGCAAATGAATTATAAAGAGAAGCACAGGCTAAGAACATAGTGAAGGAGTTGGGACTAAGCCTACATGACTTCCCAGAAGTTCAGTATTTTCCTTACCTGAGAAACTAGCACCACAATATACAGTCCATATATTCGTGCCTGTTTGTTTATTTTGCTTTACATGGGAAGCAGGAAGTTTCCTACGATTGGGCTACAGATAGAAAAGTGACCCAAGGCCAAGCTTTTACTCAAGCTTAGGTCCTTTATTTTTCCTAACAAAACTTACTCCTTTTTAAAATAAAAATTCTACCTGGGAGCTGTGAGTTGCCCTGGCCAACTTATACTTGAGTGTACACATCTTGAGAAATAAACGATGACTTAATACACATTGAAATAAAATAAAATAAAAATTCTGTCTAAGTTTGGTCAAAATGATTAAGTCCTTGAACTAGAAAAGCTATCCCCTTCTGGGGCCAGACCCTGACCTTGTCAGTCTCGAGTAATGAAACTGATTGGAAGCTCTGGGAAACTCCTCAGACCTGGTTAGGGAACTCAGGAACTTCTGAGGACTAGAATACCACCCAGATGCCCCAGGATTCTGTACCTCTTCTTTGACAGTGCCAAACTCGGGATCCAGCGCTTTGAAATGGTACCGGTGATTCCCTTCCCGGTCAATAGCTGCTTTAAAGTCCTTAAGCGTCACCTCCCCCAACCTGCAGCAAAGTGAGACAGCACTCAAATACACTATCAATCATCGACTGGCTGAAAAGATAAGGTGTTAGCTTGAAACCCAGGTCTCTGCCAAAATCTCCTGAGGCGGAAACAGCGTGGCTTTGTTAGGTCACTGTCCCCAATAACCCAGGTAACTCTAAAACAGCAGAGGTTAGGGAGCCAGTCCTCACTGGGGACTGAAAATGGCATTATATGTGGGGTGATCTGAGAATTTAAAATGGATTTATTGCTTCAGCAGCAGTCAAA
The DNA here is from genome assembly GCA_004026885.1 of Lyroderma lyra. Classification (NCBI taxonomy): domain Eukaryota; kingdom Metazoa; phylum Chordata; class Mammalia; order Chiroptera; family Megadermatidae; genus Lyroderma; species Lyroderma lyra. The sequence goes on from PVJL010000133.1 coordinate 215,441, forward strand.
TTACTTTTCTCTGGAAATTAGATATATGGTTTCCGAAATCTAATCTGCTGAACTATCGGTATGTTATGTCTGGGTTCTCTTGATTTCCTTTTTGCAACAACATTCCATTCTCTAGGCCGGTTGAATTAAACCAAATATCGCCATCTTTATCCTTCTGGGTTCAGAGAGCTCCCTCTAACCCAGACCAAGCGTGCAGACAGTCTAGGAAAGGGAAACTCCCATCACCTTTCTCAGTAGTTGGTTCCACAGTTTAAAAATCTGTACTTTAAAGCCATTTGCCTTACAAGGGCAAGGGCATCTATTAGCTGGGTGTCTGACAGTTTTTAACATGCGTTCTCAATAGGTCAGTTGCAGTCATCAAATAACAAAGGTCAATGCGTAATAATCCTGGAGTGCCACAGAACAATCCACGGCTATCGGCAAGAGCTATTTTGAGCACTTAAAACCCAGCTTTTTTTCCTAACTTGGAGCATATCTGCTCATCAGGATTGCAAGCATAACTGTTGTCTGTGCCTAGCAGTAGATTATGACTTGTCCCTGGTAAAGCCACTGGTACAGGTAGAACCAGAATCTCTATCCACCCCTCTGCTCTTCACACTACACCATACCTCTTCTCAAATACCCCTCAGCTGGTTAGGCAGGCAGTAACTATGATTCTGCCTGCTCGTCCTTTTTAAAAGAGAAATCACGATCCTAGAATCTCACCTCTTTGGTATATTGACCATGAAGGGCGTAAGTGACCGGTCAGTAAAATAGAGCACTTTTGTGCAGGCGCTGCTGACCGCTGGAGAGCTCTGGGAGTGAGGCAACTCTGAAATTGGAGAGATGGTGGTCAGAACATTCACCTTGGTCTCGACCACCCCTTAGTCCCAGTTATTCAAAATGTCCCGGGAGAATGAAACTGCATGAGGTCACGGTACAGGTTTCATACCCTTATCAAACACATGTCTACAAGATGTGATGCACAGGACTCACCACTGGGGCCACGAAGACAAGAGGTGCTTTGCACATGGACACTATCACAAGAACCATCATTTCTTACCCATTCCAGGCATGTCTTATTTTTTCATCCAATTTGACAATCTTTTCATTGATACGCTTAGACCATTTATATTTGACGTGCTCATGTTTAACTAAACAAGAAAGTCAACACTCATCTGACAAAAGAACACCAAGTAGGGTAACAAAACACAAGTCCAACTTGTGGCTTGAGTAATGAATAGGAAGGAAGGAAGGATGAAAAAAGAGAAGTGTGGACTATTCTTTTGAGAAATTTTATATAGGAGAGTAAGAGAAAAGTCAGCAGTGGCATGGTTAGTGACTTACATCAGTTTTTGTATCTTCCAATGAGATTTCAGCTAACTCGTGAATCTATGTATTAGATTTACAAGTAGCTGCAAATTTATTTGTAGTATTTTGAATAAGTACTTCATATACACAAAAGGATATTTCCAGGAAGGAACTTTAACTAAACTTTTGAAAAAGAATTTCTAAATATTTAGACTTACCTAACACTGGCAGTTTATACTAACCTAAAGAAAGTACTGGAGAGGAGAACAATAAAAAGCATCTCATGAAAACAGAAATGACTGTTTCAAGACAATGCTGGAAAAAGAAACTGAAACTAACTTTTGTGCTAACAAACCTTCATTCCCTGTGTAGATACCTTATTCAAGAAGGAAAGCTATCTGGATGCTTGAGGACAGTATTTTATTTACTTGACAAGAAAATTCTCTTTTCATATTTGTGCAGATATTTTAAGTGCTTTACTTTAGGTTTTATTTATTAATGTGGTTTTTAAAATTGTTTATGTAACACAATTGGTTATGGTTAGCTTTTTACTATTTGGTTTTTGTAAATTACTTAGCTATTTTTAGATTAGGCCTGGGTAAACTATAAAAGAAAATGTGAAAGTTATTCAACCAAAAGGTAGGTATAAAGTAAAACAGAAATTACCAGGCAGGGTAGACTTCCAACATATTGGAAAGAATATGCAAAAGGACATAACTAGTGGGCACAGAGCTGGTTAAAACATACTTCTTAGCCATGACCACTAGATGGCGCAACGATTTTGCAAGGAAATTAAACTGAATGACCCAAGCAAAGTTTTAAGGAAAATCCCCAAAGAAATGAAGCTTCTTGCCTCTACGAAGACCTGGAAATTTTCTGTGCCATTTGGGACTGCAGGATGATTTGTGTGTATGTTTGCTCTTTTATAGTTTGCTCTGTTTGGTGCAAATGTTTTGAGCTTGGATATTTTCCAAAGATATTTTAGCCTCTCTGAGTCAGCAGCACCCTGCACCTGGCTGAATGGTACTTGGAGTGATGGAGGTGATGATGATGGTGTGTGTCTTCAGTCTTCAAAATAACTTGATTCTATTATTGCTACAGAAACAACATAAGAGTGAGGTACTACAAGAAAAATTCTATCCTCTAAATAGTAGTAGCATGGAAAGTACTAAATGTTTTATCGAATGTGCTAGGAGTCCTTACTGAGCAATCATGACCACTTACTTGAATTAGGGGGCCATGAGTCCTGGTATTCACAACCTGCCTGAGTTCTGGGTGACTTGCCTCGAACCTGGGGAGCCACACAAAAATCACAAGAGTTGTGATCAACAAGAGAACTTAACCAAGAAATTAAATCATAAAAGTATACCTAAAATATACCCATTTCTACCAATCTTCTTCCACAGTATATAAAGTTGGACATATTTAACCTAACAATAATAATGCACATTGAAAAAAGGCTTCCTAGTTTCCAATGCATTTTCCCATGTATTTCCATGTTCAAGGTCATTCAGGGGGCAGGGGAATAAGCAGTAAAGAGTGACCTGTGGGGTCAAGAACCACAATTCCTCAGACCAGGTCTGGGCAAGACATAGATCACTGTCCACGGTGGACTACCAAGCAGTTTTGGGCTGACCGCCTGAATATAATAAACAGCTAGCAGACCGCGACACTCGGAGAAGTAGCCCTTGCCCTGAAAGACTGCCCAGGTCTGCCTTACTTACGCAGTTGCTAGGAGCAAGAGTTAGCGTGTACTCCCTCCCTCGACCGCCACATCATGAGAAGAATCAGTTCTACTGAGAGGAAAACCAGATAACCTTCAGCAGGGTCTCGTCTGCACTAAACTCACGTAAATTCAAATGGCTTGAACTGAGCTTTTCGAGGAGCCTGCCTACAAGAAACACCACAGAAAGAGGATTACCCTTCTTTCTTGTTTCTTCTGGGCCTCCATGACATGCAGGCGCTCCATGAGGCTGGAGATGCCCTGCTCCAGGCTGTCGATGGTGTGGTGCTGAGGGTCATGGCCACTGAAGCTGTTTCGCAGGCTGCGGAGGGCATCTCGAACAAGCTGCAGGTCGCTGGTCTGTGGGCAAGAACGAGGCGCTGCTGGCGTGATGCAGTGCCCTGCTGTTACCACACCCCAACCACCGGGCAAGAAAAAACAGGGGAGAGCTTCCCAGGATAGATCTTGTCTTTTTGAGGGAGGAGGTGTGAACTGTGGAAAATGTGCCTCCACCAAAGCGGGCCTATTGTTCTCCCACTAATTCCTAATTTTGGATAACGAGTGCCTCACATCTTTACACACGCAACAGATGCAAGAATTAGGGGACTGGGACACAAAAGGCCTAGTCCACTGGTGCTGGCTAAGGTACTCTTCTGCTTTTGGCTGCACGTGGCAGGTCTGTGCTGAAACGCGAAGAGCCTACCCCTCTGTGGGTGCTCGGAGCAGCTCCTCTTCCTGCTGCTGGAGGGAGAAGACCATTCCTTTGCGAGCTGTGGCTGTTGTAGTCAGTCACCTGCAGCAGCAAGAGGAAACGATGCTCGTTATGAGGGAATTCCAAAGCAAGATGTACCGTCTTCTATTTTTCTTTACATTTATCACTTCTTGACATAGTATGTGATGATGTGCTTCACGTCTCCATCAGAATGTAAGCCTCGTGAGGGCAGAGATTTTTCCCCTTTGCTCGCCGCTGTATCCCCTGCACTTGACTCTTGGTCGGCACTGCTGAATGCAGAATGAAGAAAATGGAAACCTGAGGCTGGAGGCCCACCACTTAGCCTCTGCCTGGCCACTGGAGGGCCTGAGATTGTGATTCCAGCACTTTCTGCCTTTGCTTCAGCAATTAAAAAATAAGGAAAACCAGGAACATTTTTTGAGCCTGACTCTGGGCTGACTCTACCAGGACCGTGTGGACTTATTTACCTCCTGGATGATCTTATGTGTTCTTCTCAACGGCAGAGAGGGTCACTACTGTCTCCACTTTCCAGAGGAGCCCCATTTCTAAGGCTCAGAAGCTAAGCAAATGAAGGTCACACAATGGTCAAAAGTGGTAAAGCCGGAATCGGAAGCGGATTTTCTCATCCTGGAATGTGCACTCACGACCCGCTCCTCACCAAACAGCCTCCTAACCAACCAACCTGTGGCCTCGGTTCAGCCCTGAGTCGGAAGCAGAATCTCCCTCTTTGCCCTTGTAAGTGTGGGAGGGAGACCTGCGGTGTAGGTTACCTCGTCCACCTCTCTTTTCACACAGGGAGTCGAAAGGACGTCTGGGTGTTCTAGCTCCCATTCTCGATCCACCTGCAAATCAAAGGCCGTGTCAGAAAGGGCCTTCTTCAGGTCAGAGGGCCGAGAGCTCGGTGGCTGAAAACGTCCCCACCTGCTGGTAGCTGGCCTCAGAGAGCTTCCGGAGTGCTTCTTCCATCTTGGCCTGGTGCTGCTGAAGGAGGCGGTCCTTCTGCCCCAGCTCTTTCTGCAATAGAGAGCAAGCTTTCAGAGGTGTGGCAAAGCCAAGGGTGTAACAGTTCACCCTCTGCGATGCAGTTTCCCCCTGACCAAAGTGGAGCCTCAGGCAACAGTCCCCTCCTCAAGCTATACCCAGCAGACATCCATGCTGTGGCACTCTCGCACAGTGCAAAGGATTCTGGGAAGGAGGAGGAAGGGAATTACTGTTTGCAAGAGGACCGCTCCATGCAATCCATGCTAATTGGACATAAAGGCTAAGACTGAGCTGAAGTTTCCAGACTCTTAGTTAAGTGCTCCTTTCCCAGCCACGTTCTCTCCCTGCGCAATTAGTGAATCAAGAGAACACAGGAAAGGACTTTCTTGCTGAAAGCAAGGATGAGAACAGAGTACAGCTACAATGGGCTGTTCATAAATGGTCGGATGGAAATTACTGCCACCCTGATGCTCATTCTTACTTTATATTCTCCCAGGAGCCGGTTCCTCTCATCTAGCTTCCTCTGAAGATCCACCTGCAAGAAGGGTAAGAAAAAATTCACTAGCACGGAGGTGCTGTCTGCCAATGCAAGGAGGAAATCAGCTACTTACTACCCAGAATTCATGTTAGCGGTTACAGTATACAGCACAGAGAGGGCAAGGCTATGGTAAAAACACACAGCGGCTCTCCATGTCTTTAGTGAAATAGACTGCAGAACACAAGGCAGCCTCAGTGTCCTCCAAGTTGAAAGGTCACCTAGGAACAAACATGAGTCTCACAGGGAGTAAAATTAACTGCAGACACAAGCAGACACCCTGGAATACGAGATCAGGACAGCACATCTAACAGGACCTCATGCAGTGTCCTAGTTTGCTGCCGGGACACCATGAGGTCAGAGTTCACTCATTTAACTCACATTCTGGTTGTGCAGCTCATCTTTGTCCATGTTTGCCCTCAGCAGTTCTTGTTTGAGCTGAAGAACAGATGTGTCCTGCTGAGTTAACCTCTGCTGCAAGGCATCCTGGGGGGCAGGGCGGGGAAGGCATGCTAATTATTGTGCCAATTAATGAATCAGCCAGTTCTTACTAAAAGTTATGAAACCTCTCACTACACAGTCAGCATTAGTTCTAGCAAACTGGAAGACAAAAGGAGTGTAAGCGTCTTGCCACAGGAGGTCAGCAGGGAGTTTTCTGTCCTCTTCCAGGATGCTCCTGTCTACTGCCCTACCAAGCTGACTGCAACCTGGTTTTTCCTGCACCTATGACCCTCACTCCCCTTGACTTCATTCCTGACAGTATGGTATCCTATAGCAGCAGTGTCCACCTTTTGGCTTCCTTGGGTCACATTAAAAGAAGAAGAATTTGTCTTGGGCCACACATAAAATATACTGACATTAACAATCACTGATAAGCTTTTTAAAAAGACTCAAAAGCATCTCATCATGTTTGAAGAATTGGTGCTGGGCCGCATTCAAAGCCGTCAGGACTGCAGGTGGGACATGCCTGACTTAGAGAGAGGCCTTTAGGATCAGAAAGACTTGGCTGCAAACTACAAATCTACTACTTACTTTGATGACAGTGCATCTCCTTCTTCCCACCTGGCTTTCTCATCTGTATCTTGGGCACATACATACTCAACCTACCTCTCTGCCAACTCCGTTTCCTAGGGGACTGGGACCTAGGTGTGCCTGCCACTCTGTTCAGACAGAATCCCTGAAGCCCACCCTGCCCTCCAGAGCCCTGCTCCTGCCCTTGGGCCATTGGCTTCCACAACTGAACCAGGGCTGGGATGATATGTCCATGCTCAGAACCTTCTTGGACTGATGGTTCCTCTCCCCAGGACCCTAGAATCTCACCCACTTTAGGCTGTCTTTCTCTCAGTGTGGACCCTCTTGGTTCCACCCGTGCTTAAGAAAAGGTAGGTTGTATATTCTTCCTTAAAGGTTCAGCAGTAATACATTCCTCCAGCCACAGTGATTTCAAATGGAACTGTGCACTAGAGCTGCATTCCGGCATATTTACCCTGACTTTTCTGTCTCTATAGACTGCAAAGAAGTGGTGCAGGCTCTGCAGAAGGTGGGAGCTCCTTCTTAAATACGCTGTCTGCCATAGCATCACAGGGGAAAGGTATTCTAAGGTGCCCCTGGCATCCGCAGCTCAGAGAAACATTTCCCAAAGTGTGCTGCGTGGGAAGTTAGTAAGTGCTGCATAGAGAAAAAGAGCTTCTGTGGTTAATAACTGTGTACTTTTGGGGGGCCAGCCTCTTTATGAGAAACTGTCTCAAGTCCTTTAATATGTTACTATTCACTGGGACTCTTCGAGTCTATAGGACCATCCTCAAACTTCTATGACCACAGTACACATTTGTTTTCTGAAGCATCTCAAAGGACTAAGGCTACAGAATATACTCTGAAAAAATGCTGCTGAGTCACACTCTAGCCTTGTCCATGAATGGAAGTGGAGAGAAGAGGGGAAAAGCAGTGCCTAATCATATCCTTTTTCCACTCCTAGATATTTACATCGCAGATATACTCCCACTTGGGCGAAATAACATATATTCAATGTTACTAGCTAGCTCACTGTTTTGTATTAGCAAAAGATTGGAAATACCCTAAAAGACCATCAATAGAAAACTGATTCAGTAAGTGATCATATATACTATATATGCTAGAAAACTATACAGCCATAAAAAAGACCTAAGGAAGTCTGTATTTATAGTATACTATTATTTGGGGGGAAGTTCTATACATATGTAAGTTGCCCCCAGGAAAAAGAACTAGGTGAATGGGGGGGCCAGAGCTGGAAGTCAGACTTTTCAAGAATGACCGTTTTGTATCTTTTTTACTTTAAACCATTTGAATGTTATTAACTATTCAAAAACAAAGTAAATTAAAGAGAACATTCTTCTTTAGAACTGAAGGAAACTAATAAAGAGACTGAAGCTGAAGGAAAAAACGGACTGTTTTCATGTGTAGAAACAATCCAGGTGGTACACGGGGAAGGGACGGGACCGGGAGTCATCAGTACCAGATACAAGCCACAGCCAAACAAAGCTACACTCCTCCCGAGGCCACGCCTCCCACCCCCCAAGCCCTGCGTTCGTGGACAGCACAAGCCAGTTAAAGGCCCTGCCAAGTGGATACCAGAAAGGACTATGGGACTGAACCAGCCTCCTATGGCCTGCCCACTCCCACCAGCAGGCTACTGTACCTCGCAGAGAGTTTATCCAAAAAGTTAAGTGTCTTCCTGTTTACCTTTATCCCTTGTAAGTTTCTGGCTTCCTGTTTACATTTCAGCAGCTCCTTCTGCAAACCAAACAGAGTTATTAGATCAGGTGGTAGCATCTGGGCTGCCTCAGAATCACTACCTCATTTTGTCAGTAAAAACAGAGAACTAGGGTAACAATTCCATGAAAAATGAACCATCTACTGAGGCAGAAAGCAGGTCTGATCTGGTAAACAGTAAAAGCTGACCCAAGAAACCAGAACAGGACCCATTCTATTCTGCCCTGGGGCACCCAGGCTAAACTGCCCAGGTAGGGAAGAGTCTTGCCAAGAAACAAGACACCATCTGTTCCCACAGGCTCTCATTCCTGTATTTAGCAATCATCACCGACAGTAAAACTTAAATCATCTGAATCCCTCTCACTGAAATATATAATCATATCTTAACATGCCCCCCCTCGATGTCATTAAATGATTGTCTTCGTTTTTAATGTTCAGCAAAGGGTAAGAGTGCTTCTGATTCTCCAAGAGGGTACTGTTCTTTATGAACCAAAGAAAAACACATTTAGCCCAATAATGAAAACCTAACTAACCCCCCTTACAATAGATTAAATACGTGTATATGATTGCCACTACAAAAGAGATTTTAGGAGAAGAACGCCCATACCTAGGACCCGCTCTCTTAGCCTACTGCATCACATCAAGCGTTTGGAGTGAACTTAACTATCGTCGGGATTCTTAACCTGGACTCCACAGATGGCTCCGAAGTCACTCCCCTAACAATTCCAGTCAGTGTGCGTGCGTGCACGGACTCATGCAGACTTCCGGGGAGACGGCTAATGGCTTTAGTAATATACTTATGGTTCCACAAAAGTTAAGACCCACTGCCCTAAAAGAGTTCTGGGAAGTAATCATTAAAAATGACCATACTAGACTATAGTTAATAATACTGTTCTGTATACATGGAAGTTGCTAAAAAGGTAGATCTTAAAAGTTCTCATCACAAGAAAAAAATTATAACTATTCATGGTAATAGATGTTATAATAACTAGACTTACTGTGGTGACCATTTCACTAAAAATACATAGACTGAATCAATGTTTTACACCTAAAACTAACGTAATTTTAAATGTCAATTATAAAAAAAAGAACCATACTGATATTTGATCCATTTTTAATTCTAATTAAACAAGGAAAACAATGAAACATTTCAAACATACAGAAACATATAACCAATAATGACATAGAAACTACTTATTACTGAGGTTAAAAAGATGTTACCTTTTTGCCATATTTAGGACCTCTCTCTCTCTTTCAATTAAAGACAAAATACAGAGACAGGTACAGAGTCCTGAGTCCACATCCCTCTCCCTCTCCCCATCACTGTCCTGAAGTTGGTGTGAACATTTTCATTATTTTTTTCAAAGGGTAAAAAACTTGTCCTGACATACCTTTAGATCCTGATTCTCCTCCATACTCTGATCCAGACGGCTTTGGATTATAATCTGAATATGAGGCAAAAAGAGATGGTTACGTCCCTATGCTACAAAATTCAGTGGTCATCCCGTCAACAAGTATTTATTAAGCACTTCCTAGTCAGTGGTTCTCAACCTTCCTGATGCCGCGACCCTTTAATACAGTTCCTCATGCTGTGGTGACCCCCAACCATAAAGTTACTGGTAGCTGCTCTCTGCACACGTGACTGGTCTGCATAAGTACATGTCCGTATAAATATGTGTTTTCCGATGGTCTTAGGCAACCCCTGTGAAAGGGTTGTTCAACCCCCAAAGGGGTCACGACCCACAGGTTGAGAACCGCTGATGCTTGCCCTCTACTGTGAATGCAAAAAAGAACAAGACCCAGTTCTTGCCCCCTAGTGGGAACTCAGGGTGGTGCAAGTAGATAAATGTGGATGAAGCTGGAGAGAAAAACGGGGGCTGGATCATGACAGGCCAGTGAGGGCAATGGGGAATCGATGAGAAATTCTATGCAAAGGGATGACAAAAGGAAGTTTGCCTTGAAGGTCAGTTATTCTTGCTGTTTTATAGAAAACGAACTCGAGGAGGACAGGGGAGGAATCAGAAAGACAGCTAGACGGCTGCTAGGCTACGGAAGGGAGGCCTAAGGTCGCAGCTGTGAGCATGGAGGAGACGGTATGAAGACATTTAAAAAGTCAACTGACAAAACTTGGCGACTAACTAGATAGAAGGAGGAAGGGCCAGAAAGGATTCAAGGTGATAATTCAGATTTCTGTGTTGGGTATTTGGGTAGCTGGATAGTGATGAGAGACAAAATCCGAGTGGACAAGCAGCGTCGGTGGTGGGGAGAGCAGGGAGAGAAAAGCTGTTTGATTCAGGACTCACTGAGATGGGATGCCGGTGGCACATACACGAGCTCATGGGCAGGCAGTTGTGTGTTTCACATACAAATCTACACCTCCACAGACAGGGCTGAGCTAGAAACGAGTATCTGACAGGCAACACCTGCGTCGGGGGAGGTGCGTGAAGCCCAGCAGGCGGGGATTGCCCGGACGCCCTACAAGACAGAAGAACGCCCCGAGCAGAACCCCGAGGAGTAGCAACACTGAAGCCACGGGCAGAGAGAAGCCGCAAGGGGACCTGGAGGTAAACGCCGTGCGGATGGGGTCTTAGGGCCGTTCTGCCATTAGCGTGTTTCCAGTGCCTTGAAACAGTGCCTGGCACAGAGTCGGCACTCAGTGCATATTTGTTGATTGAAAGAATGAATGAGTAGAAGGGAAGGAGGGAGGGAGACAGCCAGGGAGCCAGGGAGGAGAGCATTTCAAGAAGGTGTAGACAACAGGGTCCAGTGCTAAAACAAACCAAATGGATACACCGGGTTCTGCGGTCCAGTCACGAAGGAAGGAGCTCACCAGCTGTTCCTCGGGGTTGGCTCCTGGTTCACAGAGGGCCAGGGGCCGCTCCTGGTCATCTTCAGGCAAGGATCCGTTGAGCAGTAAGGCCTGAGTAACACAAAGGCAGAAAGAGACTGGGCTCCCAGCAGACACCCAAGTCCAGAGTTGGGCTTGGGAGGCTCAGCCCACACAGAAACCACAGCCAGGTTCCCTCCAGAAACCTCCTCGGTGATGAGATACCTCCAATTGCTCGTCTTGGATCTGTCTGGAGTTCCCTTGTTGGGCCCATGCTCTAGGCCTCCTTCATCTCTCCAGAAGCCCCCCAAGCCCTCTGCTCCAAGGCTCCCGGGCCCCAGAAAACAACTCAAAATAAACTTTCCTCTCAGAAGTGACATTTCAAACCTCAGCTCCTCACCCTGGATTTCACCAGCTGGGAAGTGAACTAAGAGCAGTGTAGAATTAATGACCCCGGATAGAAAAGTTTACCATCATGAATTAGTCAGATCACATTTAGAGCAACTGCCTGGGGTTTGTTTTAATAATTCTGCAGTTTTACTCTCTCAGGCAACCTGGACAGAACAAGAAGGAAAACAGATTTGCAGATAGATGTCCTCATTCGCTTCCACTCCCCACACCAGGTTCTGTTTTCATTAGAGTACGGGGGGTGGGGGGGGGTGGGGGTACAGTGTACCCTGAAGCTAGGGAAGCTGAAGCCCCAGGGCCCCCCTCCCCTCAGGTCCACAGCCCCCGCAAAGTCCTAGGTCTAATATTGTATGCACAATCCGTAATCTTATACTTAAAGATAGCCCCCAACATTGTGTACTTTAGGCCTCACAAAACGTGTATCTACCCCTGCAGGTAGGTATGGCAAGATCTAACAGCTCGATAAAAGATTTTAACATGTATCACCATTTCATACCACAAGTTCTTCTCAATCCAATCCAAAAGGAAGAGCTACAGAGGTTAAATTCCTCTTCTGATAAATACAACACAAATCACACCGCAGATGTTCATACATAAAAACGTTTGAAAATCCAACCTCTGGTTGGTGTACCAAGCGCTAATTAACAATAAAAGTTTAGTAAATCCAATTAATTTGGTTATCCCATGGAGTTGTGGCAAGAGGTACAAGTATAAGAAGGCATGGGCTGCAGGGAGCTCAGGGACAGTAACAAGTGTTCAACCAGCTCTGATTTGGGCACAATAACGAGTCAGAAATGCAGGGTGTGGCTTAGCATGCCACCTTGTTCATCGCTGAAGGAGTTAAGAAGCCCAGTGAGTGCTGTGAGCCCCATTGTATTCGATAGGGGAACTGAATTCTCATTGTGATCATGTGCCTGTGAATGGAAATGCCTGTTTGCAGAGAATATTAAGATGCTGACTTTCTGCCTATCAATTCTCTGTTTTCAAACTAATCTGCCATCAGATTTCTCCAAGACTGAAAAATGCAAACCAAACTGAGAGCCAAATGGATGGATATCTATGTTCATATAATAAAATTATCCTGGGAAAACCTGATTGGGTGTGATCCCAAAGTTTTCCAGGCTTTAACACTTCCAATGAAAGGACAACACACACATTTAGGAAAAAAAAACCCCATTCCATTAATTTAGCTGTTCCTTAATGGAGTGGCAGAACAGGGATCTAAAAGGCACTTTAAAAATAGCAAATGGGGGGACTCAGCAACTCTCCCTGGGAATGTTGCGGGCAGTACACATTCCTCCAACCCTTCTGGGTTCCTGGGGCATATGTTATGCAAATTGTTTTACCACAGCACCAATCTCCTTTCTCCTTTAGGAGCCCTTTGTGTCCCCACCCTGGTGCTGGCTGGCCCGGAGCACGCCCTCCACCGCCCACCCCTCCACCGCCTGCGGGCTGCCAGAGCCGCTCACATAATGTGGCCTTTGTTTATGTGTCCATAAATATTTGACAATTCAGAAGTAGTGCAGTTCCCAGCCCAAACAGAGGGGATATTCCTAGGCAACTTAAGGGTCATCGTCACGTAGGGAAGGACGCACAAAGACAAGAGGATTGGGGGCTGCAGGGGGTGTCATTTCAAGGTAGAAACTAAGTCGAGCGGGTCAGCCAGTCTCTGGGTGAAGTAAAAACTGAAGGGCTCTGTTGCTCAAAGAAAACCCCCTGTACCTGATCGCCGTGCTCGGGGACCCACTTGCCAACACACTAGGAGTGAGCTCGGTCCCTTAGCTGAATTCAAACAGAGACCTGAGGCACTGCTGGCTCTTACACTCTGCCTGCTGAAGAATTGCTAGGAGAAAACCCCTGACTGTTTACATTGCTGTTCTTCAGTGAAAGCTACAACTGCAGACGGGAGAAACCCACCTACGAGCAGTCAGCCAGACAAGGGTTTGGGAGGGCTCAGTGCCGGCTCCCAGGCTGGAGAACTCCTAACAGCTGTGCCATAAACAAGAGGCCGGGGCGTCCATTTAAGCCAACTACACTGACGTACAAGGAATTGTGTGCTCTTCGTGCTAACACTCCCTCTGCCTGTACTCCCTGTTCAACTCTGACCTCTCACAAAACTGAGTCAGTTTATTTTCAACTGACACCAGTGACTTAAGAAGAATAATCTGATGGTGCCCCAAAGACAAACGACAAGAGAAAGAGCTACCTGTAATCCCGATATCATTTTCTTGGCTTCCTCCATTTCCTTTTCTAAATGTTCCTGTTGTTCCAACAGCTGTTCTTCCCATGAAGTCTCCAGGTAGGTTCCAGGGCTACCTGGTCGCCAGTCTCGGGATAATGGAGAGTCTGTCTCCTCTGCGAAATGAAAGGAGGAGGTCCAGTTCATGTCGAAGGAAAGGGGGTGGCCAGCAGAAAGCATGCACCGTCCTCTGTGCTCCCAAGTTCGGGTCACCTGCCTCCTTAACCTGTCCTTGCTGCAAAAACTCGACCCTCCACCAGGTGGGGTTGTGAGACAGAAAGAACTGGCTATTGACATGGACTCCAGACTCCTGGGAGCAAGGCTCACTCTGCTGGGGACAAACGTGCGCTTTAGAACACTGCAGGAGGCACCAAGGCTGCCTCTTTGGGAGTCTGGGTATGGGACACCTCCGGAACTGGCACCCTCAGGGCTTGATTCCGCCAGGTACAAAGAGGGGGGCTGTCAGGTGCAATGGAAACAAAAGTCCTGCTGGTTCTTCGGGGCAGCTTCAGAAGTCAACTCACTTTGACCATTCTGTCATCACTGATCGATCCCCTTCCACATACCACACCATGTGACTCGAACGGGAAACAAACCAGGAAGAGCCTATTTACACAGACTATTTACCTTCTCTCTGGTTTTATTCTCCTGCCTTTACACTCACTCTGCTCTGGTTTCATTCACAAGGTTGAATACAGAATCCCTCTGGGTTGTTACGAAGGTTAAATGAGGTGACGTATGTGCAGGGAGGGCCTCATGGTGCCTGGCCCAGAGCAAGCACTCAGTAACTGCTGTCCCTCCCCCTCCCCAGGGTCCCAGGAGTTTCTGACTCAGGAACACGACTGATTCTGTGACACTAATGCCAGGGCTAGAGGAAGAGCGGGCTAAGGAAGAATTTAATTCCAGCTCTTCTTCTGGGGGCTTCAGGTTCACTGTATCCCTTATAGGTGAGTAAAACTCTATCTAAATGATGTGTTTTGTTCCTTCCATGTTTCCCTCCAGGTTTACCTAAGTAATAGGAGTACTGAAACAGGGGAGGGGGATGTCTAGAGGAGCAGAACTCCTCGTGGTCTTTCCTGTAGCCCTCATACCAAGTTGGATGTAGACCTACTCTCTACTGTGTATTCTCACAGACACCTCAGCTCCTACTACTTTACCTTCTAGCCCCAGTTAAAGTTAGGGAAATAATGAAATCATTTGTATCCCACAGAAATAATAAAAACTATTTACGTAAGTAAGGCTTCAGAATATTCCAGAGTCATTTCCGAATTCATAGGCAGCCGGCTGGGGAACAGGCTGCTACAGTGCTGCAAGATTTTTGACAGCTAGGACACAGGAGGTAACAATCTGTAAGAGGGTTACTACCTTCACTGGCTCCAAAGCATGAGAGCCCTCTAGAGCTGACCCTATATGCAAAGACCACGTGGAGGTACAAGGCCAGGGACCCCAAACGCTTCAAGCTGAAAGCTGTTCCTTGAGCCAAGCCAAGCAGGCTGAGAAACAGTACCTGTTCTGTTCTCTATTCCTGCAGAGGGGATAATCACAAAATCAGCTTTCTCCTCTGACTGGGTGATAATGGATTCGCTCTTTGCACTGTGGATAGGACTGGCTGAAGTCAGACTGCGCTCAAAGGAAAAGGGAGAGAAACGGTTATTACAAACAGCTGTTTAGAAGCCAACGTTCATGACTTATCCCAGAGACACACGTTCAGATTCATCTTACTCCTACTGCCTAGCACAGCACCTGGCCCAGAAGAAGAACCAATACTTGTTGAATGAATAAACTGGCTGAGTGAACAAAATGAATGTTGAACAAATAAGTGACCAAGGAAATCTTCTCTACAACAAGACTGCCTTCAAGCCTCATTCGTTGAGAAAAGATTTATCAGGAGGATGGGTAATCTAACATTTTAGCCTGCTCCAAGTTTTCTTTGGTGGTTTGTACTCACCATCGCCATCACCATCCCTGGGCCCAAGCTCAGAGACGAGCGTAGTTTTAGTAGCTTTGGGAGATGGAAGGATAAAGTCTATACTGCATTGATCTCTGACAGACAAAAGCAATCTAGCAGAGTAATCATGGCAGATCAGCTCTGGGCTGCTCCCAAAGGAGAGGGTGGGGTGGAGGGTACCTCAGCAGAGAGAAAGTACTGGAGTGTGGACAGCACCATCCGGATGGGCAAAGGGGCAGTGATGTCAACCAAGCTAGGATGTGATCAGGAAAAGGGTCTTAGGTCACAAGGGGAAAAGACCGGCTAGGAGATGGTACTTAGATTTCTGTCACACCATTTTTAAGTTGTCATCAGAAACCTCACAACAATCCTTAAGTTCTGACATAACTAGTAGCCTTGGAAGGAACTGGTCAGACTTTTAGGGAAGCAGAGTTTTAAACGTCCAGAACGGCAGATCTGTAGGAGGAGGTGGGAATGGGAGGCTGACGCTTCCGTCTGAAAAGCCCTTGTTCTCGGCGCTGTACCTTGAGAACATCGGCACTGGAACAATCTCGGAGGCTGTGGGGTCTGCAGGCCCAGCCCCCTCCCAGGAATTCCTTCCAAATCCATCACCCAGACAACAGTGACAGCGTCTGGGACTCACTGACCCACTTAATGTGCCCCTGAGGCTCCCATGCTAATCCTTGCAGCCATGATCAGGAGTTAACATTTCGTTTTCCTGGAAACCAGTGAGGACAAGAGCCAAGCACAGCAATGTAGCTGGCGATTTCACAGCCTCTGCAGCAGCCTGAGGACTTGGATCTCATGCTCCTTGCTGTCCAGAGTTTAAAGGTTTGGGTGGGAATGACCTCAGCCAGCCGTACATTCTCATCCTTACCGGAACCACAGAAAACATTTTAAGGTTGTTTGCTTCTTCAAATTAAAGAAGACTGGCACAAAGTGGTATTTACAAAAAGTAACAGCTTCATGGAACTCTCTTATCTGTCTCAGGCAATCCACTTCCAGGCCAGTATGAATTAGCTGCTAGAAAAGCACTCGTCTGAGGGTACTACGTCATTTCTAAGAACCGATTTGTGGCCGTGCAGGCCTCAGCATTCGCCCTCTTACAGAAACTGGGATCCAAGCGCAGGAAGAGGCCTGCAATAGCTGCTCTTCTTGGAGGAATAATAAGACAACACTTTCTCAGCTGACAAGGTGCCAGAGGTGACATGCTCCACCGTCTGCATTTAGCTGGACGGCGGCGGGTAACGTGTAAGACAAAGGTGGGGCTGGGGAGGGTGGTGTGAACCTGGGAACCTGCCTTCCTAAAAGCAGAGACGCATGCTCAGCCCCACCTTCTCCCTCTCACTGAGCTGTCTCCCATATAAGGGCAGAAGGAGGTGGCCGTGGGCACATCCAACCCCAGTGGGGGGAGTGGCAGAGACCGAAGAAAACAACATTTCTCTTTCTCGAACTGAGGCTGCCAGTGTGTGAGGCCAGAGAGGTGAGACCAGGAACCCAAGCGACCAAGCTGAAAGAGGAAAGACCTGGGGAAGAACAATCCTGAGGCACAGCGCAGGGCAGGCACGGTGCTGCCTCCCCACGACCCTCATGGATGAGGACGATGCCTTAAATCCTTGGCCTCGCATAGGAGAAAAGTATTTTCCTGCTAATTACTTACATGACATACGATAGGCTCCCCCTGATTGTAAAATAAGGTTTTTAAGTTAAACAACCGATCCCCTATTGCCATCATAATCCCCTCCAATCAGGAAACAACTGATTACAAGCAGGTCTGCCAGATACACTTCTTAATTCCTGCAGGTCGAACATCTCTCCAACCTTTTCAGACAAGCAGTCATTTTTTAAATAACAGATAATGGGTGGTAAAAGCGTCCCGTTGCCTCCTGAAGTGCCCTCCCGTTAGCGGAGACAAGACAGGGGAAGGGGTCCCTCCTCCTTCCCCAGTGCAGGCTGGGGCTTCCTAAAGCCGCTGCATTTTACAGTGATCATCTCAGCCCAGCAGCCTGTTGTCCCCGATACAGCGCCCCCACCCATCCCCATCTGCCTCCAGCCAAAAGCATCCTCCACTCCTGGCCCCGCTCCCACCCAGGCCCCCATCTCCAAAGCCAAAGTGGCAGCTCACCATTTGACCTGCGTCCCTCCCATGGTCCCTCTCCTGGCTCTGGCTTCAGCAAGCCTGCTTCCCTGGGTGAGGTGGGAGGCTGAGAGTCACAGCGCTCCTTAATTGGAGCATGTCTCCCCGAGCTGGGGCCAGGAGAACGACTCCACGCGCAGGCCAACTACCAGAGCTGCCGGCCCCGATCTCGGGAGAGAGTAGGAAGGACAGAGAGGCCGGCGTCTGGGCCCCAGGGACCGGGATGCTCCCGGTTCCGAGGCGCGCTGTCCCGGCAGCTCAGACACTGCTGCAGCCGGGTCTCGGCGGAAGCCGCCTCCCCTCGCAAGCTGCGGGTGACCGGCGGCGGCTCCGGGCAGGCCCCCAGGCGCAGGCATCTCAACCCATCCCCGACCGCGAGAAACGCTCCCGCGGCTCCCACTGCGCGGTCGAGTACCGGCGGTCGAGTACCGGGCGGCGAGCGTGCCTGCGATCCCAGCTCCGCAGCACCTCCCCATTGCCTCCCCGCCCCTCCGCTCCCTTCCCCACCCCCTCCCCAGGCTGTCACAGGCAGCCTGGTAGCGCCGGGCTCGGACCCATGCGGGCTGTCCGCCGGCTAAGAGCTCTGGGCAGAGGCAGGGCGGGGGCGGCGCCGGGCTGGGGGGCCTAGTGGCAGCACCCGCCGGGCTGGGAAGGGCCGCCGGTGGGCCGAGTCCCCAGGAGGGGCTGTGGTCCTCGTCCCGAGAAGCTCAGGTCCGAAAACGTTGCCTTTTCCACCCTGAGCCTTCCCTTGGTGGACACGGAGGTCGGGGCAGGTCTAAGGCGGCTGCTGCTCGCGGGAGGAGTCTTCCCCGGAAACGCGCCGAAAGGCCATCTCCTCCCACCTTCCCCCGGGCGGCTCGTCAGTTCTCTTTTCCCAGCTAAGGATCATTTTCCTTGGACATAGCGAAAGGCTGGCCCGAGGTCTTGGAAGCAACAGGCAGGCAGGGCTTGGCCCGGGTCTCTCCAGGAGCTGGGGGGCGGTGGGTGGGACCAGACACTGGGGGCTGGGGCTGTCTTTCCTATCCTAACCTTCTCCGGGTCTGAGTCTTATGGGGGTGGGGGTGGGGCAGAGAAGGGGCAGAATGTCCCGAGCCTGCTGGGTCCCAGGGGACCCACCGAGAAAAAGGCAGGGTGCTGACAGCACCCCACGAGGTGAGTAAGAGGACAGCTTAGAAGAAAATGACAAAACCAGGAAGGAGTGAAAGAGGCAGGCAAACGATTCAGAGTCCCTCCTAGGAAACTCACCGTCAGCCCCCTGCAGCCCTAGTTCCAGGGGGTCCCTAATCTGAGTCCCACCAGAGAGGAAGCGCGAGCTCTCAGGAAGAAATCCGGGTGGGTCTGTCTGTCTCTGTCTGTCTCTGTCTCTGTCTCTCTCTCTCTCTCTCTAACTCTGCCAGGCGCTGGCAGACACAGAAAAGCAAAAGGCCTGCAGCCATGCAGGATGCAACAGATCTCATTACACAACGGAGCATCCTTTGATTCTGTACCAACTGATGTCTAAGCAGCAAGCAAGGAAGAAATGGTTTAGAGTCTCATTAAAAGCACACCTATTCCTTAATGGATACAGGATGTCCTTTTGAGGTGATGAAAATGTTTTCGAATTGGATAGAGGTGGTGGCTGCACAACGTTACAAAGGTACTAAATGTCACTGAATTGTACATTCTAAAGTGATTCATGGTTAATTTTATACATAAAAAAAGACCATCTATTAAATGTGAAAATTAAAGAGCTGAACAAGTTTATCAGTATATTAAAATGCTAGTAAGAGTTCCATATGACCTCAATAAATTAGGAAATGGTCTGTCAAACTAAAATGGGATTTTATGAGGGAGAGAAATAGGAGGAAGAAAACAAAGACACATAAAATACATATAAGACAAAGAACGATTAGGCTTAACGAGAACCAACTAAACTAGGCTGAGGTAGGAGAGAAAAGGTCAGCAGAGCATAAATTAAATATGATTCAGCAATGACATGAAATTAGTAAATGCACTAACATGAGCCGGGGATGTATTTATAGAAGCATCATTTACATGAGCCAGGAGAGGAGTCTTTTCCTGCCACTATCCTGGACATTGATCAGGCTTGTATTAGAGCTATGTCCTATTTTGGTCTCTGCACTTGGCTCTTAAGGGAAACAGACAGCCTTTCAACTGAGTCACACACATCATTAGTCCACTCAAAGGCGGACGAATCTGCCACAATTCCCAGCCCTCAAAACTAAAGTGGGAAACCTTCTGATGTTCTAAGACAGCTCTGCTCATTTCCTCTTGCCGTGAGCTTTAGTCAGCCTCCCCAGGCTACGAGATGGGGTGACACTCAGGCACAACGACAGTGCGATGGAACTGGCTCTCAGAAACACTGGCAGCAGACAGGCAAAATAGCAGAACCACCGGGCTGGGCCCTGGCAGGTCCAGGTCGTGTCCCCGTGTGGACACAGCTAAGCACTCACACTGGGGCTCTGCACAGAGTTTCCACCTGTGGGAAGTTCACCAGCACCCGACCCTGCCCTCCTGCCGGGACCAAACCCTAAGGCAGTCCTGAGGGCTACCCCTTGAAAGCCAAACAAAAACTGAGGGAAAGAGAAAAGGGTTTAGGTGCCTGAGCCTCCCCCCGCCACCCCAAGAATCCCCAAGAGTTCAGGACTGTCCTGGTGAAGAGTCAAAGGCCACCATTACCTGGAGCAGCTGGACTCGGACGGGGGCCTCTGCTGTTCTTCGTACTGCTGCACCAGCGCTCGCACGCTCCAGCAGGGGTTCTCCATCTCCTCGTCTACGCCGCTGTTCCTGCAGTCAGAGGGCGCCCGCAAGGGACCAGGCGTTAGCCCGCCAGGCCGACCCAGCGGGCACCGACAGACGGCCACTCAGTGAGTGCTGTGCGAAGAAAGACGCCCCCGCCCCAAAGTCACTTGAAACCTAGTAGGGAAGGCGGACACGAACACAAGTGGCTCCACCAGTCTCTGCAAGCACCCTGGGGTTGTGCTCTTTCCCAACAGGCCCACGACCGCCAGAGCGCCGCCTGCCACGACTCTCCAGCACGGCGTGGCCTTCGGGATTCGTCCCAGGGAGAGACTCCCCCAGATGAATGGGAACATTGCTCCCACATATCTCCCAGCGGGGGGCGGGGGGGGTGGAATACTGTGCCAAAGGCATATAGTTAAAACTCTGGGCACCAGAGCAAAAATATCGCTTCTGTGATTCCTTTATGTTCTGCTAACTGCAAAACAAACCTCTCAGAGGAGGGGCTTTTCTCTTTTGGAGAGCCCACTCTACTCCATGCTGTTTTCTGCCCCTTGGGGGCTGTTCCGGCAATGTGTCCATCTACTGCACAGTATCATTTAAGGGAAGAAAGGGCACCGCAAGTCCAGTTCCCATCCCCAGAGGTCCCCCCTTACCTCTGTCTGTATCGAAAGACATCCCGTCCTGACCGGGACATGTCATGGCACACGTCCGCCAGAGCAGCAGCTGCTCCCTGGGCCACAGCAGCGGCGCAGTGGGGCTGGTGACTCTGCCGAGGGGCTCTGCAGTCCCGTCCTTGGCTCACTGTCCTGCTGGAGCCAGGTTTGAAATGCGCCGCCAAGGCGAGGACCAGCCTCATGATGGACTTCAGGTTTCCTTCCACGATATCTGAGGGGCAGAGCAGAGCGAGAGGCCTGAGGAGGAGGCGGAGAGCCGAGGACCCATTCACTGAATAGTATGCTAGTGACGCAGGCGAGCCGGGCAGTCTTGGTCGCTGTCCTCACACCGCCGTGTGCAGCGGGGAGACAGAGGACTTAAATGCAATCACGACGAAGTACAATAACATGTTATGTTAGGAGAAGGACAGGATTCTTGGGGGGATGCTCAGAATAGAGGCATCTTGTCTAGTCTAGAAGGCTCAGATAGAATGCCTAGATGAAGTGAATTCTCAACTGACACCTGATTGACAAATAGTGGTCCATCAAATGAGGGAAGAGGATGAAGAGTATTCCAAGCAGAGGAAACAGCAGGCATGAAGGTCTAGAGGTGAGAGAGAGCATGACACACGAGAGCTGCGTTGTCTGATATGGGAGCCACCTGCCACACACTTCAAAGGCAGCTAGAGTCCAAACTGAAATGTGCAGTAAGTGGAGTACTCAGTACACACATGCACACACGCACGCACACACGTGCGCGCACACACCAGAATGAAAAATATCTCATTAGACTTACTATAAAATGTAGAAGGCAAAATATCTAGTTAATAGTTTGTTTTACATTGCCAACATGGTGAAATGGTAGTCTTTTGGATATATGAGGTTAAATAAAATGTATTGTTCAAATTAGTTTCACCCATTTCTTTTCTTTTCACGTGGCTATGAGAAATGCCTACGTTATATGTGTGGCCCACATCATATTTCCACAGTGCAGCTCTGTGGTAGAGAAACAGGAAGAGGTTCAGCATCGCTGGAGCTCAGCACCCAGGAGGAGAGGGTGAAAGATTAGGGGGTGGAGTCAGGGGTCAGGTCAGAAAGGGCACCTTCAGCTGCAGGGAGGGCCCTCAGATGCAGAGGGCTGGCGTGAGCGTATGTGCTCTTAGAAACATCACTCTGGCTACAGTGTGAGAGCAGATAGGAGAGGGACAAAAATCCACGGGAGGTGGGATTCATCAAGAAGCTGCTGCACTCCTCCAGGTAGAAGACAAGAATGGCCTGGGGGACAGTGTTCCCTCACAAAAGCTGAATTTAATGAGCCAGATCCCCAAGCCCACTCATCATGGGGACCAACCAGATCACAGATTTACCGCATTCTAAATTTTGCCCTAGAAAAAAAGAAGAATGCAGGCAGAACACAAAGTGATGGGCCTGGTGGAGGTTTATGTAAGAAAATGGGTAAAATGTTTTTTTTTCTTTTGTTCTATAGCCTTTTAAATACACACTGCTTTGAAAAGGACTGATTGATACCTTCCACAGGATGCTCTCAATGGTTAGTATCTGCCCCACCTGAATGACGCCAACACAGGGAACATTAATAATCCAGCTTGAAAGGAGTGCTCCCTCCACCCCATTCTCCTCAGAGCCACAGGCCACCAGGCTCAGACACTGAAGCTGAGACAGAAGCAGATTTTAATCGCTCCAGAGAAATGGCAAGAGAACTAGGGAGCCTGTGTTCTCTGAGGACATCTACACACTATCTTCCTTGTACCTGGGCTCAAAATGGACTGAGAAGTGTCATGTGCCTATAGGAGAGGGCATGTGCTGAGGTCACAGAGCTCTTTTGATCCTGCCTGGAGTATTTCATGATGTCCAAAAACAAAAAAAAAATGCTAGAAAATAGTTTCCTTCTGGAAAACTGGACAGAAAAAAACATGTAGGCTATTATGATTTGAAATAATTCTTGGTCACGAAACCCTAGGAACTTGAAAAACATAATCTAGCCTCATTTTTGATAACTTAAAAGAGACATTCTAAAATTAATATCACAATTTTGTAATTTTTTTTCCTACCAATTGTCCTACACACACTCATGCAAACCTCTGTTTGATTAAAATGAGTAGAGAATGTCTATCTCCACCCAGCTTTCCAAAGCAGTCAGATTTTTTTTTTTTTGCCTTTTTTTTTGTATGTGGGTAGCTCTCTAGATGGGAGTCGAACCCAGGCCACAGCACTATAGCACCGGAGCCTTAAGCCACTACACCACCAGAGAACTCCAGCAGTCAGATTTTTGATAATCACTCCATCCCAAGAGGATAACTTTATGGGAAAGAAAAATGACATGAGGTCATGGGTCTAATTCGACTCCTGCCCATCAGAGATCACTCAGCTATATAACTGAGGGCTCTACTGCAGGTGACAATCACCAGCTAAAGCTGAGTGTACTCATGCACCGAGAACGTGACAAGGCACTGACCTTTAGCTGAAGTCTGATGCATGCGAATCTTTTTGGAGGCCACAAACTGCAGCACCTTCTCTACATTATTTCTCATCTCCTGTTGGTTACGAGGGCTCAGCTGCACCCCACTCAGCTTTTCTCCTGCTGTTAGAAGAGGGAAAATAAATGAAGTTAGAGTGAGGAATATTATTAAAGTCGCATAGTTGCCAGACACAGAGAAAGGGACGGTGCTCCTCCTCACATTCCGACAGCGTACTACTAGTGCTTACTGACTAACAGACAAACGAATTGACTTTGGGCAAGTATTTGAAGTCTCCTTCCATATATTTTAAAGAAGCAATCTGCTCTGAAGGGCATATGGACGGTACAAAAAGGCCACGTTCTCCTTTACGTTGGCAACGGGGTCCAGGCCAACTGACCAACGATCTCGATGAGATACGCCAGAATCACCCCATCCCGAAGGTCGTGTCGCAGGTCCTGCACAGGCCTCACCGCCGGCCGCTTCCTCAGCTGCGCATTCACCCAGGCCACGTACGCCTGCAGCTGTTGCTGGAAAACAGGAGATGGAAATAAGGGACAGGCGGCAGGTTATTCTGGGCGCTACCCTGCACTCTCTGAGGCAGCACTGGAGATTGAGGAGGGAGGAGAAGAAAGCTGCTCAGACGTGGAGCATGTCCTAGAAATCTCTAGTGTTATGCTAGTCTCCACGGCCAAGCTAACGTCCGCCTCGTGTGGCAAAGCACACACAGGTAAGCAGACAAGTGTTTCCAGGACTAAAACCCCCACTTTCCTTGAGTTTTGTTCTGCTGACCAGGGAAGAGGGTTGGGCCCAGAACCACAGCCAGTTTTGGGGGGTAATCACAGCCAGTTATGGGGTGCCAGCAACTCATCACGCTTCTCAGGAACAATCACGCCTGTCCTGTAAGCACAATGGACAGTGATACTCATAAGAAATGATCTTGGGGAATCAGGAATAAGTAATAAAACAAGCTCCGAACCACAATGAGCTTTAACCAAAATCATCTCACACCCAACCTAAGATTTATTCTCAAGTCCACAGTCCTAGGATTGCTACAGAGTTTGCTTTAACCTGTGCTTTATATTGTCAAGGAGGATCTAGTCACCTAAGACCTGCACAATAAAGGAAAAAGTAAGGTCATGGCAAGTAGTGTGCTTGAAGACTGGGGGGCGGGTGGGGGGCATTTCCACTTATTTTCACACAAAGCTGAGTCCCAGTATCACCAGGAGCCTGTTAGGCCTAGGTAAGGACACGTAACTCTTCCCAATCCTCAGACAACCTACATCTTCCATTTGCCCCGTAAGCACAGCTTGTATGTGGGTGGTTGTTTACTCTGATTATCTGCTCTGAAGATGGGCACTACATGTCAAAACAGCACATGAACAATGTCCCCATACAGGCAATAGCTCTGTCTGCCTTCTGCAGAAGCCCAAGACCTTGAACCTGAAAATTAAGTTTAAGGGCTGCCCAAGACTTGAACCTAAAAATTAAGTTCAAGGGCTAACGGTATTAAATTATAATTGGGTTAAAGTACAGTTGATTTCTCAGCCCCAAGCACTTCCTGAAGAAACTGATCATTGGAAATTACTCACTGGCTGCTTCCTGAGCTTAAATGATTAAATCTTCGTTATTTTGTCTACGTTGATTTGTGGGAACGAATAAAGTCCTCTGGAAGACAGTACTGAGGCAATCATTAGGGGGTACTGACAAACTACAGGGAGTGCCACGATTAGGCTCCTCCCCCACAGGAGATGTACCCACCATGAACTAAACAGTGTTGTTGGCGTTTTATACATGGTTTCACGAGCTAATGAGTATTCTGGGAACAGGCCTGCCACCCGGTCATTATTATTTTAATCATTATCATCTAATTTAATCCTCACAAAGGCACTGAAGGGTCGGTATCGTCTCCAGCCTGTGGATGAGATTTGGAGGTTATTTCTCCAACGCCCCCAACCCACTCTCCCCATATTCCTGATGTAAGTTCCTCACTGGCCTCTCATTATCCTCAAGGTAAAATCCAGCACCCTTAGCTGGATTAAAGTCTGTCACGGGGTAGCTCGCGCCTCTTCCTGAGCTCCACGGACTGCTCTCCCGTAACCCCTGCGCCTCATGCTCCGGCTCATCCCCACCCGCTGCCTTCCAGCCACTCTGCTTCCCTCCGCTTTTCCAGGAAGCCTTCCCTGACCCTCTCACACACCCTGACGTCCTTGAGGGTGGCCTGTTCACACACAGTTCAGCGATCATTAGAGTGCAGGCACTCAAATGTTACTAAGTTACGGGGCTACAAAGGGGCTCATGCCTCCAAGAAGCTTGCGAGGGTGGGGAGTGGGGACCGGGAGGGACAGGAAGAGGAGACACTTGCAGGCTGGGGAGAGACGCAAGTGCTATGACAAGGGAGCTCAGGGTGCTAAAAGAACACTTTAGGGGCTTTTCCTGAAGGACGAAAGGAGGCAAAGAGGACAGGAGCCCCAAGGACCCCAGGTCTGAACTATGCTCTATGCAGGGAGTCACAACAGTTCCCAATTATTGGACTCGGAGTAACAGGTGCTCAACCAAATTTGTCTGAATCAGTGACTCGCGTGTCACATCTCATCAGGCCAAGACTTAAAAGTGATTGCAAAAGTTAATTAGGTGAGGGCAGACTAGAACAAGTATTTTTCATCAGGACAAGACAATTTCCAGGTAAGTAACAACAGCCTTCTTTTGGCTGCTGAATAGAAGTCCTCTCGGACGCAGAAGTGATTGGAAGTTCCTCACAGCACTTTGCATGCACATTCATCCCTGCTCTGGACTTCCACAAAAGAGGATTCTACAGCATCAACGATGATAAGAGTCACCACTTTTCTGAACACCAGTTCTGTGTCAAGTGTTATCTATGCCAGGTCCTTTAAACACATTTTCTCCAATAGTAATCTGCCAGGGAGATTTTATTTTATCTATTTTGCTAATTGGAAAGTGAGACTCAAAAAAGGTGAAATAACTTGCTCACGATCACCCAGATGGTAAGCTGTGATGATGAGAGTCCATCTCACTTCCAAGCCAAGGCTCCTTCCATTCTACCACCCCATTCCCTAAATCACTGCATCCCTGACGTGTAAATGACTTCACTCCAACTCTCAGAACTGAAGTCTCCTCAGTCCTAACCCACTTCCGCCACCCCATCCAACAAGTGAGTCTCCTGTGTAATACTCGACAGTAAGCAGCCAGGTCCCCGGACCTGCAGCGTCAGCATCACTTGGGAGGCTGGCAGAAATGCAGGCTCTCGGGCTCCACCTCAGCCCTACCTGTATCAGAACCTGCATTTTAAAAAGATCCCCTGGGGATTCACAGGTCCATGGAAGTTGGAGAAGCGGGACCCAGCCCACTCTTCCCATACCTGCTTCACACAGATCACGAGGGAGGAGTTTCAAAACCACTAATGTGCAGACCTGGGCCCAAATCCACCAAGTTCTCTCCAGAGGGCAGAACTCAGAAAGCTTTTCTTTTCCCAAGCTCCCCCATGCTTCCCGTAGAGCTAACTTGAGTCTTCTGCCTAAAGATCCCAATTCCCTGACAAAGGATTCTCAGCCCTGATTGCTCATCAGAATTACCTGGGAAGCTCTCAAAAAATGCTAATATTAATATCTGGACTCCATCATAGGCCAGAGTGTCTGAGGGTGGGGCTCAGGTATGTCAATATTCCTTAAGGGCTCCCAGGTACATACAGAGTTGTGAGCCAAAGTTAACCATTCTTCACATAAAATGGTTTCAGGTATTATTGATCTTCCTGTGTAAATCCCTCTAAACTATGACATCTAGAACTTAATACAATAGTCTGGGTATAAAAGGAGACTTGCGGATTCCTCATTCAAGGTATTTATCCTTCATTTCTTTCCTTCTTCTTCCTTCCTTGGTCACCACAACACACACCAGGGGGTTACTTGAAATCCCTAAGTATTAGCTTTTTATTTTATTAACTGCTCATTTTGAAATAATTTCAGACTTACAGAAAAGTGGCAAAATGGCACAGAGTTCCCCTATCCCCATTACCCACCTTCCTCAAATGTTTACATCTTACATAACCACAGTACAATGATCAAAACAGGAAATTAACACTGACCCAAAATCATTAAGTAACCTACGGACCTTATTCAAATTTTGCCACTGTCCCACTAATGTCCTTTTTCTATCTAATCCTAGGTCTCACGGTGCATTTAGTTGTCATGTCTTTATAGTCTCCTCCGATCTGGGACAGTTGCTAAATCTTCCTTTGTCTTTCATGATCTGGACAGTTCTGAAGAATAGTGGCCCAGTTATTTTGCACAGTGTGTCTCAATTTGGATTTGTCTGAAGTTTCCTAATGATTAAACTCAGGTTGTGGATTTCTGACAGGAGTATTACGGAGGTCACACCAAGCTCCTCTCCATGCACCCCTTATCGAAGGCATATGATGCTGATACATCTTATTACTGGTGAAGTTAACTGTGATCACTTGGTTAAGGTGTCATTGTCTGCCAGGTTTCTCTACTGCAAAGTTGCCATTTTCCCCTTTGTAATTAATAAATATCTGGTGGGAAAATGCTTCGAGACTATAAAAATACCCTTTTGGTCACCATCACTTTACCTGCTCATTTTAATTCAACATCCATTGATTTCTCTTTCTTGCAACAATTGTTATTATGGTGTTCCCCAAATGATGATTTTCTAATCATCACTCCTTCTACACTTACTAATTGGAATTGGTAAGGTAAGGAAGAGCTCTCTCCTTTCCCCCATTTATTTATATCCATATGGTTAATGAATATTTACATTTATTGTATCCATCCATTACTATCATTATTTTGCTGCTCCAATTGTTCAAATTTGGCCACTGAGACAAATACTGGTTCCTTCATGTTGGTTCCTATATCCTTTTCATGTGTTTCCGTCATTTTTTAAAATTATGGTAAAAAACACATAATGAAATTTACCATCTTAGCTATTCTTAAGTGTACAGTTCAGCGGTGTTAAGTAGATTAATACTGCTGTGTAAAGAACCTATAGCTCTTATTCGTATTGCACAACTGAAACCCTATACCCATTAAAACAACATCACGTTTTCCCCTTCCACTCAGCCCTTGGCAACCACCATTCTAATTTGTTACTATGAATTGGACTACTTTAGACAACTCAGGTAAGTGAAATCACACAGTATTTGTCTTTTATTGGCTTATTTTACTTAGCAAAATGTCCTAAAAGTTCATTCATGATATACAGCAAGCTTGTCCAACCCATGGCTTGTGGGCCACACACGGCCCAGGATGGCTTTGTTTTTTTTTGTTTTTGGTTTTTTTTTTTTTAGAAGAGAGCATGAACACAGTCCCCCACTACCACAAATTATGCAGTCGAGTTTCCCACATTTGGGGAAATCGCAGGGGTCAGCACATCCGGAGTGCAATGGATAAGCCTCGCCCTGGGAAAACCACCTTCGTGATCATGGCATCTTCCCTGCCAGGTAAGTATCCCAGGATGGCTTTGAATGTGCCCCAACACAAATTCGTAAACTTTCTTAAAACATAACGAGATTTTTTTTTTACCCTTTTTTTCTTAGCTCATCGGCCATCATTAGTGTTCGTGTATTTGATATATGGCCCAAGCTAATTCTTCTTCTTCCAGTGTGGCTCCAGGGAGCCAAAAGGTTGGACATCCCTGATTTATAGCATATGACAGGATTTGCTTCCTTTTTAAGGCTGAATAATTGTATGTTTATACCACATTTTGTTTATCCATTCATCTGCTGATGGGCATCTGGGTTGCTTCCACCTCTTCGCTATTCCGAAAAATGTTACTATGAACGTGGGTGTGCAAATGTCTTCAAGATCCTACTTTCAATTCTTTTAGATAGAGACGCAGAAGTAGGATTGCTGAACACATGGCCCAATTGTTTTCTGAGTACTTCCTTCATTTCTGGCATTGTAAGGTATTCCAGATTCCTCATCTTGTACTTTTCCTGCCTCAGCTCTGGAACCAGCTATTTCTCAGAAGAACTCTGGTTCACTGTATTGGCGAACAGATTTTAGAAACCAAAATTAGGGCATGAGGTGTGCTCATTGTCACTGTGGTAACATTCTTGGCCCTCTCAGTAGTAGTGGAGGAAGTTTGTGTATATATACACACATGCACACATATTCATATCTACTTATCTTGATAGAGAGACACCTCATGAATTACACCATAAATTATACTGATCCCTCCTCCAACTCAACACCAGGGGTTCATTCTTTCCTTTCCCTCTTCCTTATTTGTAACTCCTTTCTCCCACAGTGAGAAACCTGACTCTCACATCCACAGTATACGAGGGCTTCCAGAAAGTATCCAGCCACATAATATGAAAAACAGAGGCATTTATGGTTGGATGTTTGCCAGACAGCCCTCATATTTACTAATATTTGCTCGATCCTAGAAGACACATAAAAAAGTGTCAGACTTGCTAATCTCTACCTTGTGAAATATAAACTTACTAACCATACTATAATATTTAGATACAGTTCTTTTTGTCTTTAGTGACTTAGGTGAGTTCTTTCCTTCTCCATTCCCATCAGCATGGTTATATTACTTACTGTAATACAGGTAGGTTCATTTCTTACCATTTGCAGTCCATTTTGGGTTCTCCCAATATTTAGGTGGATTTTAATTATTTACTTTTGGGGATAGGTGAAAGATTAACATGATTCTACAAGTCTGAGGATACAAAAACATATACTCAGAAAACGGTCACTCCCCCATGGTTCCTTCTACTCCATTCCTTCCACCCCATTGTTATCCACTCCTGTAGGGAACCTATCTCATCAGCTCCAGTTTATCCAGAAAAAAAGTACATGTATGTTTCCTTATTTCTCTTCCCTTCTTATGTGAAAAATAGTGCAGTGCTGACATATTTTTCGCACTTGCACTTTTGTTTCACTTAATAGTCAGTATATTCTGAAAAATCGCTCTACATGGGTTTAGAGATCTTTTTTATTCATTTTTAAAGATGCATAGTACTCCACTATGTAAATACACCATAGTTTTATTCAACCGTTCTGCTATAATTGGGTATTTATTAATAGGTTTTTTCCCAATAGTTTGCAATTAAAAATAATGCTGTAATGAGTCACCCTACCCATGTGTACTTTCATGTTGATGGAGCTCTATCTTCAGGGTAGATTCCAAGAAGTGGGTTTGCTGGGTCAAAAGGCAAGGAAGCATATGATATTATTAGATACTGCCAAATAGAGAGACCCTGTCGGGCTATAAATGCCTGCTGCTGGCTCTGAAAAAATTTATTTCAAGGACAAAGTTGATACTCAGGAGGTTCAGCCCCATCACTCCCTTCCCCCATAGAGATGTTTATCTTAGAAGAGGCTCCTAGTGCCAGCCTAGACCCTGAGTAGCTCTACTGCTTAGTTTTAAAATTTACGAGTGCTATGTGTGTACAGATGAAATACCATATGCTTTTTTGCAAGAGGCTGTTACCCTCTGGGGGTTGAACTAGCAGTTTTATTTTATTTTTTCTTCTTCTTCTCTGTTTTTTTTTTCTTTTTTGGCCTCATAATCTTTTCTCAAATTATAATTTGTGTGACAGCCAGATATGTAAAATAGGGAAAAGCAGAGCTTCTCTGGTTAGTGCCAGGATGGGGGATTTGGATTCTGTGTCTAGACCCCCACACATCCTCCCACAAGCCATCTGAAGCCCCCTTAAGGAATTCTGCCATCAGCTAGGAAAAAAAAAAATTGAACTTTGTTTCCTTCTAGCACTGTCATTTCATAAGTCAGTTATTCAGGGAAGACAAAATACAGTAGGTTCAGCAAGATGAAACTATCTGAAATATTAAGAAGTATACCTTGAAACATGCCCCTAGTTTTTGCTCTAACAAAAGCTGGAGAAGAAGGCAGGACCACCATCAATTCCTAATCTGGCCCACAACAGGGGCTACCAAGTGGCAGGGAGGAGCAGTTAACAGGTCTTGGGGTAGCTCTCCAGCTGACAAAGACCTCCAATTTTGCAGAAACACGCACCCTCTGTATACACAGTGGTGGGCCTGACGACTGGACGTGTTGGTATTCTATTGCCCCCTCCACTAGCCACCGCTGACTGGTCTAGCTGAGTAGACTGGTCAAGCCCAGCAGATCTCTAGAATGCTTTGATCTCGCATTTAGGAAAAGAATCCGTCTGCTTCCTGCCCCCACTCCCATCCTCTTTCTCAGTTTCTCCCAGTATCTCTTCGACATTATAAGATATAAAATTCAGATGCTGCCATAGGCCATGCCACTTACCTGAGAGAACAAAGCCATTTGTAGAGAAAGTGAATAAAGCCACTCACGGAAAGAACCAGAAAGAAGAGGCAAAGAACAGGAGAGATCCTGTCAGTGTCTGAGTTCTTGATTCTCATTGAGACTCTGCCCCATCCATGCCCTTTTAATGGTTTAGTTTTTCAGCCTTTCTTTGGATGCCATGAGTCAACAGATTCCACTTTCTACTCTGCTAGTACAAGCTGGGTTCTTGACACTTGCAACCAGACTAATAGAAAAAAAAATCAAGACAATCAAATGATGTCTGTCACCGTTCAGAGCTAATCTTCGTCCAGAATTAACAACTCTAACTCCTATCTTTTGGCTTCTCTGGGACACAACTGGAAGAACTGAACTGTCTTGGGCCACACGTAAAGTACACTCACACTAACGATAGCTAGTAAGCTTAAAAAAAGGTCCGTGCATAATTTTTGTAATGTTTTAAGGAAGTTTACGATTTGTGTTGGGCCGCATTCAAAGCTGTCCTGGGCCGTGTGCAGCCCACGGGTCACAGGTTGGACAAGTTTGCTCTAACTTGGAAGCTGGGAGGGTGCCTGAGTAACCCAGGGGTCTGAGGGTTTTTATGACAACGCTCTGAGTCAGCCCCCAGGGAAAAGAGAAGTAGACAGAGGAATAGACTAAGATGTCTGAGCAGGCTTTTAGCTTTGCCAAGACTGAACCCCTGTAAAGCTGTGAGAGTGGCAGCTGTGAGGAGGCCTGGGGAACCCCAGATGCTCCCATGAGCTTCCCCCGGGACACTCCCAATAACCCTACATTGTAAGTTAAAACTCTTCCGGTGCAGACCTTGCTGTCCACCATCTTAATTTGTACAGGAAATCTTGACCTTGAATGCTTTCCTGAAGCCAAATGTAACTTTCTGTTTTTCTTTGGGACCTGCCCTTCCTTCCAAACAAGTGTGTAAACCCAGCCTCTGCTCTCTATCTCTTCTGAGGCTCAAGGTCAAAGAGAATTGCTACAGGAGACGTGTTTGTTTGTCGAGTCTCAAAAGCACTGGCTGGGCTTCGCCAGGCGAGCGTGTGGGACCTACCATCAGGGTGGAATCGTGGAAGGAGTGGGCTTTGCGGTTCCTGCTGGTGCGCCGGGGAAGCAAACAGGGAAGGCAGCAGGGCCCCGCGGGGCTCGGGGGAGAGGTCAGGAGACCTGAATCGCTCTGGAAGGAAATCAGTTTCACAGTGAAACCAGATCTCTGGTTAGGACACTGAGACCCTCGGGCAGCAGCAGATGAGGACGTGGGGGTGGGGACGCTGCTGAGAAAGGGGGAGGAAGGCGGCAGGTTTGGAAACCTCGAGTTATTACTGGCCTCAATTCTGCCAGTGAAGGAAGTCGTTTGGTGTTTCTTTTCCATTAACTCCTTCAGTCCTTTACTGAAACAGGAAAGGCTACTTGTATTCACTGAACCAAGTGGCTTTTTGGTAAAAATAAAGTTCACAAGTAAAAATACTAAATTCCTTCTTATGAGTAGGGCTCTTTGTACTAGGGTTCAGCCCAGCGGGCAAAGGATAACACCAGAAAGTAAAGCACTAAACACTTCCTGAAAGATTTCATCTCCTCACCTTATTTTTAAATTGCCATTAGTTACAAATTCTGTAAACACTCTTGTTCTTCACAAGTACAAGCTATAAATGCATGTGAGCAAACGAACGAATGAACGAATGAATGAAGTCTCACTGTATCGTTTGAGTGTCCTTATCCTAAACACAGGGCAAGGAGGCCAGATGAAGGCCTTTGGGATTGGTTTTCCATCCTCTTACCTTGCGTGACCACTGAAGGTTATGTCCGTGACCACTTAAACTGGGCCTGATTTGGGGAGACCAAACAAGGAAATAGAGTCAGGAAAGTTTCATGCAGTTTGAGCCTTTGGTCCTTCCAGGCTGGACGAAGCATTCCTCGTGCTCCCTACACTCTCTGAGCTGCCTGGGGGAGCAGCCCCTGGCAAACGGTGCTCTGTCACTGCTCCACACGCCTGGCCAGCCCATCGTGCACCAGGAGGAACACAACATTGCCACACAATGCTGCTGGATAGCTCGCTGCCCGGGGCATCTGCTTAGCTGGCATGGACTCTGTGGGAACAGAGCCAATGGGCTTGGGCGAGGAGAGGAGAAATCAGGCAGGACAGAAAAAGAAGGCTGGGGGGTGTGGTGCTTTGTTACACTGAAGATGAAACTGGCCTTTCATTTCTCCAGCAAAGCCCAGAGGAATTCACTGGGGAAACGTGTGAAAGCCTGTGCTTGGCCCCATGTTGCCAATCCTACTCCACGGAAGGCCTGAGACCCGTGGGACAGGGGTCTGCTGCCGCCGCTCCGTGCCAGCGCTCCTCCTCACTCGTTCTCTGTCCCCCTCGCGGGGACGACTCCGGACAAAGGCCCTTTCGCAGGGACTGCCAAACAGACAAATCTCCACGCGGGATTTAAATTTCTACTTTTCCACGTGGAGCAAACCTGGTAGAGAAAGGCTTCCAGGTCCTAAGGCTCAGACAACTGATTTCCTGTTGACCAACACTTTAACAAATCATCGTCACAACTTTCAGTCCCTCAGGCCTTTCATGCAGCACCCTGACACTTGACAGGCAGGGTCTCTACACCACCCCGGTTTCCCCAAGTCTGACACGCTCACATTGACCTGTGCGTTCCACTAGGGCACAGACTCTTTTATTTGACTTGTATTTGCAGAGCCCGGCACGGGGCCGGTCAACACGGCAACTGGGTGAATGACGGCTGAATGGAGCACTTGCGTGCGTGTTTACCAGGCTAACTGGGAAAAAACGTCTGGTCACAGCGAGCAGGGAGGCTGGTCAGTGGTTGGTACTTTTCATGCTGTCATTTCGTAGATGGTATCACTATGATCTCCCAGAAGCACTACTCTTTTATGGCACTTCCCACATTCAGCATCCTGGTATGGTTTTTCCAGTACACTTATAAACTTCTCCCTGTGAAGTCCTTGGAAGCAGAAACTAGGTGTTTTTCAATTATTTATCCACTCCCTCACCCAATAGATAAACTAAATAACTGAATACTTTTTGGCCAAACTGTATTATACTCTTAGGTCTACCAAAACCTTCCAACATCGGTACCAAAGTATTTTTTTAAAGTTCAGCCTTCAGAAAAACACTCGCAGAAATTCATGTTGGCTCAGTAACCAAAGACAACGTTCATATGACAACATCAACACCAAGTGGCAGAGGAAACAAATAAATAGCTTTGAGGCAGATGCAGAATGGGAAAATGTGAACTACAGAAAGTCCAGCCAGCCATGCCCAGAATATGAGACAGGGAATGACAGCCAGGGTGGGCTACAGAATGTGGTAGTAGCCAAAATTTGTGGTAATTCACGATGCAAATTAACCATGTCAATAAAAAGGACTGCACGAACAGCACTGACATGCAGCAATTCTGGAGTAATTTGTAGGACACGTTGAGACCAGGGCTTTACTCAGGGACCGTGGTAGAAGATAATTCAATGCAGTTATGCACAGTGGCATCTGATTGAGAACAGAGGCTGATGTTTCTCACTGCTGCAGGGTTCCCTAATAATTAACCAATTAGGGCTATAGCTTCGTTTCCTGTGGCAGTTTTCTTTACCCCAGAGAACGAAGTCACAGTTCTAACCACACAGACCTGAAAGCATCTGGGTGATGAAGAATAGCTTCAGATATGCTTGGATCATTCCCCAGAGATGACTGGATACATGTGTGGTATTCTCAGCCTCAGAAGGAAGTTTCTTAGAGGAACTGAAGTGTATTCTGACACTGGCTTTGAAGTCCCTATCTACAACCTGATCACATGACTCTAACAAAAGAGACTGACAATTACCAGATCTATTCAGCAAGGCTAGAGTCTGGAATAGGTCAACAAGGGCTCCATCAACTCTGAAATAACTAATCAGCATTATTCAGTAACACTAACTGGGATAACACTATGTGGAAAGAATTATTTAATATAATACATTATGCAAAACAGTTATTTAAATTGTAAGGAACCACTGAGATTTAACATATTACTATTAGTATTATTTTAGAGGATGTCAATTTCTCAGAGAAATACTTAATGGCAATCAGAGAAGATATCTACTAATAGAAGGGAATGGATTATATGTTAGCCTGTAGAAGGGGTGGAGGGAAGTTCATGGGATGGGTAGGAAAATCAAATGTCAGGAGGAAAAAAGAGGCATTACTGCACTATTCCAGCGATGAATTCATAATAAAGTTGTGTGCCTGTCGTTTTCACGAAGACTCATTACCACAAAAAGAAAACTCTCCCACTCACCCTTTCCCTTACATTTTACAAGAACTGGAGGTCAGGGGATATTTATGGACACACTAACGTGTGAAAAAGACAGCCACGCCTCTTGGCTCTCCAGTTGAAAGGTTTGGAAGTGAAAAGGAGCAGAAGTCAAAGACCAGGTCTGACTCTGTACTGGTTTTTCCTCCTGATAAAACAGAGGGACCTGGTACCTGGGGGCTGAGTTTCTAACAGGGGAGGCCAGGGGAGGACCGAAGGAGCTTCTGCCACAAATGGTGGATGAATCAGGCGTATGGGAGGCCCAGAGACTGAGAGAAGAGGGACCGGGAATACGAGAAGCACTCAAAAGAGGTGGCTTCTTGGCTTGTGTGCGTTTCAACTCTCAGACCGGAGCTCTTTGTTAACAATCCCCTCGCGTGTGTTCAAGAGGACCAATGCAGAGATGAGGAGCCCTGCAGTGCGGGCAGGATGCCAGCTCTGCCCTTCAAGGAAGGTAGCCACTTCCTTGGTGACAACCCGCCACTAAAGGGAAATTCTGAGTCAGTCGGTTAGGTGCGGGACAGCATCCCTGCCGTTTTCTTCTCTGTCAGGAACAAGGCTGGGGCACAGCGGCCAGGGCTGGGGAAGGTTCTGGGACAGGTCAGGCTGCAGAGCTTTTTAATCAGAAACAGGAATTAGGGAGAGAGGCTGTGGTGCAGCTGTAGAAAGAAAACCTTACACACAAATCCACTACCTCTGGGGAAAAGGCCAGGATTGGAGGGGTGGTGGCCAAGGTGCTCAGTCTTGCCCATAAAGTTCATATTTAACAAAACAATGCATTCATTCACATGTGCGCTGTTTAACTAAAAACCGATTTTTTAAAATCTTAAATTTAAGAGAGGGGGAGAGGTAGAAAGAACAGCAGAAAGGAAGGACACAACTAACAGTCTAGGGGTCCTTGCAGGGGTCTCCCTGGATGGGGGGATAAGGCAACCCAAAGGGGTGGGGCCCAGGAGCAAAGACACACAGAGCAAATCACAAGGGGGAAGGGTCACAGGAGAAGGCAATGGAGTAAATAACAGAATTTTGAGAGAAAACAGAGAAGAGGAGAGAAGACCCTAACCAGCCCTCACCATACTGCCTGTCAGATGGGAGCCCCAGTTCTCCACTCTCACACAGAAGGGAGCAAATGCTGGCTCCCCTGAATTGGGCCCAGGCCGCTCCCACTCTCCTCTTAGGTCCTCTCTGCCAACCGTGCCCTTGGTGGTGCAGAAATCTACGGCCCTGGCTTTAGAAAAAGGTATCAACAGGAAGAGGGCACATCATTATGACCCACCTACTCACCCTGCTGCCTCTCAAACTTTCCACCAATGCAATGCCACCCCACCCCTCCCTCGGTTCAAACAAAATGAGCGCTTTTGCTAGATACACAGCAGATTTCCTTGGGGAGAATCCCGGGAGGTTGGGGGTGGAGACCACCTCTTCTGGAAGGAGATGACCTCTGAATTTGTGGTCCTGATTGCTGGGCTCAGGGAAGCTACCCAGGAAGGTCACTGCCCGCATGAGCTGGAAACAGCCGGCCCTTTAGATTGCTCCCGGTTCAACCAGTGCGTCTGCCTCGTACGCACCACTTCAGCCCCTGAGGGCTGGCGGGCGACTCGTTCTGGAGTCTTCCTGAGGAAGGGGGCGGAGGAGGACCCCTTCCGAGATTAGGCGGGAGGCGCTGGGGGAGGGGAACTAAGGAGTGGGAGGGGCAGTTACCTCATTGAAGCCCTCCTGCAGGACGTCCAGTAAGTTCCCCCGGGTCAAGCAGGCTAGCATTGTTCCTGCCGGGGGCTCCCCGGGCGGCGTCTCCAGGCCGGGCGGCCGCCGTCTCCTCCTCCCTCTGCACACAAAGACTCTCCGCTCAGCTCATTGGGATCTCTCCGGAGTCCCGCATGCCACTTACTGGAAACCCAGACCGGAGCCAAACTAGCGACTTCCACTGGGCATGCTCGCACCGGGGCCTCTGCTGGAGGGGCCCGGGAGCCGCCTCGGTTCCTATAGAAACAGCTGGGCGCGCACCAGCTGGAGGGGCGCTGGCTGGCGGCCGGGGCCCCGCCTGCGTGAGGAAGAGCACCGCGGGCGCGCGGTATTGTGTGCGCGCGCTGCACACACACACACACACACACACACACACACGCACACGCACGCACGCACCGGGCTGAGGGGCAGGCGCGTGTGCGTGTGCTGCATACACCACGCTTGCCTGCGGGCGTGCACACACACACACAGGTTGACAAGCAGGTGAGCGTGCTGCGGTGTGCATGCACTTGCAAACACACACACACAAAGTCTGCAGGCAGGGGTGCCGGCGTGAGCGCGCGCGCGCACACACGCACGCACATAGACACAGTATCTGCTGACTTGAGGCCGCAAGCACCTAGCACATGGTGGGTGGGAAGGGGAGTGAATCACAGTATTTTCTTTCCCCAGACTAGCTGAAAACAGCAACCTTTTTCCACAAGAGGCCTGGACAGTGAGGTTAGGCTAAAGAAGAGGAAGCAGAAGGGAGAGAAACGAAAAAAAGAAAGAAAAGAACTATCCAGAAGGGGGGGGGGAGCGGGGAAGAGGATAGAAAAAGAAAACTTTAGTTATTGATGGTATTAGGATACATTTAATAGAAATACCAGTGCTAAGCAAATCGCAATGAATCACAACAGAAACATCAAGGGTAAACTAAGAATAATCAGGGCTTTAACCAAAAAAACCTTTCCTTTTAAAATAACTGCTGAAATGTAAAACCTGTATTTTTAATGAGTTTTAATTAAATGGGTTTAATTAAAATATAAACCAAAAAAATAAATGTTCTGATGCTTCTGAACAAGTTAGGTACAGCTTGCTTGAGTGAAATGGAGCTACTCTGTTTCGAGTTATTCGAGTCACAGCTTTGATTATTTTTAAGAACACTAGTCACATGTACTCTCCCTGCACATTCGTGTTTCCATAGGAAAACTGGAAGCTGAAAGAACACTCAAGTGTATTATGATACACCCCGTGATCCCAGATGCAGGGGAAGGATTTGCAGAATGTCAAGGCTCAGAGAAGGGTCAGGGCCTTGTCCAAGGACAGCTGGTCAGTGACTAGGACTCTATGCTCATAATTTTGTGGAAGGCCATGATTCCCATTTGTGCCTCAGCAAGAAAAGTCAGTAGTGATTCCTATTCAAACAAAGGACCTCCTCTTTGTCACTAGAGAAAAATCTTTACCCACAGCAGCCAGAACCAGCAACATCTTGCCTGCATGTCTAAAGCTGCCAAACACAAGGATGCTTCTGAGAGGAGCCACACCCTACTCCGACCACAGCAAGCAGGAAGCAGAAAGCCAAGGAGGTGTATGTGGCTGATGCTGGCTGAAACCTGTGGGTTCCATTCTGGCTAAGGCTGGGGAGAAGCCGTGACAACAAATCAAACTTGAGCAGCCCGCAAGTCAGAAGACCCCTGTCCTTCATGGTCTATCTGGGGAATTTAGTTGTCTAGAACTTTCCTCACCGCAACCACAGTTCATGGTATAATACCTTCGGATAAGTCACAAATTCATGTTAAGGCAACAAGACCCTTTTAAAGAGAAGTATGATACTTTCAAAAGTATAAAATTGCATGCAACACATCTATCTACATGCAATACCAAACCAAGACACCTACTTGGTGGATCCCTCAAGAAAGGATTCTGACTGGTTGATGGCCCATCATCCTTTGAACACAGCAGAAAATACAGATACATCAGAGGGAGGTGGGGCTAACAGTTTATCTATGTCAAGAAGTCACTATTTCTCAAGTCATTTATCAAAATAGGACCTGTGAGCTTAATGTTCCTGGGAAAAGACTCATTAAATCACTAAATTTTAAAGCTCCCCAAAGGATCTCATTTGGCCCAACTCCCTCAGCTCACAGATGAAGGAACCAAGGCTAGAAGAGGGGCTCACA
This sequence comes from Lyroderma lyra, assembly GCA_004026885.1. NCBI lineage: Eukaryota > Metazoa > Chordata > Mammalia > Chiroptera > Megadermatidae > Lyroderma > Lyroderma lyra. The sequence goes on from PVJL010000133.1 coordinate 255,374, forward strand.
GTCACTCAGCTAGCCTGTGAGAGCAAAGATTGGAGCTAAAGGCCTCTGATCACCAACCCTGTGCTGTGTGCCCTGCACCTCACAACATGCTGAAGGACTTATTACAGCATGGTGATGAATTGATAAAAGATTTATTATAGGACATATGGCCCATCACTGCACTATTGTGTGGAAGTCTATAATTATACCAACCTCAAAATCTACAGTAGTGGTATCCAATAGGTCGTCCGGTGATGGTGGAAATGTCTCTAACTGTGCTGTCCAATAGTGTGGTCACTAGCCACATGAAGCTATTAAGCACTTAAGATGTGGCTAATGCAAATGTGGAAGTAAAATTGAATGGCATTTAATTTTAATTCATTTAAATGCAGACTACAATTTCAAAATATTCTGCTGCATTGGCCCCAACTACTGAAATGTCCCTAAATTTTTCATATATAGTCTGCCTCTCATACTTAGGGGAAAAAAAACCAAAAAATTCCTATTGGACCATATAACCTCAATTATTTATTTGTTTGCTCAGAAGGTATGCTCACCATACTTATCACTGTCTGCCTTCGAAGGGGAGCCTGGGGAAGAATTGAGCTTTCGCTCTGAGCAGCACTAAGATTTACTATTCCTTCCATCCTCCCCATCACACTATACTGTGATGCCAACATAAGAGCCGGGAGAGGAAGTGGGTTAGCTGAAAGAACTAAGAATAAGTAGGACAGTGATCTGCATCCTGCAGTGCCCGTGCCGGGAGACCAGCGAGCCGGCCTGGGGAGCTGGGACCACGCCCACCGCGGCAGGCCTGTCAGTCACTCCGCCTGGGAGGAGAGGCCGAGTCCCCAGCACGCCGCTCGTCTCTGAAATCCTACCAGGTTTCTGCAATCCTGCATTATTTTAACAATGGTGGCAGGTACCTCCCTCACCAGCTAAAACTAAAAGCTACCCAACTATCCAGTACAACCGTAACAATAGCAAAATTGAGCTTTTACTTGGTGCCAAACCCTATACTCAAGCACTTAAGATACATGAGCTCATTTGATGGTCACAATTACCATTAAACGGTAGATTTTTTTTTTTATGGTCCCCATTGTACATATGAAGAAAGAGATATTTAGAGGATAAGTAATTTGCTCAGACCCTATAGCTAGTAAGTGGTGAAGCCGAAGTCCAGATTCTTAATCAGTACGCGATACTTTTATATGATGCTTTCAACATGGAAGGTAAATGTTTTTTAGTTGAATGTATGAATAAATGAACCAGTAGAGGAAACATTAGCAAACTCACTCATCACTTCTATTAATACAGATAATATTTTCATCTATATAAGACTTAGAACTGTCATTTGGTAAAAATACTGTGACTTCTCTCCGTGGAAAAAAGGAAGATGTGTGCAATTCATACCTACGTAAAATTTAATACATCTATCGTGGGCAATTATTAACGACTGTGGAAAAGCAGAAAGGCAGTCTGTATAAACAAATAATGAAAATTGTCAATGGAACTATTTTAAATGACTCTCTGAAATAATTTCTTAATATTTCTTCTGTCTTCTCACATTAACGGGTTCCTTGGCAGTTAACATGTGTCCGGAATTTCTATTGCATTTATAGGCAGAGACAGCATCATAAATATACACAAAAGGTCTCACATCCACCGCCAAGGTCCCAAATGTGTCCTGCTTCCTAAACTCCTCCCTTTGACCCAGGCTTTTCAGCCAGTCTGTACCCCTTAAACTTCCTTAGACAATACATTCATCTGGCTGCTCAACTGCTCAAATGTCTTCCAAAACCCCCGCTTACGGGCATGTCAGGTATGAATTCCTCCTTCCAAATCGCCTAGCTAGGTTCAGGTGAGCAGGCTCCGCACAGATGCACAGCTTCACAAGGCTCATCTTCACCTCCATGCCTTTCCCTCTGCCGAGAGTGTCCCACGCTTCTGCTACTCACATCTTCACTATACCTGGTTCAAGTTCCGTTTCCTCATAAAACTTCCACTCTTGGTTTTGTTAAAATCAAGACAGCTCTGATCATAAGCTGTCGGGAACACTCATCTCCCAGATACACCATGGTTCACTCCTGCTCCTCTCTCAGGGCTCTGCTCAAACATCACGTTAGCTCCTTGGCATTTTCTGCTCACTTTGTTTAAACACAGGACCACACCCACTCACTCCTGTACTCCCAAACCTATTTGCCTGCCTTATTTTTATTTTTCTTCCTGACATCATCACCATCGTGTATAGTCTATAGTTAGTTGTTTATTTGTTTATTGTCAGGGTCCCCCTGACCACAATGTAAGCTCCATAATGGCAGGGAGTTTAGTATGTATGTTCTGTTGCTGGTTTATCTGCAGACCTAAGGATATTTCCTGGCATATAGTAGATTCTCGATAAATACTGGCTAAATAAATGAATGAATCTTCCTCTCTTTAAAATTCAAAGGTCATAGCATGCTCTATACTAGATAGTTAATTTGGGAATGTGAATCTTTGTCTCCTTTACTGTATTTCTAAAACAGATATAAATAATTGCTTGTATCTTTCTATATTTTCCTCTTTCATCAATGCATTCTTTCATTAAACATGCATTAAAAATATGTTAAGCACCTATTACATGTTACTACATGCCAGGTCCTATTCTTTTAGCAAAAACTTCAAGAACTCAGTTACACATAAATGCATGCGCGCGCGCGCACACACACACACACACACACAAACAAACACACAATAAATGAGGCTGAAGAAGCAGTAAAAGGAAGACTAGTAAAACTATGAATCCAGTATTAATTATGGGGGGACGGAGCATACAGAGTGAGTGTGACAGACTAAGTGGGTAGAAAAAGGAAAAAAGAGAAGAGTGAGAGACTGGAGTAGGATGTCACCGAAGTAATCGCCAGATGCTAGGGCTTAACATAAACTGTGCCAAAGCTGACATGCAAATATATTTTACTCAACACGAATCTTTCAAGTTCACATTCCAGTTTTCTGCAGGTAGATTAAATCGAGACTAGCGACATCTGGTGGACATTTTGGAAGCGAAGGCCTCTACGCCTCTGGACTGCCATTCATGCTCTATTAGGGCTCCACAGTCCTAATTACACTGCTACGAACTCGTCTCTTTCCAGTGAGTCATTGCCGGAGGGAGCCATATTTCCACTAAGGACGCTTCTATCTCCCAACTAATGTCTCTGCCTTTTGAAGAATGTACACAAAATCTGACAAGGCAATTCGTCTTTTAAAAGGTAACTTATTACTGAAAATGTTTACATCCTTTGACCTAGGGATTCCACTTCTGGGGCTCAATCCTAAGGAAAAAACGTCTTAAATGAGGAAATCAATTACTTATTTACAATGGGGAAACTAAACCCTAAAAGTCCAACAACAGAGGAAAGGTCAAGAAAATTACAGACATTATGTTTATCGAATATTAGTATCCACATTAAAACATTTTAACAGTTTCATATTAACAAGAATTGTTAAGAAAGCAAAAGTTAAAAAGTGTGTGCATATGACTTCAAATATGTAAATAATATACATAAAGACCAGAAGAAAACATTCTAAAATATTAACAGTGATTGCTGCTGGATGAGAAGATTATGTTGTTTTTTTTATCATGGTTTGCAATATTTCTCAAATGTGCCATAATTAATATGCATTGTTCATATAAGAACATTATCTAAACCAGTGGGTCTCAACCTTCCTAATGCCGCAACCCTTTAATACAGTTCCTCATGTTGTGGTGACCCCCATAAAATTATTTTTGTTGTTACTTCATAACTGTAATTTTGCTACGGTTATGAATCATCATGTAAATATCTGATATGTGTTTTCCAATGGTCTTAGGCGACCCCTGTGAAAGGGTCGTTCGACCCCCAAAGGGGTCGCGACCCACAAGTTGAGAACCGCTGATCTAAACCTTTTAAAAATGCATAATGGCTTGATTAATTGCTAGAATTTTTCAACTTTTGCAAGGTTTTATTAATTCCTGAAAAACATAATGAATCAAGTCAGCTAGAGTTCCCACAAGAAGAGGAAGCAAGAAAGGAAGCAAATATATTACAGCTTTGTTCCAGGATCTGGGTCCTGATGGAGAAATCCCCAATTGTAGAACTGTACTGAAAATCCACTAACATCATCACACCCCTCTACTTCATACACCAGAAACTTACAGAGGGCTCTGCTGGCAGCGGGGAGTTATAGAGCCTCATAACCACTTGGGTCCCCATCTTCAGAGTCCCTAGAAGAGCCAGGTCAGGGCCACCTTGAAATGGGAAGAGGAAGAAATGTGCAAAAATGCAGGACAGGAAAAAAAAATTCCAAAAGCTAAACGAATTCAGTGTGGTCAGGCCACTGCCTCAAACCTACCAACTTAAGTACAGAAGTATCAGAAATAGGATGCTAATTAGTAGGAGCTCTAGCCCATGATATTATACTCATAACATGTTTAAAGCATGTTTTAAACGGTCACTTAGATTCTAATAATAATAAAGAGTAGTGCTTCTTTATTAGGCAAGCAAGGATGCATTTTCCCTCCTCCCTACATTTATCAGCCTAAGACCACAGGAAGGATTCTGAAGACAACCAGGAGAAATATTGGGAGCTCTGCGTGTGGCATGCACTTTCCTTCATCCTCAGAAATTCAGTTTTAACCTAGAAAGGCAGCGTTTATTCCAAGGCAGAGATTTTCACATAGATTTTCAGTTTACAAAGTAGTATTACCCGCATCATCTTATTTGACCGCCATGGAACTCTTGGAAATAGTTCATTTTGTTACACACACACCCCCACCCCCCAGCTAATAGGAAATAGGCTAGGGAGTGTTCTGAATCCACTGGCACCAGAGAACAGGCCAGGAAAATAGTGATAACGATGATGACGGTAATAATGGCAGTCAACAATTTGACTGCATACTATGCTCTGCTCCAGGTACTTAAAATTCTCACACTCTATGAAGTTCATACTGTTATTACCAACTTTTATTGTGTGTGCTGTGATTCCATTTTCAGTACTCCCTCTCTCTTAAGGATTCGTCCCTCTCAGGGACAAACGGGGGGCAGCGGTTTTGGAGGAGGATGGTGTCCAGGTTGAGAAAGGGACGTGCGTTACCACTCCTCGCCACGCTCTGAAAGTCTGGAATCGCACTCTAAGAACCTGTTAAGACTCAAAGCGGGTTCGGAACCTAACCTCTCTGCCCGCTTCTTCCCACCCCATCGGCGCCCCTGCGCGTGTCCCCAATTCGGATCTGGTCTCTCAGTCGGTGCTAAAATACTTCCTAGTTACCCGCCGCCTTTCAGCACTTACCTCTTAAATCACCGGTCGGTCTGGTTCAGCATCTCTGTCCTCAACCCTTCTGAGCTGGGCCTCCTGCTGCTACAGCGTCCCGGCGGCGTTCGTGCTGCCATGGCGACGCGGAGGCCGGCCGAGGCCAGACTCGCTCCGGGCTTGCGGGAGTCCGCCCCTGGCGACCCCGCCCCCTGTCGGTCCGGACCCGCCTCCTAACGGCCTAGACTACCGCCCCGGCGGGCCTTGACCTCGCCCCCTGTCGGTCCGGACCCGCCTCCTGCCGCCCTAGACCCCGCTTCCGGACTGCCAGGACGGCGTGCACGGCCTGTGCAGAGGCGCCCCCTACCGGTGCGGACCCTGTGCAGGGAGCTGCAGCTTCTGCAGGTGGGAGCTCGCCTCCAGTCGAGACGATGCAAAAACCACACTCCCGCTCCGCCCCGGCCATGGCCCTGCAGCGTCAGGCGCGAAGTCCTGCCTCTGTTTGCTGGACTTCCACACCGTCCTTTAGGCTGAGCGAGACCCGCTGCACGGACGCAGAGCCCGCAAATCCCCGCCCCAGAAAACGCACCAGACACGGTTCCGTGTGTGATTTATTGTTCCTGGCCGCTCCGCACCTGCAAGAGCCAACAGTCCCACCAAGGAGAGTTTCCTGGCCACGCAGTCAGTTATTAGTGACTTGAAATCCTTGCAACCGATGGTCTGAGAATGCTTCCTCCCTGCCTCAGCCCCTGTTCTCATTTGTCTGTTTAGGTCGGGGACCCTTGACTCAGCCGGTGTTGGAAACCCACCTTCCCGCACACTCAGCCTAGCCCCCTCATTTTGTGCAACTCGACTGCCCTCTGGCTAACACAAACACAACTCTAAGGTGACGGTGGCAAATAAGAGGCCTAGGGGAGACAGCGAGATTGGGGATACCCAATTCCAGGGTCTCTGATTCTTCAAGTTTAAAATGTGGCCTCCATCCCTAGGTAATAGATTCTCCCACAGGAATGCTGGTGAAATGATGGAAACTGGTCCTTCCTCCCCAAGGCTCACACTAGGGTCCTGTTCTTGCTGTCATGGCAGGGTGTGGCCTGGGGGAAGCAAAGTGTGGCATACTCTGTGGCATTTTGTAACTGCAGGTGCTTCACCTCGCGGGCGGAGCGTGGCTGGGTCCGGCTGCACACCTGAATGTCTGCATAATGTAAGCTGCTGTCCTCCAACCCGAGGCCTTCATTCTTCTCCCGAGACACAGGCTGCTCTGATGTCCGCACACACGTGTGTCTTGTCGTGTCACGGCCCTGCAAGGAATGGACAGCGTGAAAGGAGATGCTGGGCTTGGGTTGGTCCCTCCCCTTCAAAACGGGCTCAGTTAGACTGAGGTCCCTTCACTTTGCTCCTTTGGGGGGCTGAGAAGCATGAGCAGAACGAGCGAGTTCCACAGATGACCAAGGTGTGTCTGTTCCAGCGTAAAAAAGCCAAGTCCTGAGGTCCCATGTCTGAGGGGCCCGCAAGGAGGGACAGAGGCCTGTAGTTACCTTTGTGCCATTGTGCTGCTGCTGCTGCTTCAGTGGCCTTCCTGGGTGACTCCCTGAGATGAGGAAATCCAACTTAATCCATTGTCTCTTCCCTGCCTCTCCTGAGGTTGCCCTCTTCAAATCTCTCTTAAACTACGACGCTGGGCTCCTAACTCACCTCCCTGCCTGTACTCTCACCTCTTTCACTGCTACCATTCCCACATCTAAACTCCTTAGCAGGGCATGCAGTCTGCTTGTCACCTCTTTTATCCTCAGTTTTTCACCGGTCCCTAACGTAGTTCAATAAATATATGATGAGAGCCCATTAGACTGTCAGCGCCACAGCATAGCTGGTTCTTCTGCCTCAGGGGGAGACACGTCAGCATACAGCCTGTTTCAGTGCCACGTGGTAAGTGCTCGGCTAGGGCAAACGACTAGTCCCTTGCCATCAAGTTAGCCTCTTTTCTGTCTTTTCCTTTTTTTTCTGCGTGAGATAAGTCCCCTGCCTAAAATAGCCTCCTGTCCCTGCTCCTCTTCCAACTCGTGAACTCCTCCCAGGCTCCCACGGCCAGAGTGTGCATCTTGTACAGCACTAGGGGATGGCAGTGCAGTCACGGATCTACCGCTCAAACATGACTCTCTGCCCCTTTAGGTCCCAGAGAGTGTGCTCTTCCGCTCGCCACGTGGGACTCTGCAGTGCCTCACGCACCACACAAGCGCTCAGTTCTTTTCTGTTTTCTGGGTGAATGAAAGAATGGGCAAGCCACCCAGCGTTTCAGAGCTGGTCTTGAAGCCAGTAACCTAAAGATTCTCCTGGGGGCACTCCCTACCTTCCTCCCTTTCAAGACTACTCTTTCCCACCCTTAGGCTCTTTCCAAAGAGGGCTTGGCTTCCTTAGCGTCTGACATGCTCCCCGCATCCCTCTCCAGTCCCTCCCCTCCCCGCAGTTACCTGTTTTCTTTTTCCTCTCGAAAACGGATGGGCAGCTCCTGTGAATGGAAAAACAGACCACCCGTGTGCAAGGGCCCTGGCCACTCCCTTCCCTTCATCATCTGCTCTGTGATCTCCTTAAATTTGGGAGCTGAACTTCCCTCACCTCCCGCTAACCCTAAGACAGCCCCAGTGCATTTATCAAGGGTACCCACCCCTGCCAAAGGGACGGTTCTGGAAGGCAGTGTGGTACAACTGACATAACCAAACCCAAAATACAGCTTCAGGCACCCAGGCACTACATGCCAGGGATGTAACTGGGCTGAGGGCTATTCTGGGATTGTCTAACAGGCTAATCCCAGCAGAGGGTAAGGGCAAGCTGCCAAATAAGGGGATGGATATTCCTGGATTCAGAGACCCTCTTGCTTCTGCCTCAGTGCTGTGTGTGTGTGCGTGTGCATGTGCGTGTGTGTGTGTGTGTGTGTGTGTGTGTGTCGGGGGGCGGGGGGTGTTCTCTGGCAACCCAGGGTTCTCATTCTGGGAGGATTCACAGTAGCTGCCACAAGCAGGGCTGACCAGTTAGGGTTCCTCAGAGCCCTTTCCTAACAGGTGACCTCCCTCCCTGCTTCCCTGTCCTTGTTTTTAATTAACAGAGAAAGTGAGAGACGTTTAACCTTTAAAGTCCACAGCACAGGGAGCTCTGAATTTGGTGAATGACTCAGCTCCCCTGCCCTTGCCACAGGACAGACCTCTAATACTCATTTCTGAGCCCCTGGGGTCCCCAATGGAGCCAGCGTGTCTCTGATTGTCAACTGTTGGATGGCCAGAGAAACACTTGTCTCAGGAAACAGGCTGAATAGTTTGGGGCTTACTGCATTGCTTTTTCTTGCTAGTACATTTCCAACTCTCCCCAGAGCCAACCCTATTTGTGTGACTTTTGTCTCCCCAAGGAAATTTCCTTGTTTTGCTACCTAAAAAGAAATGGAAACTTCTAAATCATGTCCATGTTACTACTGTGGAAAAATCCAGATTTTTCCACACAAATCTGACAAGAGGTTTGTGTTTTGATTTGATTTTTGGTTATAATGCAACTTGCTGAGTTGAAAGCAGTTAGAGTCTCCATCAGAACTCTAGAGGTGATTCAGAAGAAAAGCTCTGAAACTACTTCTGGATCTTTCTGCTTCCTCTTCTGCCACTTCAGCTCTTCTTTTCTCTAACCACTGCCTAGTCATAGCCTTATCCTCGACTCTAATTCCTTGCCCCTGGTCACTCTTGTCTTCCTACTTACTTCTACTTAAATGGATAAAGAAAAATATTAATTCTAAAATGACACAGACTTGGGTGACCCAATTTCAGTGAACGAAGCCTGTTCCCAAGTAGGATATTGCACAATGCCTGGATGCAACCCAAATGGGATATTCAGTTAGACTCACAGGTGATAGGAGTTTATTTTTAGCTTACAATTAAGGAAACTAAATGGGCATTGGTACTAGGAGTAAAAATTGCTGCAATCTTTCTAGAATGCAATTGGCAATAAGTATAAGAAGCCTTAGACATAAATGTGTGTACCCTCTGATGTAGCAATCTATAGCCTAAGAAATAATCAGACAGCTACAAATATGGATGCTCATTGTTGCATTATTTACAATTGCAAAAAAAAAAACAAAAACAAAAACAAACCAACCCAGGAAATATCCTAAATTCCCATTGGTAACTGACTGAATAAATGGCATCTCCCATCAACGGAACATTACACATCCATGTGAGAAAGATGTTGGGAGAACACATAATAGCTTCGAAAATTTTACTTTTTATTAAGTTAATAAAAAGGATAGTTAAGATACGTTTTAGGATACAAACTATGCACATGGGCATTTGAAAGGTGTTCGTGGAAATACACTCAAATGTTCCTGTCATCTCTCGGTGCTTATTTTCTCCTCTTTGGTATTTTCCAAATTTTCTATAGTGAACATGTATTACTTTTGTAATTGGAAAAAATAATATTTTAAAATAAAAAAACCTCTTCAATTACGTGAACTTTAGGTCTCTGGAAGTTTATTGAGATAATGAGAAATAGACAGAAATAATATTTATCCAGTCCTACGAATATGTTAACAGGAGAAAAATAGCTTTTGGTTAGAATATCTGATACAGCGTTTCTAGCCAGGCTCTAGCCTGACCATATCAGACTGGCTGTGTGACCCTCAGTAAGTTTTTAACTTCCTTAGGCTTCTTGTTTTTATAATTAAAAAAAGAGGATAACAGAAGCTAAACCTCATGAGATTAATGTAAGACTTAAGTGAAATAAATGTAAACCACTCAGCTAAGTTCCTGACACACAACGAGCATCAGTAAAAGCTGCCCACTACGACTACTGTCAGCAGAGGAAACAATAACCAAAAATAAGACTATGAAGACTTGGGAGGAAAGGAAGTGAAAGAAGCTGTGATACCTCCTTCTCCGACGCTTTACGCTTCTAGATGTCCTGTGTTTGTAGGACACCTCAGAGTCTAAAAAGTGCTTGCTCTATTGCTGTTTCTTCCCCAATCCTGACAACATTCCAGGAAACACATATTATTGTTCCCATTTTACAAATGGGTCAACTAAGGCCCTAAAACTGTCTTTCTCAAGAGGGCTGGGACCAAATTTTCTATTACTATGTCTTCTGTACCCATCACTATGCCTGGTACACATAAATGATTAGTAAACTATTCATTTAATAAATGAATGAGTAGTAGGAGCCGGACTTGAAGCCAATGTACCAACTCAGCTCACATACATGCCCTTTTCAATGTACCTCACCCATGTCTCTAAATATAGTGATGCCTCATTCATAAACAAGACATCCTCAAGACTCAGCCAGGCACAGAATGGTAGAGCTAAGGCACTGGACAGGATACTAGCAGGGTTTTATAGTGATGGCAACTCTGGGAAAGAACGATAAAGACGTTACAATTAATTTACAGTGAGGCTTTCACATTCTCTACCCTTCAAACCTGTGATCGAGGTCGCCTTATCTATGTGTTATATATGAAAAAAAAAAAGAGACGTCACCGGATTTGCCTAGGGTCACATAGCAACTACGTGTGAACGTGATATTCTAATATTGCACGGATAGTATCCTTCTCCCCACGTCTGCCCTTTAAATAAACATTTCTCCAAAGTTGATTTGCTTGATTTGGATTCACACAGTGGTGAAAACCATGGGCTCTGAAATCAGGCAGACCTAGGTTGGAATCCTGGTTTATCTGCTTCCTAGCCATGTGAGCTGGGGCAACTGCTCTGAACCTCAGCTTCTGAACTGTAAAAAAAACAACACAACACCAAACGAAAAACAGGAGGAGGAAGGCCACCTCCCTCTTGTTGGGGAAATGAAATGAGGTTGTTTGCAAAGTGCCCGACACATAGTTATCAAATGCTGCAGACGGAAGGGAAGGGACAGAAGGGAAAGGAGAGGAAGGAGACAGAATCGCATTCCCCATTCCAGCCCTGCTCTGGGCCCTCTACAGAGAGCTGGCGTGGCTGTGCGTTCTGGGGTCTCCTGAAAGGAGTGTGCACGGGAGCAGGTGCGGCTCTGGTGCTGGCACCAGGAGGTGCCAGGAAGGGAGGAAGGTGGCAGTAGGAAGTTGGCAAAGAAATACCTGCAGGCTCTAGCTTACTCTTGGGGCCTCACGTCCGCCGATGGAGATGTCACCCTCCCCCCTTGCCCCCTACTCACCAGCGTTTCCCGCAGCACAGCCTGTTTCCCATGGTGCTCTGTCTCGGGGAGCCCAGCTGTTTTGCTACATAAGAGGCTTGTGCATTTCCTGGTTCCTGGTTTAGCTTTCAGTAGCAGTTCCCTGGGGAGTCGCTGTCAGTGTTAGGTTTCAACCCGGCAGGTTGGACTTTGGAAGCCACCTGCTGGAATAATTCCCAGGTGACTGTGACCAGCCACAGGGTAGAGGAACACACATGGGCTGCAGGTGAGAACTATCTCACCTTGGGGATTTGGAGCTGCTTTGATGAAGCCATGAACTTTGAGCTTCAAGCTTCAGTGAAAAGCAACCTGAGCTAGACGAGGGCTCTGGGTTTCCTTAGGAAATATTTCTCACTGCCATGAAAATATATCCTCCACAATGGAGTGCAGATCTTACCTTATGTTTCCCAGCACGACTCAGCTTTAACTGAGTTTCACTTTCAAGATAATCAGTATCAGTTTCTTCTTATCGCTGTCCAGAATCTGGGATTGAATACTGGAGTCTCTTGGGGGCTTACATTTAGGAAAATGGATTCCTTTTGTATTTTTTTCTCCCTTGTTTTTGGAATTAACATGGGCAAATCACTTTTTATTTTTCTAGGACTGTAAAGTGGAAGACTGAGTCTCTTACCTAATCCCCTTTCTGGTCAAACATCATATGACTGTCTGATAGGCATGGCCTCAGCACTTTTTCTCCCTCAGCTTCTTAACCATGCGCTTTCCCAGTCCCAGTACAGAGCTACAGGATCTCCACTTACACCTCAGCTCCCCAAAGCACACTCATTCCACACTTAACACCAACGAGGAGGCAGGCAAGCAAATTCCCCTGTGGAAAACATGGGCTCTAAACAATTTGTGAAACCCATGAGGCTTGCCCCCCAACCCCACACACCCGGTCAGCCTGTTGACACCTTGAATTTAGCCCAGTGCAACTAGACTGACCATGTGTACAGTTTGAAACGGGACGGGACTGCTGTTTTCTGTCCCGTTTAAAACGGGACGTCTCGTCAGCCTACACAGGAAGCCCTAGCTAGTGCTGGTATCATCACTTCTTGTTCTCAGCAAATTCTGAGATGGTAAAGCATCTTACTTTATCACCTCGCGCTGGGTCGCTGCGGTAGCCTCTTCTTTTACAGTCATGCTTCTCCCCAGAAATCCATTCTGCACTCTACTGTATTCTTTTTGTCCTACTGCCCCCAATTCTTGGCCTGGCACATCTGGTCCCTTTCCAGCCACTTTCTCTAATGTAAAGGGAAAATGTGAAGGAAAACACCTAAGAGATTTTATATGGCCAGAAACTCCGAAGGAAGCAAGTGTGTCGTGGTAGCCAGAAAACGCTACCACGTTAAAGCAGCACTGATTACTCCGCCACTGTCTGTGCCAGTCATTTCATGACTGGAATAATAATTTCAGGTCTACATTTTGAATTTCAAGTTACGATGGCGAAAAGGCACTGTATTCAAGAGCAAGTCATCTGGATAATAAGTGGTATGGAAAGTCTTATACGTAAGACATGGTTAAAATAACGAGATATGTCTAGCCGAGAAAGGAAAGCCCTAGAAGGACGGGATAGTTCTCTTTAAATCGTTCAGATGAAAGACTCTCAAGTGAAAGAAGATCTATAGATTTTGTCAGATTTTACAATGGGTCTATAACCCAACAAAGTAAAGAATCAACCACTTTAACCCTGCGGAGGTCGCGGCTGATCTGAGAGATACAAACGACCTCTGCAGTTAATGGAAGAACGTCAGATGTCCACCACAGCTTCGGAAAAGATGTGTGTTTTGGGGCAGGGAGGTTAGGCTACTCCCCAAATCATACACTCGCATGCTCTCTTGATTACAGAGAGTAATTGAGAGGTCAGACCCCTCAGGCTTTCTTGCACACATCTATAATACGACAGCACCTGCAAAGGGTGCTCCCTGGGCCATCACCACGACACGAATGGCCCTAGATCCCCAGCATTTAGCCTGGAATGATGATGAGTGGGATGACGAGGCAGTGATCCCTGTCTTCAGGATGTTCTAAGATACGAGGCAAACACTTTGTGGCACACACCTGCTCTGTACAGAGGTTAGGGAGACTTTGGGGTTTGGTGACAACGGGTGAGGTCTCTGTGTCTGTACCCGTGTCTACGGTCCCTCAGAATCAGAGGCCCTTTTCAGTGGACAGACCTTAGCATGGGAAAACAGGGCTGCAGGCAACCCTCGCCAGCCAAAGCCTGTCTCCCCAATCCCTACCCAAAAGAGGCCAGACAGTCTGGAGACCCTTGTTTTTGTGTCTCTAATCGCCAGCTCAGACAGTACCCTCCGGGCTGTTTGGACGGCCTGTCCCCGTTCCGTCCCAGGATCACTCTCTCTTTTGTTGCACTGTGAGAAAATTATGGCTCGGAATTTGGTCTGGAGCCAGTGTCGGCTTTCGGGTGTGATCTCAGCACCCAAGAGTGAGCTCGGGGTTCTGCGATGATGTCGGGGTTCTAACTGAGCAGCTTTCTGTCTAGCCGGCTGTGACTTCCTCCCTCCCTGCCCGCCCCATCCTCCAGGCCACAGACCAGGGAGCGGGACAGACAAGGCCCTGAGATGTGGGTTTATTCAGCTCCCCCCAGAACTAAACCAAAGGCTAGGACACGTCCCAAGGGACCAAACCGTACACTGTGGGACAGGCACTTTTCCCTTCCCCCCAGGGTGCTGCTGCCTCTGGGGTGGGGGCAGCCTCGCATGGCACCGCAGGAGGTAGAAAGTGCTGGATGCTGGGCCCGCAGCGCTCAGGGCTCCCCTGGGGCTGCCTCCTCCTCTTCCTCTGGGTCAGGAGGTGCAGGCAGCAAGGAGACATAGACCTCATTGACCTCTGTGTCCAAATGTCGGCCACCCCGAGGCGCCTCCAGGTTGAGGATGCCGTCGTGGGAGAGCGCAGCCCGGACCCGCCACGGGTCCACGTCGGCGGGCAGGACGTAGGTGCGGCAGAACTCTCGGGATACGAAGCCATGGCGGTCCAGGCGCTGCGGGTGCCGGGCAGACACCTCCAGCAGGTTGTCCACAGTCCTCACGGTCACCTCATCTGGAGTAAAGTGGCTCACATCCAGAAACGCCTGGAACTTGCCCTCACTGAGCCTGAGCTCCGAGGCGCCGGCCCTGCTGCCCTCCCCAGCTCGGGCGGCCCGGGGCCGGACATAGTAGCCATGGTAGAGGGTGGGGGTCAGGATCTCTTCCGGCAGGAGGCCTGGGGGTGGGCACAGAAAGAGAAGGCGAGAGGCAGGACGAGGGAGCAGGAGGTGGGACAAGGGTGGCATGAGAGATGAGGCCTGGGGGGAGCCGGAGGGGAGTCAGAAGCAAGGGGGACACAGCGCCTGGGAGGAGGCCACTAGGGAGAAGGGACTGAGAAGGGAGACGGGGTGGGGGAGGGCAAGCTGAAGGAGAGCTGGGGAACGGGAGGGGAACACGAGGTGGACTCCGGGGGGCAGGGGGCAGGTGTCTGCCCGAGGTCAGGAGGGGTGGGAGACGGCTCGCCCCGGGAGTTCAGTTAAGCCGGGCGTGGGGCGGAGGCCAGCACGCTCGGGAGGCCAGCCCAGAATCCCCGGCGGCGGGGGTGGGAGGCCGGCGCGCGGATGGAGGCCGTGCCCTACCTTCCCCGAAGCGCTGCTCGCCCAGGCGGCTCGGGTTGGCGAACTCGTACTCGGCGGTGGCCGGGTGGGCGTGCGGCACCGAGCGACCCGACATGGCTGCACACGCGTCAGCCGCCCTAGTCCGCGGAGCGACCCCTCCGGCTGCCTTCAGGGCCAGGGCTGGGCCCGAGGTGGGGGCGGGGTCTGCACCACCCAAAATAGTGCCGAGCCCCGGGGGAGGGCGGGCGGCGGGGCCCGGAGCGCCAGCCGGGAGCGTGCGCCCAGCGCTGCCTGGACCCCCGCCCCCTCCCCAGCTGTCGCCGGGGACCCGAGAGGACAGCTGGGGGTCCCGGCTGGGGAGCTGAGTGGTGGTGGCTGGAACGGGAGGCCCTCGCGGCCGGCACGTTCCCACGCCACCTTTTCTCCGCCGCGTCGCAGGCGCCCTGCACCGGCCTTCGCGACGCTGTCCCGGGCGCAGGGTTCCGCGAGCCTCGGCAGGTGCAAGGTGCAGGAAGCGTGTGTCCCTTTCCTTTGCGGTGGTGTGACGATGAATGTCAGAGTCCTCCCGTGAACCCAGGTCAAACTTTAGCACCACAGAGAACCTGCCACTGACGTGCGGGTGATCACTGCCCTCTCCAGGGACCCACAAAGAGTTAAGGCCCCGGGGGCCCAGCCAAGGAAGATTCCAGTTCCTGCCCGGGCCCAAGATAGCTGCTGGATGGATTCCCTTGGCTTGCTAGGCTGGGGAGGGAGGGGCACACCGCCCGCCCGCCCGCCCGCCCGCTTGGGATTCTTGACTCTGTCCCAGTGGAATGGGGGGCGGGGTGCCACTGAGTGTGGGCCGAAAGCTAGTGGAACAAGTCCAGGGCAGTCACTGGACAGCTCAGACGTGTTTGTATTTCTCTTTTCTTAGCTCAGTGAGTACTGGGTATGTGTCACACTGCCAAATCCCCAATCACAAGTCTCCATGAACGGGGTGGTGAGCTGGGATAATAAAACCCCTGACATCATCATTCCAGAAGCTTCATGAGACTGCATATATAAGGGGCTGGCTGTAGTGGCAGCGGAAGAAGCTGACTGGCCAGCTGAGCCCCCACAGTCACCAAGCCGCCATGGACATCGCCATTCACCACCCCTGGATCCGACGCCCCTTCTTTTCCTTCCACTCCCCCAGCCGCCTCTTCGACCAGTTCTTTGGGGAGCACCTGTTGGAGTCTGATCTCTTCCCGACTTCTACCTCCCTGAGCCCCTTCTACCTCCGGCCACCCTCCTTCCTGCGGGCACCCAGCTGGATCGACACAGGGCTCTCAGAGGTAAGAGTCCCCTCTGTAGGACAGGAGAGTTCTTCCTGAACCTTCTGCAAAGAGGTCCGCCTGCTCCACTTTCCCTGTCTGTTTAAATCTGGCTATGTCTAAGTGTCTTATGTCTGGTAGGCACGTGTGTGTCCGACAGGGAAGACAGATGGACTTAGTAATTCCCCCCTTTCTCCTCCGGTCACCTGCTTATCTGTGATGCTTTTCTGTATCTGCTTACTACCTTTTCTCCATGTGCTGTGACCATCATCTTCTGCCCCCTAACTTTTAAGGAGGATGCCCCGTTCTGGTTCAGTTCATAAGGATCTGCAGGGGGAAAGCCCCCTTCAGACTCCCTTGCTCACCACGCTATCTCGTACTCGTGACAGATGTTATCACCTCAAGTTTCAGGGCCGGGAGACAGCCCTGCCTCCCCCTGAGCTCTTCGTCCCCACTGCACTCTCTCCTTCCTTCTTACCCCCTCTGCTATGATTTCCCGAGGGGCTCAGGGCTGTGACAGGGCACTGGCCCAGGTCCAAGCCTAAGGAGGAAAGAATGGAGGTCTTGGGACCCTCCGCCACTTGTCCTAAGAGAGTGGGAGAATGGGGTGAACATATAAGGTTGACAGGAGCTGTCGCAGATAACACCATGGTTTAAAAATATGCAAGTGTGGGTAAACAGGAGCTGATGGGTAAGGGCTTTGGAAGGACAGTCACGGCCAGAACATTCCAGATTGAGTGGGTGGGAAACTTGGCAGAGACCTGAGAAAGAAGAAGGGGCCTTTGTCTCACAGACAAGTGACAAGGCCAGGCATTGGAGTCAGAGAGGCAGCAGAAGCCATGCCCAGACCCTTCCCTGTGATTGGTCCCCTGGGTGGCCTGTCTTCTTCCCTGTCCCTGTAAATCAAGTCTGGGCCTGATGACCAAGCGGTGTGCCTTGGGTACCAATGTGGTGGCTCCCTTGAACCAGATAATCATGTTTATCCAAAAAGGGATTTTTTTAGCCAAAAGGAGGAGGATAAACTCCCGGGCTAGAAAGTACGTCTGCAGAATGAGGAGACTGTGCTCGCAGTCCACATTCCCATCATTTCCCCTCCTACCCACTCCTCCCAACCTTGTTATTTCTAGATGCGTCTGGAGAAGGACAGATTTTCTGTCAACCTGGATGTGAAGCACTTCTCCCCAGAGGAACTGAAGGTCAAGGTGCTGGGAGATGTGATTGAGGTGCACGGCAAACACGAGGAGCGCCAGGTACGTAGCTTGTTTTCTCTTCCTGTCACTCAGGCAGTGCAGACTGTGTGCCAGACACTGCCACCTGAGGTTGGGGACATTTCAGCCCTGAACCATTAGGTTCTGGAACAGGGATGGACTTGCTGTTGTTGCTCTTTTGACCAGCGACATGGTGTCTGTTGTTTGTTTTGATTTGATTGCCTCACATGGGCTGGTGGTTCTCAACCTTGGCTACATCAGAACTGTGAAGGGAATTTAAAAAAATTCCAATGCTCAGGTTTCTCTCAGACCAAGTAAGTCTGAGAGACTAGACCCAGGCTTTGGCATTTTGAAAAGCTCCTTGTATAGCCAAGATTGAAGACCATGATTTAGGCACAGTGCTTGTGGGACATGTACTTGCTTTCCACAATTACATTAACTGCAGGCACCCTGAAGGCTTGAGTCTGGGACTTTTCTCTGAGATGTTCAGGATCCCTCGTTAGCCCATCTTAGTGCTGAACTCCTTGTTTGCTTAAGTTCAGAGCTGTCCTCCAGCTTCTAACACTGTATAGCCCGTGTGGAAGTCAATTTATTGTGAGCCTGTCTGCATAAATGCCTGAGATTCAGCAGATACGAAGGTCAGGGTCAACCACTCTTGAGCAGAATCCTGAAGAATGGAATAACTTCTCATCACTTTCTGGGAGGGTTTTTGGATGGGTCTGCTTCTTGTCAATCAGTGATCACTGAGAGCCTTGTGCATCGAACAGTATCGGAGGTCCTCAGGCTGTTTCTGTTTTGTGTGTATGGTTTCAGTTTGGGTCACCATCTCCCTGGATGGAGTCCTTTTTCTTTTCTTTTTTTTTTTTTTTTTTTAATAGCAGTCCTACTGATCTAGAACATTCTGAGACAGTTCCTGAAGAGTCAAGACAGTGTCTGGGCTTCCTTGGGGACTCAGATCTTCAATACTGGGTGACATCCCAGATCCTGTGGGCCCAAGAAACATTTACCTAAACCTTTGGGAGATACCTGTAAACACATCCATGCCTCAGGGTTTGGAGAGCTGTGAAGTTTTGCCTTGTTCAGGCTTCTCGGATTCTTATTGGTAGGAGTGACTACCGAGGCAACTTCATCTTAGCCCCAAACTGAACAGCTTTGTCTCCTGTTGCCATGGCATTTGGTCATCCCTGAGGGGGAAGGGGATGTCTGAGTTCTATAAGCAAGTGGCGCTCTTTTCCTGTTCTTATCTCTCTGCCTCTTTCCTCCTTCTCTTGGATTAGGATGAACATGGTTTCATCTCCCGGGAGTTCCACAGGAAATACCGGATCCCGGCAGACGTGGACCCTCTAGCCATTACTTCATCCCTGTCGTCTGATGGGGTCCTCACCGTGAATGGACCAAGGAAACAGGCCGCCGGCCCTGAGCGCACTGTCCCCATCACCCGCGAAGAGAGACCTGCTGTCACTGCAGCCCCCAAGAAGTAGACGCCCTTTCTCTAACTGCGTTTTTTAAAACAAGAACGTTTCCCCACCAGTGAATGGAAACCTTGTGACTAGTGCTGAAGTTTATTAATGCGAAGGGCAGGCCCAAATTATTAAGCTAATAAAATATCATTCAGCAACAGATGACTGTCTTATGTTAGAATATTCCATGTTGTTTGTTGTTTGTTTGTTGTAATGGACAAATAACAGCGAATCCATTAAAATGATTTAGGGGGCTCCAGAGTCAGAATGACTCTCCACCACTTTCTAACAGTGTACATTTAGCCCGTCATTTAACCTTTCTGGTCTTTGGGTCTTTCACGTGTAACGGCATACTGATTTGAACACTTGTAAGGAGTAAATTAAGGAGAAGAAGCAGGCAGAGCCCTTGGCAGGGTTCAAACAGCACCAGCTCCTCTCTGTCCTCCCTCTTTGACTTCGGTTCTCAGCTCCAACAGCAAACCCGAATGAACTCCGGATAATGAGGCAGAAAAAGCCTTAGGCTTAGTGCCTCTCTGGAATTAATCATGTCACCAGGGAGGACATGGTGGCCCCAATGTTATCTGTCATTTTCCTGCTGATAAGCATTGCCTTCAGCTGATTCACAAAGACAATTAAATCGGATTTGGATGATTAGCACCAAACAAACCTCTAGTATCTGGCAAACAGCTATTAAAACTAAGACTGGGAAATATCCAATTCAATGACCCACCATAAAAAAGTTGAGTTTTAGAATTATAATTAATCATGGATCAATAAGTGATTCTATTATTTAGCTTAAACTAAGACACCTTACTTTACAAAAACGTTTTCACTTCACTTCCGTGAGCCTAGACAAAACTCTGATTAATTAATGAGAAATAGCCCTGGTGTACATCATCTGGCACAAACGCTTTTCCTTCTTTCTTTCTCTACCTCTGGGCTCATCATTCCCGACTCCCCATTAGTTTTGCACTTGCTTCCATCTCATTTACTACATCCCCCCACCCCCCCAGTTCTAACCCGGGTTTTATAATGATGGGGGCGGGACTGCGGTCCTGCTATCATCATAGTACTATCACAGAGCCGCAGGATGGCTGGTATGAGTTTGTCATCACAACGCTATGTTTAGGTCTCCCCCCTCACCAGAGTTTCTATTCAACTACAGCCCCTCTAGAAGCTTGATGAACAGGAGTCTTTCAGATTTCCTAATCTCCTGGCTTTATGAGCTTCTTTTATGAGCTGGTTTCTTTTTCTGTCCTAGACTGAGCGCTTTTAGTCCCTTTATCCTATAGAAGTCAAACTCATAACTGCCACCATCTGCTTTTAGAGCGAGAGGCCGATACACCCATTCTCCTGAATTTTATTTTTAGGTATGTAAATATTGTGTTACTTGTTTTGTTCATATTTCTATTTATCTATTCTGCTTTTAAAATACTCTGCAATTGCTATGTGTTAGGAACCAAGGGGGATGCATCAAACATGAACGCACGGCTCTATCTTGTCACAAAGTCTGTCTCCTACTTATTAGTCTTTGACCTACCACTTTCCTGTATTTATGAAAGTGAAAGTTTTGCTAAGTCCAACGGTCACTTCCGCTATTGTTGACTTTTACATTCTGCATTTGATAATCCATTTGACTGCCCATTTCTCCCTTCTTTAAATCTCATTCCCTTGGTTTCTGTGACATTGTGCTAAACAGGCTTTTCTCCCATCTTCCTGACCACTTGTCTGTCTTCTTTTATGATTTCAAGTTTGCCTTTCCAATAATTCTGTTGTTGGCCTTTCCCTATCTCTCTTTTTGATAAACATATATACTATTAACTCCCATACCTTTAAATTCTCACCTATGTGCTTCTAAATTCTACATTTATACCCCGATGCCAGATGTGTCCCCAGGAAACTGGAATTACATGCCCAACTACTTATTAAATATCTGTTTGAACTCCTAAAGGCTCACAAACTCAACATACCAACAACTGTATTCATAATATTTTGTCTCAATTTTTTTTGCCTTATCTTGGGGAATTCCATAGCTCTCTTCCATGTATCTTAAACCACTCATTCTTATTTTTTGTATTATCTATTACATAAGTTCACACACTTGTCAAAACCAGAAATCAAGGAATTATTTGACCTATTATTTAACTTGGAATGAAAGGTTCTGGCTGATGCCATGATAAAAGGAAAATAATGAGCTGTAAGAATTGGAAGAGAAGAGATGAAACTACCATTATTTATAAGTTATATAACCATCTGCCAAAATAACCCCAACAGACTCAACAAACCTTTAGAACTGATAATAGAGTTCAGCAAGTTTATAGGATACAATCTTAGCTTATAGAATACTGTTCTGGTTATCTATTCCTGCATTTCAAATTACCCCAAAATTTAGCTTAAAACAACCATCATTCTACTAGACCTTACTGTTTTGTAGCATCGGACTCAGCTGGGCATTTCTTCAGCTCCTCATGGCATTGACTGCAGTCATGTCAAGGTCGTCAGAGGGTAGCTAGTCTGGTCTGTAGGCTTTAAGATGATTTGACTCTCATTCCTTAGGCCATGGCGAGGATGACTGGAAGGCCGGGCCCAGGTGAACCCCTCTCCCTCTGTTTGTAGCATCGGGGGCTCTCTGGTCTCTGTGTCAGGTCACTGGACATCTTATATGGTGGCTCAGGACTCCAAGGAGTGTTCCACAAGACAGGAAGTGGGAACTGCCAGTTTCTTAAGGCCTGGGCCTGGAAACTTGTACAGCATGACTTCTGCCATCTTCTTTTGGTCAAAGCAGTAGCAGAGCCTGCAACTATAGACTCTACTCATACCTTCAAAAAAAGGGGGCTTGACTAGTTGATCCTAAAATTTACGTGGAAACGCAAAGGGTCAAAACCAGTCTTGAAGAAAAACAAGGTGAAATATAAATGGGAATCTTTATCGATGAATGATATCATTTCTGAGATCTGCTCCAAAATTAATTTTAAAAACTGACAAAGTAGATAGGGGAGATAAAATTGTTCATAAGTTTTTAAACATGGGAGGTCATGATAACATTCTGTCTACTTCTGTATGTTTTAAATTCTCTATGATAACCAAAAAGAAAAGTTATTTTTCTTTTTCTGGTCTGCTAGAGGGATAATGTTCATTAAGATCACAATAAAGTTACATGATCTGACCATGACTACCAGGCTCACATCCAGAAAGCATTTAGCCAAACGTAACCTCAGTTATACTGGATTTTGCAGTCCTGCTTCTGAGGGAAGGCAGGGGAGAGTAGAAAGGCTGTTGATTTGAGAGAAATAACTGTTTTTAATGACCTCCCACAACACCCCTTATGTAGAACTAAGAGGAAATGTAATCAACTTAAATTTGACATTTAAATCTTGGTTAAAACCCAGAAGAGGAGGATCGAGAACATTTTCTGGGTTTTATTATTCAGACAGTGAAACTGCTGTAGTCTGCAAACTCTTAGCTGTGCTCAGAATGTGCTCCCTCCTACGAGGACAATCCTACTCTGGGAAAATGAAGCGTCTTGCTCTTTCTCAGAATCCTGGCCCCCGAAATCGGCAGTGATTCTGATTACAGACACACACAGAGTGATGCCCAACTTGAGGTTCTGAATAGCTACTCATATAAGTTGATTTTTCGGTGCATTTGTATCGAGGAGGATCTAGCTCAGGTTGATGTCCCGGGAACCAGTGGGGCTCTCGCTTAAATCCTGAGGGGAGAGGAGAGAAGCAAAGACAGTGGAATCCGTCAGCAGCAAGGAGTCTCAGTAACCAACCTGACCCTGATTTCTGAGGGAACAGAGAGCAAGTCCTGCCAAAACCAAAGGAAGACAGAGACTGTCCATTCACTCACCCACTTATTCACTCCTCAGTTTACTCTTGCGTCCTTTCTGTGTTCTAGGCCCTGTTAGGTCCTGAGATTATAAAAATCAAAAAGAATTGTCCACCTACTATGGGTTGAAAGGGGCATTTTGTTGTTGTAGCTTGTATCATACGTTGTTTCAAAGTTGTGTCCAAACTGGAAAGAAAAAGTAATAGGTTGAAAATATACGAGCTGATCTATAATCAATACTGGGAACTAAAAGACACAGTGACATGAATTCCAGAAGTTAATCAGATTCCTGTCTCTCAAACAGCCACTGGTATTTCTTTGGCTAACAGAAGGAAACGAAGGAAATTAGATTACCTGAGAAGGCAAGGGTTTGGGTTGCACGATATTCCTTAGGTCATATCTTTCCTGGTTCCAGTTGCCTATCAGGGTACGGTTCGAATAAGCATTCTCATTCGTGGTACATCTCCACCCATACTGGAAAAACTTGGACATATCATTCCAATCTGTCCACACTTCAGCATGGCCATCTGCATTAATGAGGCTGCCACAGTGTGGGTTTGTGAGGAAATAGGTGAGGAACTGTCTCTGGGGAAAGATGAGAACAGAAAAGCTTGTTATATAAACCAGAGAGCCACTCTTGGCCAAGCATAATATTAATATAAGCACACCTTACTAAGGATCTAGGATTTCCTGCCAATTTAACTATTGTTGTTCTGTTTCTTTTTTCTTCACATCCACGAGTCCTTTGATTTATCCTCTCAATAAGCAGTAACAGATTACTGTATAGATTAAATGCTCCCTCTCAAAAAGACAGGAAAACTTTAGTACTCCCAATGCTACATGGAGAACTAGCCAAATGTTCACGTAATTTTGAGATGGAATTGAAGGGCTAAGAGTATGGTTATAGTCAGAGAATAGGGAGATGTGAGAGCTGGAAAACTAGACAACACAACAAATGATCACTGGGGGTTCCCTGGTGGTGTAGTGGCTGGGCTTTGGCGCTCTCAATGCTGCGGCCTGGGTTCGATTCCCAGCCAGGGAACTACCCACATAAAAAAGAAAGAAAGAAAAAAAACAAAAAACAAAAAACAAATGATCACTAAGTAATAGCTTCCTTCCTTTAGACCCAGGTCAAATGCCACTCATTCCATATGCCTTCCCTCGATAATGTCTCATTTGCCTCACATAGAACTCACATTCATATCTTCTTATATAACTTTCTACCACGTATTAAGAGTTCTTAAAGTACGTGTTGAATCTCCTATTCTGAACTGTATGTCCCTTGAGGACAGGATCTGTGTCTTATTTGTTATCACATCCTCTCCTTCTGCCTGTCCTCCCAATCAACAGGGCTTTGCACACTGGATGTCCAATGTCTGATTTTCAATTTTTTTGTAAGGAATCAAAAACCTAACCATTTTTGTTTTTGGCCAGAAAATAAGTGTTGTCCCTTGGCTTAAGATCAAGACCATACCCTCTCTGAAGAAAAGTAATCTGATGGGGAGTAGCTTCTGTTGTTTGAAGATTCTACAGGAGGGTGACAGAAAACCTTCGTGTTCCGGTCCATGTTCTTTAAAAGAAGAAATGTCACCAAACCGGGACCTCTAAGTTCTCCAAGCAAAGAAAGAATGTAGATCACCCAGATTACCATGAACAGATGGCCATGATTTGAGAGTCACCACCCACCCACCTTTCCACAAGTAGGGACAAAGTCAGTACTTTAAAGGTAACTGCCCTCATATCATGTGCCTTTGTGAAGCTAGATGCATGTGCTGATGTCAACAAACAGCCTCGTGACTAAAGAGGAGCTGGTCCCACAAAGTCCCACAGGCCAGTACTCAGACTGAAGACCAAGGTGACACTGTCCTGGGGCTGTAAGAACAGACTTCACTATCCACTCCGTTGTCCACTCCTTAAACATGGGGTTTATCTTTGACTCTGATTTCTCTTTCCCTTACATCCATCTAATCACTAGGTCTTGTTGATTTCTGAATCAGTCCACTACCCTCTACAAGTCCACTGCCAAGTTCCAATTCAGATCACTATCAGCCCTAGTCTCTATTACTGCAGTAGCCTCCTATCTGATGTTGCCGTCAGCTTTGTTCTTCTCCAATCCCTGTGCAGAAGAAAGCAGAACTTTTGACAAGGAAAATCTCTGTCATCTTCCTACTTAAAATCTTTCAGTGTCTGGCCACTGTTTCAGAATAAGTTTCAGGCTAACAAGACTCCACGAGGTATGATAAACAAATACAATGAAAGTTTAAATTAAAAAAAATATTACAGTAAAAGAATATTGCCATTCACCCCTCTCAAAATATGCCCTCACTTCAAACACACTTAACCCATCATCCTTGCCACTTTCTGAAGCAGTTCTAGAAGTCCTCTTTCATGAGTATCTTTAGTTGTGCTGTCATGGCTGTCTCGATGTCCTGAATCTATTCAAAACGTTTATCTTTCATGGTCATTTTGACTTTGGGGAAGGGCCAGAAGTCACACAGTGCCAGGTCCGGTGAATAAAGTGGATGAGGACACATTGTAATTTTTTTACAGAAATTTATGTTAATGCATTCTTTGTCATCCATGATTTACTGCACAATCGAAGTGAGCCTGTCAATTGAAGCTCACAACTGATTGCAGTGAACAAGTTGAAACTCGTCACACGCTGTTACTAAGGCTCAGCGTGCCACTTCTTGTATTGAAGATTACTGTCTTTCCGTTGAATGGCACTTGGTAGCAGCATTCACTGTGACAGTATATTATTATCACACTTTGTATATGAGCTGGCCCCTACTTAACTTTTCAGTCTCATCTGCTACCAATTCTCTTTCCAACTACATTTCAGCCGAATGCAACCAATCTGTTTCTCCATCATGCTTTTTAGCACATATTGTTTCTTCTGCCTCTTCACTCCTCCTGATGCAGGTAAGGTATGTACTCCTCCCCAGCTTAGCTTTCAATTAAAGTTTCAACTCCTGTGAATCTTTCCACTTCTCCCCCCAAAATGGTAAGGTTCCCCTTTTATGTGCTTCCATAGCACCCTGAATTACTCCACCCATAGCAATGCATCCCACTGTATCAGAACTGCCTCTTCCGTTGTGCATTCTTCACAGACTGCAAGCTCAGAGAACCCACAGGCCACGTCTTGCTTCTCCATACACCTGTCTCACCGCCCTCACGGTGGCACATAACAGGCACTCAATATTTCTTGAATAAATAAAAAGCAGAAGAGAAAGGCACTCGGAGAAATTCCGAGCAGCCGAGACAATGGGCAGCAGGCATTTCGGATGAAGCAAAGGGTGTTATCAAATTCTCTGTGGCAGGAACACGCAGGACACGGCCTAACCTCTGCTTGGCCTCAGCCCTGCCCTGCTTCCTTTACTCAGAACTCGCTTCACCCTCGGCCTGCGCTGTTGACTGCTTGTGACCTCAGGCAGCTGTAACGAAGCCTCTCAGCCCTCGAGCTAAGAGACATTTACTTCGACACTCCCGTGGAGGTGGGGCTGGGAGGAGACCGCGTGATCGGCGCCTCGCTTTTGCACTCATGGTTCATTTCCCCCCTGGATGTCGCTGTACTAGTTCGCCAGGGCAACCGAGCGCTATGGGGGCGTCATTCACTAGCGACGGGAGAACAGGGGGCGGCCTGAGACCCGCGAATGCCGTGACGTCATAAATGAGCGCCTCCGAGGAAGCCCGCGGAGTGCAAGCCGAGGCCATGGTCGCTCGGCGCCTCCTGTTGGTTGGGGAGGGGAATTTCTCCTTCGCCGCCGCTCTGAGTGAGACCCTGGACCCGAGCACTAGCATAACCGCCACGTGCCTTCAGCTCCCGTCCGATTTAGCCCGGGACCCGGTGGCCCAGGAGCATCTGCAGCGCCTGCGCGAGCGAGGTAGTGCACCGTCCCCAGGCCCGCCCCGGGCGCGCCCACGAAGCTCCGCCCAGCTGCCCGCAGGACCCGAAGTGGAAAGCGTGGGCATTTGCGGATTCAGGCAACGTGGGTGGGGATTGCTCTTGAACGTCCAACGGGCATTTACAGAAAACCCGCTGTGTGCCTCGACCTGGGCTGTCTTGCACGGTTCAGGTTAGGGAAGGGTTTTCTCTGGTCCCCCTGTATTTTGTGCCAGGTACCAAGATACGTTTTGGCGTGGACTGCACCCAGCTGGCAGATGCCTTCGAACTGCACGACAGGGAGTTTGACCGAATTTATTTTAACTTTCCGCACTGCGGACGCAAAGCTGGAGTAGCTAGAAATAGGGAGCTGCTTGCCAAGTTTTTCCGGAGGTGAGGGAAAGAGACCATTCTCAAGCAAAAGGTGTTTATGTAATTACTGCACTCAGACATTTTAGTGTGGGAGATCAGGCATACGTGTGTAAGTTACTTCGATAGGTTTAGAGAGAATATAAAACTTTGAAAGGCAGACGTGTAGAAAGGGCTACCACATATTTTTGATAATGCAAGATAATGGTAGCCAGTATAGTCTAATAGCTAAGAGCACACATTTAGGAGCCAAAATACCTGAATTCAGATCCATATCTACCACTTAATAGTTGTGTAAATTTAGGTACTTAATCTTTTTTTCGTCTTCATCTATTGTAACACTATTGTACAAAAACATGTCCCATAGTTTTCAACAAACTTCCACAGAGGTAGTATTTTAAGTTGGTATTTTTAGTGTAGAATTTTAACAGGCAGGAGGGGAGTGAAAAGAACTTTTCCGAAGGAAAGAACAGCTTGATCAGTGAATCATATAGAGGAACATTTGCAGATGTTGACCTTTGTGTGACATATAGATAAACAATGCACATACCAAGCTGGATGCCACCCTGGTCAGCCACTAGAACCAGTTGTGAGTTGAACATTGAATTCACATTCTTATTTACTCCCCGCTACTCTTCTTTGCATGTTTGGGGTCTAATAGACCTTTGCAAATGGGTATGATTGGATTTTAATTATTTCACAGCCGAACTGTGGTCATTTCTCCTGGTTTCTGACAAATGGTTCGTGTTCCCCTCCCCCCCATTAGCTGTGCAGATGTTCTTGCTAAGGAAGGAGAAGTCCATGTGGCATTGTGTAGAGGACAAGGTGGGACTCCTGCTGATAATCCCACAAGAGAATGGCACAACAGTTGGCAAGTGGTTGCCATGGCAGCTCTGGGGGGATTCATTTTAAGTGATGTACATCCTTTCAGCTGTGAGGCTGTGCCAGGGTACCAGTGCACTGGATATAGGTAAGTAAGAACCGAGGTTCAGCCTTTTCATCTTGCTCACTAATGATAGAAATGTTCCAGAGGCAGACTTTTTCCTTGCTGATTTCCCAATTCAGTTTCTAGAAATACTTGCTTTCTTTAATAACAGACTTCTTACATGGTGTTTATTTTGCCAGGAGTCAAGGCAAGTCCTTTCATGTAGAAGGTGCTCTGAACCATATCTTCACCCGGAGCTTACCCTTCGAAGGTTCGCAGCCGAGAGTCTTCAGGGTCAAACTGGGTGACCAGTGGGTTTCCTTTCCAGAACCAGAAGCACTTGCAGGAAAGTTGAACAGGTAACTCTTATTTTACCAGAAATCACTTCTGTCTCTAGCTGTATTCTGATTGGCTGATGGCAACCATATATTGAATGTATGCTCCACACACTGTTTAGGATGTTGGTACTGGGAGGACTTGTCAGCCTGACCTACATAAGCCTCTTTAGAGTTAAAAATGGTCACATTTTGTGGTATATTGCAGGGATGGTGGCTGTCAGAATTCTGAAACACAAGATTTCTCTGTTTATGGTGGATGATTTCTTTGTTTCCTTTCAGGATGAATTTAAGGATAATTTTTTTATTCAGCTATTTGTACGTTTAATTCTATTAATAGCTACATTATAATTATTATTGTCTTAAGTTTAAAAAGTTATTTTGTGTTTAAACAGGGGTTTCCTAGAAGCATCTTCATGTCATCCTG
Organism: Lyroderma lyra; assembly: GCA_004026885.1. NCBI lineage: Eukaryota > Metazoa > Chordata > Mammalia > Chiroptera > Megadermatidae > Lyroderma > Lyroderma lyra. Next base: position 284,135 of record PVJL010000133.1, read on the forward strand.
TCAAAACCGTAAATGAGAAACTGATGGCTGAATTGGGCAAAGCTTTCCCTCTAAAAAGGCTGAAGTGTTCCTTCCCTTTGCTGCCACAGGGAGGCACCAGTGTTCCCACATCCTGGACCAGTGACATTCTCTCAGCAGCCTTTTGGATTAATCTCCTTGACGATAACTCAAATACTGAGTCCCTGACTGGTGGGACCACACAAGACATGGAGATCTGTTTAGTGTCACTTTCAGAACTTAGCCTTTCCAAGAACCCTGGAAGAGATGGTAAGGAAGAGGCTCGTGAAGGGATCTATGGCCAAGCCAAGGTCTGCCTTAGACCTTCTCTCCTAGTTCACGTTCAGTCTATCATCCAAGCCCCAGACTTCCTCCCAGGCTCTCTGCACATCCTCAGTGGACCTGTCTTTCGGAAGTGCCTCATCTTGCCTTTTACAATGCCAGCATTTCACGAGACTTTACTTATCCTTGGATTTGATCAAACTCTGAAGGATGGCTGTGTTCAGTCACTACTGGACCACCTGAAGGGCATTCTAGATAGCTTTCTGACCCAGACATTTCTGGAGGGCTCTCAACTGAGCAGTTCAGTGGAAACTGTCTTTCAACCAAATGGAAAAGATTATATGATTAATGTGAAGTCTCATAATTTTGGCACAGATTGTGCCAAGGATCTGATTATTGGGTCTGTCACCACATCTGCTACAAGCGTTATACACAAAGAGCAGTGTTTTGTGTTTGTGTCTATGAACTTGGACCTATTAGCTATGCTTGTCTGGGGTATCTCTGACTGGAGGATGTTGTGGACCTTTGATAACCGTTTCCTGAAGAATTTCGTCTCTGGGAAAATAGAAGCCTTTAAAAGCTATTCCCTGTATCCTCCATGCTATGTGCATGATATTAGTTTTTGGTTAGATGAGAAGAAAGACTTTGATGAACTAGAGTTTCACACTTTGGCCCGAGCAGTGTCTCAGGACACTGTCGTATCCATACAATTCCTTAGTCGTTTTCAGCATCCCAAGACTGAGCAGGTCAGTCTCTGCTATAGATTGACCTACCAGGCCTGTGACAAGGCCCTTACCCAACAGCAGGTAGCATCAATACAGTCCCAGTTTAGGAAAGAGATTCAGCAACGACTGCAAGTGACACCCCGGTAGTTTAGTAAATTCATTTCTACAGTGTGAACCTCATCGGTGTGGGATGAAAAAGACCAATTTGTAACTGGGAGTCCTTTTTGGACTGTTGTTTTGTAAAATATTGTACCTTGTGACTATAGCCATTGTTGGTTGACTCTGAAGAAACCTGTGACTCAGTCGCTTGAACTTACAGACTATAATGTGATTAGTGACCTTTGGAGTTGGGCAGTATTTGCATCCTGAGTAATGACTAGGAAAACAAACAAACAAACAAAACAAAACATCATCTTGTACTTTAGATGCTTTGTTGCTAAAGAAGCAGTAGAACTTGAGTGTCTTATCGAATATATATTAAAATATATTTTCCACACTGTCAATTGCTCTTCCCTTAATTGTACAGTATATCTCACTAAGTGAATTTACAGGAGTGGTTCTTAGAGTCAGACAGAACAACATTTACTAACTTGGGTAAGTTGCAAGTGCTCCATAATTAGTACTGGTATCATCATCATTTTTATTCCATGGTTGACTATTGTTAAAGTCATAGAACTAATAAGTATCAGATTTAGAGTTCATACTTGGCTTTATCTAATTCTACATAAAGCCCATGTTCTTTATGCCACTTGGTTACTGTACTTCTCTAGTCTTTGTCAACAGTAATCTCTAAACTGTGATTCACTCTAAAGTTTGCCCCTAGATTCTAGGGCCTTCCATTGTAAGCATCTCAAGGACAATGAAGAACAGGGTTCTCTAATGTTAATTAATGTATGTTGCTGTTAATGAATAGTTAGGTTCTACTAACTGTAAACTTTGTGAAGGAAGTAACTGTCTCATTTATTCCTGCATTTGGAGAAATGCACATGGGAAGGCAAGAATGGAAGCAAAGAAACAAATTAGAAAGCCATTACATTCATGTAAATGAGAGATTGTGTGACCTGGACCCGGTGTGAGAGGTTGTCAGACTGGGTAATATTTAGAAGGACTTGCTGATGAATTAAATATACCTATGTGCATGGGTAGAGGGTATGGAGTTAGAGAAAAAAGGAATCAAGCAGGATCCCTAGGTTTTTTTTTTTTTACCTGAGTAATTGGAAGAATAGAGTGTCATTACCTAATGGGAAAACTGGCATAGGAGTGGGTTTGGGAAGTGAAGAATCAAGGGGTCTCTTAATTAACACATGGGTTGCTTAGCTCTCCACATAGACTATAAGGTAATTAAGGGCACATAATATGATTTATATCTTGCTTCTATCCCTAGTAGTGCCTGGTGCATTGATAAGGTTATATTTGAGCTGGACCTTAACGGTGGGCAGGGAAATGTGCCAAGAGGATCATTGGGCAAGGGAGGGCGTGCACTGCAGGTAGCAGGCACATGAGCAGAGGTATAGATAAGGGAGCATTTGGGGCACTTTTCAAGCTAGTTACTTGGAATGTAAAATGTATGTAGGAAGATAGAGATGAGATTGGAAAAGTAGGGTGGGGCTGGAGTTAGTTCAGGAAAAACTGAATGCTAAGGTAAGGAGTTTTTTACTTTATTTGGCAAGCAATGCCATCACTTCAAAATGTGAGTTTTGATTAAGGAAGAGATATAAGAGTAGTGCTTTTGAAAATTAATTGCACGGTGTTGCACTGGATGAATTTGAGATAGGAGATTTCTGTAAGGATGCTATTGTAGTCGTCCTGGGTACAGGCAGAGAGGGGTTGGTGTTAGAGTGAAATGAAAAGGATGTATGAGATACAGCTAGACTGGGATATCTGAACTTGGTAACTAGTAAGTGCATGTGGGAACTGAATAATATGATCAATTGAAATTTTCAATACTTGGGAATTTTTAGTATGAAATCAACTTGGGACCATGTCAAGTTTAGTGTTCCCTCTATAAACTTGTTTTAGTTACTGGCATGGAACATGACAGGGTAGGAAGAATTTTGTGATTATGGGAGTGGGCACAGGTCAGGAGCAGGTGAACGAACCCTGAAAGCCACAGGCATGATAATCATCAAGATGCCTGTATAAAATTGCCTGTAGGAAATCAAGAACTTCCCCCCGCCCTCCTGGTTGGAAGAGCATGGCCTTTGTAGTGAGCTCTGGGTTGGCTGGAATGCAGCTCCTGGGTTGGATTGGACCTGGGTTGGAATATGGCTCCACCCGCTCCTAACTTTGCAACCTTGCGCCTATGTTTCCTTCATGATAAAACAAGGTTGTTAAGAGTGTTAAATTTAAAAAGGATACAATCTGTGACATGCTTACCACAATGCTGTAGTAGCAATGACAGTCACTGGTGTCTTGAATTTGCTGCACAGAATTTCTTCAATCTCTCACTTTTCTTCCCATTCTATATGCTGCCACTGGGGCTGTGACTCTCTGGAGCGCTTAATGAGTTACAGGCTGTCCCCCTACCACTCTTACCAAAATACAGAGAGGGTGACTTGTCAGTGAACTTTTAAGGACTTACCCTTTGGTAGGCAGCCGTGCTATGATTTTTAACTGAATTACTTGCCTGTACTCACCTTGCAGAGTTGTTTAATTACTTCGTGCTTTCTTATAAATATATTTTTTGTAAATATATTTTCTTATTGTTAGACTTATTGGGGTGACAGTGGTCAGCAAGAATTACACAGGTTCCAAGTGTACAATTCTACAGTGCATCGCCTATTTGTTGCATTATATGTTCACCACCCAGTGTGAATTCTCTTTCCATCACCATATATTTGGCTCTCCCTCCTCTCCCACCCCTTCCCTCTTCTCCCACCCCTCCCCCCCTTGCTCCCAGCTAACCATTAAACTATTGACTGTGCCCATGAGTTTTTGTTTGTTGCTTTCAGTTTTATATCCTGCATATGAATGAAGTCATATGGTTCTTGGTTTTTTCTGTCTGGTTTATTTCGCTTAGCATGATGATCTCCAGGTCCATCTATTTTGTCACAAATGGCAGTGTTTCATCTTTTCCTATAGCTGAGTAATATTCCATTGTGTATATGCACCACAGCTTCTTTGTCCAGTCACCTATCAAAGGGCACTTTGGTTGTTTCCATGTCTTGGCTACCGTGAACAGCACTGAAATGAATATTGGGGTACATAAGTCTTTGCAGACTAAGGTTTTCAAGTTTTTTACGTAGACACCAGAAAGGTCATATGGTAACTCCATTCCCAATTTTCTGAGGAGCCTCCTCACTGTCTTCCACAGCACTGTACCAGTTTGCATTCCCACCAGCAGTGTGAGAGAGTTGAAGGATGGTTTTTGTAGGAGAGTGGAGAATGCTGAAAACCGAAGGAAGACAAGAGTTAGAGGGAGGGAGGAATGCCAGCGTGACAAGTGTGTGGAATGGATAGCTATGATGGCAAAAGAAAAGTCTCAGGTCCGATTTCTTTTCTACTCAGCGATTTGCCCCAATTGGTCCTGTACCACATTTAGTCTTGTCTGCGCATGTCAAGGTCTTTTGTCCCTTGGCGGCCACCGTTTGCCAGCTAAAGCTATGTCTCCGCGCTCGCCGCCTTCCTAGGGGGCCGAATTCTACCTTTTCCACCCAGGCTGGCCATGGCGAGCCGGGGGGCTCGGCAGCGCCTAAAGGGCAGCGGGGGCAGCGGCGGGGACACGGCCTCCGCCGCAGACAAGCTGCGGGAGCTGCTGTGCAGCCGGGAGGCGGGCGGCGCGGAGCCCCGCACCGAGTAGGTGTGCGGTCGCGGTGGGGGCGTGGCCGGGCTGGCGGCGCCGCGCGAGGCGGGCCCCGGGCGGGGGGCTGGTCGGCGCCGCGCGGGGCTTCGCGGGCCCCGCCGGCCTGTGCACCCACTTCCTTCTGCCCTCCCTGAACGGGTCAGCGTTCAGTCTTCGCCCGATCGTGGATCCCCCCCCCCCCACCTCGGGCTCCGTGCTGCCCCTAAAGAGACCCTGGGGTGCGGGTCTGTGAAGCTCCTGGCCCAGGCCCAGAGCGGGCTGGCGTCCTGGGGTTTGAGTTGGCACAGCCTCTGGGAGAAGTTGGCAGGAGCAAAGCGTATACCTTTCTCGGTTGTCTCTCACCGCTTCCTTCATTCTCCCCAAAGTCCTATATTCTACTGCGTGTTCCCCCCACGTCTTCATCACCAGCAATCACGTCTCCCCAAGCCCGGGGACTGCCCAGCTAGGGCTGCATTAAAGCTGTCAGCACGCGGAATTGGAAGAGGTTACGTACCTTGCTCTTATTAGGCCTCTATACATTGCAACAAATGGAGACATGAATCAAACCATGGAAACTAATGACCCTGTTAAAAGAAGAAAAGAGAATGAGGGCTTTGTGGTCTTCAAATGAGTGATTTGTTGGCACGGGATGGCATCGTAGATGCCACAGATTAAACAATGAATTTTAGTTTACGCGTGAAAACAGGAATGATTAAGGTTGAACTACTCAGAACAAACTAATGGCTCACCTTTATAGGTGAATACTGAAGTGCTTTGATGTCCCTTGCCATTTTTGTCCTTTCTGTCTCGTTTTAGTCCTTCTAGTTATTAGGTCCTTCCTGACACATACTTTATTTGCTTCTGTTCAGGTTCTCTGGAAACAAAGCAGGGCAAGTCTGGGCACCTGAGGGACCTACCGCGTTCAAGTGTCTGCTCTCAGCAAGGTTATGTGCTGCCCTCCTGAGCAACATCTCTGACTGTGATGAAACATTCAACTACTGGGAACCAGTAGGTGATTTCACTTTTTGTTTTGTTATTGTTGTTCTGGATGTCACTGCTTGGGACCTTGTTACCAGTCAAAATACAAATACTTTATGTGACTCCTAGCAAAATAGCTTTATTTTCACTTTTGTAGTCTTTAAGCTGACGATTTACCTGTTACTGAAGGCTATTGGGGAATTTTTGGTTGTTTTACAAAAAAGATAGAATTTGTAATTTCCTTAAAAATTTCTTTTAATCAAAATTATACTTGGAAGTAAGGAAAAAAACAGTAGCTCCCTGTTCCACTTCTTATGTACGAATTGCAGTCCCCAGAGGTCACTACTTTCAATACTTTTTGTTATTTCTTCTGATGTTTACTAAAATAAATAAATAAATAGTATGCTAAATAGTATGCTTATAGTACTGTTTCTTGATTTACAGTTTTATGAGTCCATTGACTTCCTATTATAAAAAATTCAGAGGTAAAATTTTCTGATCACAGTTTGCATAAAAAATGAGTGTTTAATATTAGGTAGTTTAAGGAGAATATAAAATATAGAGTTTCTTTGTTTTGGCTAGTGAGTATTTTTAAAAAATAAGTAGAAGATAAAATTTAAACTTTTAATGGTGACAAAGCAACAATCTTATAGAATTTATAATGTCCTAAGATTTTTCAATATTGAGTCATTTTGATTCTTGTCCATTAGTTGAAAATCTTGTTGGGAGTTTCAACATGTTTGTGTACCTTTGTCTCGTTAATATCTTTGCTTAGAATTTTTATCTGCATCCTTTCAACAAGGAGTTTTGGCCAACATTACCCTGAATTCATCTGTTTTCTACTTTCAGACACACTACCTCATCTATGGGAAAGGGTTTCAGACTTGGGAATATTCCCCAGTTTATGCCATTCGCTCCTATGCTTACCTGTTGCTTCATGCCTGGCCAGCTGCATTTCATGCAAGAATTCTACAAACCAATAAGGTAAGTGCAGGCCAACTTCGAAGCAGTCACAATGGATCAAGAGGTGAGTCAAACAGTTTTGGGAAAAGGACAGAATAGATTGGTAGTTAAAAGGGGAGTTTCTTAAAAGATAAATCATTTATTCACTCATTGTTCGTCAAGTATTAAGTGAGCAACTTTTATTTGGTCGACACTTTGTTAGCTGCTGTAGATGGAACAATGACCAAATCCCTGTCCTAATGGAATTTATAGTTTAATGGGAAAGATGAACATTGACCAAGTAATTACAATGTGGTGAGTCTTGTGAAGGAAGAGAACAGTGTACAATGAGAGAGCTTTTTAGGAGAGCCTAATTTAAACAGAGTGCTGAAGCATAATTAGGAGTTAACTGAGACTTAATCTGATTCCTTTTCAGAAATTTGACTATGCTGTGTCTGGGCATGGATTTCTTAGGGTCTGTCCTATTTGGAGTTGACTTAACCTCTTGAATCTTTAGGCTCATATCTTTTGCTAAATTTTTAGCTTCTATCTTTTTTCGAGTACTTTTTCAGCCCTGCCCCTTTGCTCCTCTCCTGAGACTCCAGTGATATGAATATTAGATATTTTATTTTAGTCCCACAGGTCCCTGAGACTTTTTTTTCCCCAGTCTGTTTCTCTGTGTTGTTCAGACTGAACAATTTCTAATCTTCTGGTTCACTGATTTGTCTTTCTGTCCCCTCCATTCCACTGTTGACCATATTTGTTGAGCTTTTATTTTAATTACTATATTTTTCAGTTATAAAATTTCCATTTGGTTTTTCTCTATATCTCCTATTTCTTTACTAGGACTTCCTTTTTTTTTTTTCATTTGTTTCAAGCATATTCTTTTTTGGGGGTGGGGGGTAGTTCCCTGGCTAGGAATTAAGCATATTCTTAATTGTTTATTGAAGCATTTTTTTCAATGATTCCTTTAAAACTTTGTTGGATAATTCTAATGTTGCTCTCTTTTTTTTTTTTTCATTTAGTACTTTGTAATAATCAGTATCTAATATATTATTGCCCTACTATGGGGCAAAGGTATAATGGCCACCATAATGAGAAGGTATCTTTAGACTGAAAGACGAAGCAGGCAACTCCATAGGAATAACAATATATTTTGTGAAAGATTGGGCCAGAGCAGACAGACAACCCAGCAGTTTTGTACAAATTATTCTCCACTACCAGACCCCTGTTACAGCACTTCTTTTTATAACTTGGGTACTAATGATTGACAAGACAAAGGGACAAAGAATTCATTAGTGCCAGGGCCATACCTCTCCTGGTGGTCTTGTGATAGATGATTGCTTATAATTGATGCTATCACCACTTTGATACTTATCTCTATTGTCATGCCATTCCAGCTATTGCTAACAGAAATATTTATGGCCACATTTTAAGAGACACAGCTAATCATCAACTAGAAAGCTTTGATATGCTTTCTAAGGACAGCGAAGTTGGTCAAAGGTCACAGCATGAAACTTAAAAGTGAAATGAAATCCGGGACATAGAGATGGAGTTAGTTTTGTCCAGATCCTCATCTATATAATTATAATTGTCTAAGAAATGCTTGTTGAATGAATGAGCTTTATATCCTAAGACTTTTTCTGCTATTTGTATAACCATAAATTTTAATATCTATATAATGTTCCATGAAATAGATAGTGTAATTTATTTAACAATTTTCCTGTAACTGGACATTTTGTAGGTTTTAAAAAAGTTTTTCTAAATTAACAGTGCATAATGCTACATTTAACATTTTCATGAATAGAAGTTCCCCTCCCATGTTTACTTAAACATTTACTCACATAGTTACTTCTGGGAGCCAGAAGTGGATATACTGAATTTAGGGATATGAAAATTTGCATGGTTCTTGATACATATTGCTTTTCATAAGGATTATATCAGACTATGGTGTTACTAAGGATTATATTAGGCTATGGTGTTACTAACGAGAGTAGTTTCATCTAGTCTTGCTAACTTTTATCTGTGACTTCTGTTTTCCTGTTCTGGGTTTCTTTCAGATTCTTGTCTTTTACTTTTTACGATGTCTTTTGGCTTTTGTGAGCTGCATCTGTGAACTTTACTTTTACAAGTGAGTATAAAAGCTTTGCTCCAAAAATGCTATGAGAAGCCGGATATAGCAGAGATTATTTCTCTGACAGTATTAACAGTGTTTAAAAATATAAAAATCTTTCCTTCTAGCTCCTAGAATTGTATGGAAAATGTGATTTCGTATTTGAAACAGATCTTCAAAGGGGAAGATCACTTTCTTTCCTGATGTTCATAAATGCTGTATAGTCATAATATTTTCATTATGTTACTACATATCTAACTGGTCTTTTATTTGATAGTATTTAGTAGAGCCTTATTTTGGGTCCTAAGCGATAGGATCCTGACTGACCTTTTCCCCTCGAGCTTAACAGATAGGAACTTATTCCTAGTCAGGGACTCACTGCGTCCTTTGAGAATTGCAGCCGTAAGTTGGTCTTTATATGGGTTTAGGACTGAATTCAGAATTCCCACACGGTCCTGTAAACCCCAAGTTGAGAATTAAATTGTTCTGGGTTGGTCGTACCACCAGGCAGCTTGCCAAAACAAATGTAAAATTTCTTTAGAAAAGTGAATCCTTAACCCAGGTGACAAAGAATTACCACACAGAAAGTTCTAGTGAATAAAAAATTATAATAAAAATAAATCACAACAGAGCAAGGCCCAAGCCCTGTGTGGGCCACTTAGCCTAGTCTAAAAAAGAGTGCATGTCCTTGCCTTGATTTGTGCCTATCTTCACATTTTAATTATTCTTAATTTTTTTGTTGTTGTTGTTGTTCAAGCTAGCCCACTTGCAGCTAACCAGACTTTCCATGCTGCTTATCATAAATGAAATTTTAATAGCTGAGTTTAATCGGCTACTGATCCTAAGACAAAGCACAGTATTTTGAGATTTTTACCTTATCAGATATCCTGCAATATATAATACTCAATTCTTTAGGTTTCAACAAACAGTAGCAAATAATGGAATGATTGCCGTAACTCAACAATCTTCATAAAAGAACTTGAATAAAGATTCTCAGTCACAAAAAAATTAATCAGTCAATTAATCAATCAGTCACAAAGCACTCAAGTGAGCAAGACATGAGTGAGAGCCAGCAGATAGAACAATCAACAGGAAGCTGACCTGCAAAACTTCATTTATTAGGAATTATCAAAATAAGATTGTAAAATAAGTATATTTAATATTTTTAAAGAAATAAAAGACAATTGAAAACAAGAGAGTAAATAATCAGAGTGAAAAGGAAATTGCAAAATGGGTGAAAATAATTGCAAACTGTATATCTGATAAGAAGTTCATTTCCAAAATATATAAGGAACTCAATAGCAAAAAAACTGAAAATCTGATTATGAAATGAACTAAGGACTCGAATAGATATTCCTCCAAAGAAGACATGCAAGTGGCCAACTTGCATGAAAAGATGGTCGATGTCACTGATCATCAGGGAAATGCAAGTCAAAATCACAATGAGATCACTTCATACCTGTTATATTGGCTATTGTCAATAAAAAACAAAGACAAGTGTTGGTGAGAATATAGAGAAAATGGAACCCTTGTGCACTGTTGGTGAGAATGCAAAATGCTACTGCCACTATCAAAAACTGTATGAAATTCCTCAAAAATTTAAAAATAGACTACCAGTAAGCCAGCAATCCCACTTCTGGGTATTTACCTAAAAAAACTGAAGTCAGAATCTTGAAGAGATATCTGCATTCCCATGTTCATTGCAATAATATTCCCAATAGCCAAGATTGGAAACAACCTAAATGTTCATTGACAGATGAATGGGGAAAAAATATGGTACATACATTGGAATGTAAATATTAATTCATTCTTTAAAAAGAAGGAAATCCTGCAATATGTGACAACACAGATAAACCTTGAGGACATTATGCTAAGTGAAATAACCAGTCACAGAGGGACAAATACTGCATGAGTCCATTTAGATGAGGTATCCAAAATAGTCGCATTCGTGGAAGCAAAAGAATAGAGTTGTGGTTGCCAGGGGTTGGGAGAAAGGGGAAATGGGAAATTGCTAATCAATGAATATATAATTTCAGTTATGCAGTAGGAATTAGTTCTAGAGATCTGCTGTACAACATTATGCCTATAGATAATAATACTGTATTTTACATTTAAAAAGCTGTTAAGAGGGTCAGATTTCATATTAAGCTTTCTCACCACAATAAAAGAAAGAAGGTTAAAAAAAAAAAAAAAAAAGAACTGAGACTACAAAAATAACCAGGCACATTTGAAAAAGAACCAAACAGAACTTCTAGAAATGAAAATGTAATAATTGATATTTAAAATTCAGTGGATAGTTAAAAGAGATAATTAGAACTGCTAACAAGTAAACTAGAAGATTGATCTGAAGAAATTACTAAGAATGTAGTACAGAGTGATAACAAAAGGAAATATAAAAGGCTAAGAAGAAGGTTAAGAGTGTTTATGACAGCATTATTTATAATAGCCAAGACTGGAAACAACCTATATGTCCACTGACATTGAGTATAGTAGAGTTAAAAGATCTGATGTACGGGTGTATCTGATCAGATTCTAGGAGATGACAGGGGCGAGGTATTCAAGAAAGTAGTCACTAAGAATTTTCTAGAATTGATGAAAAATGATGCCAATCCACATATTCAGGAAGTCTAAAACATCCTTATCTGGAAATTAGGAAAGAATTAGTGAAACAGTGTAGAACACCAAGGATAAAGAAGATCTTAAAAGATGACAGAGAACTCATAGGATACCCAGAAAGGAATGTTAGGCAGTTAGACACTGACAGAAGCCTTTCAAAAACAAGAAGACAAAATAAGTAATTCTTCAAAGTGCTTAGAGAAGATGACTGTCATCCAAAAATTGTTTGCTCAGCTAAATCATTTTTTAAGACCAAGAGCTAAATAAAGACTTTCCAGACAACAACAACAACAACAACAAAAAAAAAAAAAAAAAAGAAGGAAAAAGAAACAAACAAAAAGGAAATTTACCATTAATAGATCTTTACTAAAAAACTTCCAAAGTGAAGGATATACTTAAGAAGAAGCAAAATTATTTTGAATAAAAGCTCTGAGATGCAATGAGGAGCCTGAGCAAGAAAGTAGTGAACACGTATGTTTGTCTGAACAAATACTGACTGAATGAAGTGCTAATAATCTCTAATAATGTTTCATTTATAGGGCTTTAAAAAAACTACAAGAAAGAAGTAAGAGGGAGTGTATAATTGTTTAAGTTTGAGAAACACTGCAATCTCTATGATGCGGGCATGCTTTTGTCTTTTAGTTTGAAATTTCCATCCCTTTTGCTGTGCTGGTCATCTTTGCCTTTCTCCTAGGGCTGTGTGCAAAAAGTTTGGGCTGCATGTGAGTCGAATGATGGTAGCCTTCTTGGTTCTCAGCACTGGCATGTTTTGCTCATCATCAGGTAAGTATTATTATAATTATTATTATTATAATAAAAGAACAGGTGAGGGCATAACAGTTTCCCTGATATTTCACAGTTGCATTGAAAGAACTTGTCCAGATCTAGGCTGTATTTGTATAACCTGTCAATAATTTGCAGACCACTGTTATCTACACAGTCTCGTTGACCTTTCCAGTAATCCTAAGTAAGATCAATAATATTTTCTCATTTTTGCGGGTGAGGACTGGAATTTATAAAGGTGAAATGACTTACTGAAAGTCAAAGAATTCGTAAGTGGTAGAGCTGTTATTTCCATCAGGTTGCTTTCTATTACATGATTATATTTTTTATCACCACCAGGCTGAAATACATGGGTGCCTTTCTTTGTTGTGAGGGGAAGGAAAATAATTTTGTTATTTTGCTCATGGAAGCTCTTCATGCTTGAAAACCCTGTTCTTGATGTTTCTGCTTTCTGCCCACTATTTGCAGTATGTTCTATAAAGTATACCTCTTCTGTGGGCTATATTTTTTGTTGTTTACAGTAAGCTGGTAGAAATTGATCTAGAGGGGTGGCTTTCAGACTATGCTGCCAGGGAACGTTTGTGCTCTGTGAGCTGAGCCAGGATGGCCTGATGCCAAAAGGTAGCCTGTTCCCAATCCTCCAGAAAAATTAAGATCGTAAATATAATTATCTCAATTTTAGTGTCTGCTTGCGTGTACCAGAATCTAGTATATGCACTAAATATACGCAAAAAATAGTATCCAGCACAAAATTATGTATTTTTCCTTCGCTGGCTATCAGAATCCATGTGGATCTGCAGACATCTTAGGGCTCCGTGCCTGAGTAACTGAGCCACTATCCTCGATGAGATTGCCCCCCCTCCTGAGCTGGCAGAGACCTCACGCCCCTCTGCTCCCCACGTACTCTGCATTGGCAGCTAGAATGGACAGCTTTGGATGGCATTGATATGAGTTAGCATTCATCTGTGAAGGTTATGCCCTGCCTGTTATCTGAGTTACTTTGCCCCTCCTTAAATTGATTCTTGTATGAGGGAAATACTGGGGAGTGTCTAGTTTTGTAATCTCATTTGATGTTAAGGCTCGGAGAAGTTAGAGGGATCATTGACACAGAGCCTCTGAACTCATTGCAGTTTCTGAAATCCTATTGCCTGTTCCTTGTGGTTCCTATTAGAGTTGTACTGGCTTGTCTTCCCTGGTGCTAGGCAAGCAGGCCTCATACAGCAGGGGGAGGCAGGTCCGCATTTTCGTGTAGAGTTGGTAGAAACATTTTAATCGAACGTCACTGTTGCAGACAACCTCTGCTGTATGCAACAGCAAAAGGATGCTAGATGGAAATTAGGGGAACATCTAAAGGCCACACTTAGCTATGTCAGTGAATGCAGGATGCTATCCAACATTTGGCCCTTGACAAGGCTCCCTAGAATTCCTGTGGGGTACAGGTTGTTACCAGGACAGCCTCAGAAGACTGTCAAAAGATGGACTTCAGAAATAGATTGTCATCACTGTCTCTAAGTTTCTTTAAATATATTCCTTGCCTGGAAACGTAACCTGGGGGTATATGTGGGGAACCTGGAATTCTATATCTTAGATTTGGGGTGCAGGCCAGCAGAAGAATGGCATGGTTGGTATTATATAATCGAGTGATGTGTTGGTACCTAAAAACAGGAGTGAGGAAAGAAAACCATCACACTTCCTTTTTTTTTTTTTTAAAGAAGTGTCACTTTACTGTCCATTTCTTTCTTTTTTCCCAAGCAGTATTTATTTTTTTCTCATTTATTTTTATTTTTAAATGACATTTGACTTATTATGTTGGTTTCAGGTGTACCCCATAGTGCTGAGACATTTATGTAAAAATCCTCATTCTGATACATCTGGTTCCCATCTGACACCACATATAGTTATTACAGTGTTATTGCCCATTTCTAATATAGCATTGCTTACAATATGTTCCTGATTAGGGGTACATTTTTAATGATTGATACCCAGTAAATCTCAAACTCTTGTTCCTTACCCCTTTTTTTCACTTCTTTGCTCCTGCAGCGTTCCTTCCTAGTAGCTTCTGTATGTACACGACCCTGATCGCCATGACTGGCTGGTATATGGACAAGACTGCCATTGCTGTGCTTGGCGTCGCAGCTGGGGCCATCTTGGGCTGGCCATTCAGTGCGGCTCTTGGGTAAGCAACTAACCATTGGTCTTCCTTGTATCACTGCTTACACAGTAAATCTTAATGTTAGGTGATCTCCAGGCTCTCTGGATAGAACTTCAAGTTAGAGGAATTATTTGGACCTACGAACAACGGGTAATGGAAGATGTCTCTTAGTGCTTATTGTTCTGATTAATTCTAATAAGAATAGTGACTGTTTAGCATCTGCTGTATGTTAGGCACTGCTACACTCCTTGCAAACTTTATCCCTCAACATTTAACAACTCTGCAAGAGCATTACAAGTATTCGTGCTTTATAAATGAGAAAGTGGAGTCCAATTGGTTGAGTAATTTGCTTCTAAGATTATGTTTGCTTTGGGATCCAGGTGTTTCTGACTCTACAGCTGGTTTTTTTCACACTGCACCACCCCATGCTATGCATTTGCCCAGTCACCAAGGCTTGGAATCTGTGTTTCCTGTCAGTTTTTCTTTTTTATTACCCTCACCATCTTTGTTTCCAAATTCTGTATCTCTCATTCCTTTTGTACTTTAGTTCCCACCACTTCTATTCTAGTTTGTGCTGCTTTAATGTATCCCCTGTACTGCTAATAATTTAGAAAAATACTTTAGTTTGAGGTTAAGCTTATTATAGTAGTAGTCTAATACTTAAAAAAGTACCAGATTGTATGAGGTAAAAACAAGTTTTAATTCTCTTCTCCCCTAACCCAATCTTCAAAGCTAGTCACTGCTAATGGTTTTGTATATACCTTTCCAGAAATTATCTTTATGTGTGTAAATGCATACACACACATATATTAATACATATATAAATTCTTAAAACAGATAGCATTATTCTGTGCACATGTGTATCTTCTATTGTACATAGATTTATATTGTTCTTTGTATCAGTTTCTTAGCCTTCCATTATATGGCTGTTCGTCATTTATATAGTCATTGCCTTATTGGTAGACATTTGCTTTTCATGTTTTTGCTATTACACACAGTACTTCAGTGTACATTTTTGTACATGTGTCCATAAGTCTTATAACAACTTACATACTTGTGGAAGTTTATCTATGGGATACATTTTTTGAAAGGGAATTACTAAATCAGAGAATAGGCATTTAAAGTTTTTTAATTGCCTTTTCAAGGCTGGTTCCCTACCTTCAACCTATTCTTTTATTCTGCATATCATTATTATTATCTTCTTGGAGATTTTCTGTGAGGCCCTCTTCTGCACTCACCTCTTATCTTGATGCTTTCCCTATCTTCACATCTAGTTCCAGTCATCTCTTAAGCTTCACACATATCCTAGCTGCCTATGAGATACCTCCATTTATATAGCTAAACATTTGTAAAACTAAGTTCATTTCCTTCCCTCCATAGCTGTTTCTTTAGCTGTGTTTCTATCTCAGTAAATGGTACCACCCTCTGTGCTGAGCCAGGAACCTGAATATTATCTGTGATTCTCTTCTCTTTCCTATGTCCTATTAATTTATTATACCTCCCAAATATCTTTAGAATCTGACTACTTTTTTTCACCTCTCACTGCTCTTGGATTACAGTTCAGGTCCCTGAATCATCTTCCTGTTTCAGTCTTGATCCTTGTAAATCTACTCTCCACATTTAAACTAGTTATCACGCTAAAATGCAGATGTGATGTATCACTCCTTGTTCTGTTATAAACACTGTAATAGCTTTCCCATTGTGTCACAGAGGTTGGCAACCTATGGCCTGTGGGCCACATCCAGCTGGCCTGTTTTGTCCACACCAAGAACTAAAATTTTTCCATTTTTTAAAAGGGTTTTTAAAGAATAACATATGCACAGAGGAGTATGTAACGGAGACCACATGTGGTTTGCAAAGCCTAAAACATATACTGTCATGTCCTTTAAAGTCTGCCACCTCCTCCCTGCTATGGGGTATCTGAACTCTGACCTGACTTACAAAGCCCTGACTGTTCCTCCTTTTTAAGTCTCCAGCCTCCTTTTGTCAGTTCCTCCTTTTCTTTCACTCTCTACTCCACCTACATTGAACCTCCCAGAGTTCTCTAAATACCTCTGGGTGGTACATTTTGATTGATCTGCCTTTAGCCAAGATAAGTGATTTCAGGACTACAGTTAATCAGTTAGCAATCTACTATCATCTAGCCACAGCTGATATTGTGATAAATAAAATAGTTAGGGTTCCTGTTCTTTTGGAGCTTGCATCTTAGTAGGAAAGACAGACATTGAACACGTGATTAAAAGTATGATGACTTGTGTGTTACATGCTATCGAGTTGACTCCTACTCCTGGTGACCCTGTGAGTGAGTGATGTGCACAATGTCCTGTCCTCAGCCCTGCTCAGCTCTCGTGCCTATGGCTCCTTTTATGGCATTAGTCTCATATATGGTCTTCCTCTTTTCCTGCTGCCTTAGATTTTTTCCAGCATTACTGCCTTTTCCAAAAAACCCTGCTTTATCAAAGAAGAAATATAGGTGCTATTGAAATGTAACAAGTTGAGGTGGAAAAAACAAAAGTACAAAATGTTAATATAAAATTTAGGTAATCAAATGTAGAAGTTTAAATCATAAAAGAAGGTATCCCGTGACAACACATGATATTGCCAACTAAGGGATAGAGATGATAGTGCCGCAGAAATTCAGAGATGGGAGAAATTGTTTCCGTAGAGACTGTATGGAGGAGGTGGGAGTTGAGTGAAGTTCACACTTGGGTAGATTCTGTGTAAATAGATTGGTGTGGAGAGGGAATTTGTTGTGATGAGAGCATGGGTAAAGGCTCAGACTAGCATTCTAGTTGTGCAAGTCATTTCTATGAGGGTGATTGTTCATGCAACAAGTGTGGAAGCACCTACTGAGAAAACGAGTATAGAGAAAGAAAAGCAGAAGCTCATTTTGGGGAGATATGATCATGATAGAGGATTACCTTGGGGTAGGAAAAAAGAAGAAGAGACCAGTAAAGAACAGGACCTAGGGAGTCTAAAGAGGAGATACATTGTGTCGACTGCAGCAGAAAGACAGAGGTGAGGTTCTGAAGAGATAGTGGGTCTGACCGAGAGGTGGCTCCTGTTAGGTTAGTCTAAATGGCTTGATGCTGGGCCTTAAGCAACCAACACATGCCACCTGCTTGAGGAATTGAAGTGACAGGAAGAAGTGCAAATGATATTGGAAGAGAATATGTCAGAATTGAAGTCAAGTTTGTAATATAATAGTGCTAAAATCTTAATATACATGGAAGGGAGAAAACATTTATTTGGCAGGGTGGGTGTAGGACAATAGGGTACATTTACTTATAATTAATATATTTTAAATGTTTGTTGCCCACAAATATGTGTAAAACAGAGCTCATTCTAGAAGCTCAGTATTTATACAGGCGTGCCAACAAAACGTATACACCTTTGAAGCGCTGTTGTGTATGCATTACATAAGCGCTAATGATTACCACCTCGAGCACCTCTTGTCATTGCGAAGTCACACGTGACTTGTGCTCATCTTTTGTGATCTCTCACGTACCACCTTTCTTCCTTCATAGTAACTGCTAGAGACATTTTCTTCTCAGTTCAGCATGGGGGGTGTGAATCTGACCTGTTTGATTCTATGTTCTAAGTATGTAACTCCCCACTTCCTGTTCCTCTGTTAAATAGTTTACCTATTGCCTTTGATCTGCTGGTCATGAAACGTAGGTGGAAGAGTTTTTTTCACTGGTCGCTGGTGGCCCTAATACTCTTTCTGGTGAGTTTTCTACTTTTCTTATTTTGTTCTAAAGTTGTAATGAAAGCTACTTCTTTTTTCTCGGTTTAATTTACCTTATTGGGGTAACATTGGTTAATAACGTTATGTGAGTTCGGGTGTCCAATTGTGTAATACACCATTTGTATATTCCGCTGTGTGAAAGCAACTTCTGATGTGGGAAGGAGGACATTGGGAGTTGATTCTGTTTTTCATTCTGAAATTTATCCTGTTAGCATTGTGAGAACATTTCCAGGACAAAACTCTACAATTGCTGTATACTTCTCTGTTTCAGGTGCCTGTGGTGGTCATTGACAGTTACTATTATGGGAAGCTGGTGGTTGCACCCCTCAACATTGTTTTGTATAATGTCTTTACTCCGCACGGACCAGATCTTTATGGTAAGGCCGCATGAGATTGGGGAAGCCTCAGGCGATAACCTACTTTGCTTGAACTTTGAAATTTTAATTCAGTTGCCTCCTTTGATCAAATATAGCTTTTTTTTTTTTTTTGGCTGGTAATAAATGACGTTTGAATATAGCACAGTGATGATATGTTGCCATTAAATATTTCTTCTTGATTAATATATTTGGATCTAGCTTTCTGTTAGTCCTGCTGTCTCTTGTCTCAGTTTCAAGGTTGTGAGGACTCTAGTGTATGCCATGGCTTTTGATATGAATCATCTTAAAGTCACTTTTTTCTCTTCTCATCAGAAAATCAATATGATAACAGAAATAAGAAAATAAAAACATTTATAATCCCTTAATCTCCAGGTAGCTCTTGTTTACACCTTGGAGTATATTCCTCCAGACACTGTCTATACATATACACATTTGGTACTTTTCTTTTTAAATTGGCATTACCTCAGTATCAGGCATTGGGGAGAAAGTTTGGGAAATCTGAAGACAAAGCGTTGTAAATGAGAGGATGGTCAGTGTGGACATAAGAAACATCTACACCTGTAGAGAATTTTGTGAGTTTATCTGAGGCAAACTGAGGTCATTAGAAGAGGTCTGAAAAGAGGTGTTTCAAAGGTATGTTAACCTAGATGCACAGACACAAGGGACAGGGCTGGCTTAGGGCAAAGATAAGCTTTCACTAAGGAAGTTATGTGCCTGGGGCGTGAGTGCCCACCATGACCTGCCCAGTTAGGAATTTGTGAGCAGGTCACCCTGTGAGGTTACATCCACAGCATTTTGGCCAGTTTAGGGTTAAGAGAAGAAAAGAAAGAAAAGGAATGCCTTTGTCTGGGGATGCATTCTGCAGTTTGCCTCCATCTCCATTTCTCCCCAGACGCTCTGTTTCCCCCACAGCCAGCCTCCTGGGCCCTGCAGGCGTCTGAGTCAGCGGTGGCTGCAGAGGGATGTGCTGAGATCTTTCCAGTCAGATCTGACCCAAACCAGTAAACACTTTATGAGACAGTTTTTCATTAAAATAAGCGGAGTTTCTTTTGTCTTCATCTTTTGAAGGTCTCAGAGAATTTCATAGGAGATAGTCTCGGAGCCCTGCGGTGAAGCAGGGTCATAGTCTCTGCGTCTCCCAGCAGTTTAAGCCACGCCTACCATGTTTTCTGTGTCACTCTGCCTGTGGAACCAACAAACTGAGGAGATTTAAAGGAAACATGAATGAAATTTAATCCCTCCAGGGATTTGGGGAATATTGTCATTTTGCATGGCAAGTGATAGGTTAAAATAAACAGTGTTTTGTTCAGTGACTTCACAAGTGGCATGGTTAGAGAATAATTGCAAGTGAAGGAATTTTAATAGGCTGCTTTAAGTCCCAAGATCCCCAAGGATGTGAGAAAAAGCCCTGGTTGGAAGCTTTTGCCTCTAGATGTCTCCCTTTACTTAGGGAGAGTTTGCGTGTTCTCATTTGCTCTTTGTTTTAGTTTATTTGTGAGATTTTATTTGATTCTGCAAGACAAGGGAGACAACTCCTCTTAGATCCAGGTTGCACATTTGAAACTGATTTGCACAGAAACCTTTGGAAGCATGATAGCCATGACGTATGGGTGAATGAGTTGTGTTCATTTGAGCTTAATTTTGAAAAACTGGCTTTTCCACCTTTAAAATGGGTTAGTGCATAGTGATATTCTGACTGCTTATTTGTAAAACCGTGGGAGAGTATATGGAAGTTGCGTGGTTTTTGTAGTCTTCTAGGTGAGGTCTGCAAATAAGCAGGTTGGTAGGGAGAGTGGGAAAGAAAGAATAAATTCTGATTTAAGTTTGTTTCTAGTTTCACAGTGGGTGAGTCAGAGACCCCGGTGATTCACCAGAGCAGTGGCCAGTCCCCCTGAAAGCCAGCATCTTTTTTTATTTTGGCCAGCATGTTACTGGGCAGAGCTGTTGGGGCTCCATTCTGCTGGCTCTGATGAACCTGGGATAGCTCAGTCCAGGTTTTGCTATTTTGGATGTACAAGAACAGATCAGTTTCCTACTGATAAGCTTTCTTGGGACAGTAGGAATTGTCACACTGGCCATCAGCAGGACTGATGCAGGGATGTAGTCAGCCAGACTTTACGAGGTTGTTTCTTTTCCTTCCTTCCTTCTTTCCTTCCTTCCTTCCTTCCTTCCTTCCTTCCTTCTTCCTCCCTCCCTCCCTCCCTCCCTCCCTCCCTCTGTCTCTTTCTACTGAAGTAACATTGGTTAGTAATGGTAATATTATGCAGATTTCAGATGTACATGTTGTGATTCAATATCTGTATCCTCAATTGCGTGCTCACCACCGTAAGTCTAGTTTTCATCTGATACTATAGCTTTGACCTAGGTTGTTGTTTCTTGATGGTAGAGTTTTTGTGCTTTTATCTCACTTTGAATTTGACAATTTTGGAGGGGGTCTGATTTCCATTCTTTTAAAGAGCATTAACTCCTTTTTGCTTTAGCAGGACCACAGAGAGACTATTTCTTCCATCTTAAGAGAAGGCAGTCTTTGTGTTTTCTAGGTCTTTAATGAAGATTGTTCATGAATGAATGAATGAATGAACGAATAATTCTGGAGTACCTGTCAAATTCATTAGTGCCCTGATCACTATAATGTCCTAGGACTATTTTGGTTAGACTCATTGTGGTGTACTAGGTTGGAATTTTTTTGATACCAAATAAGAATAATAGAGATAAAATTTACTTTTTAAACCCTAAAGTACTTTATGATTGTCAGCTAATTTTTTTTTTTGGGGGGGGGGCTTCCCTGTCTGGGAATCGAACCCAGGCCACAGCATTGAGAGCACCGAAGCCTAGCCACTACACTGCCAGGGAACCACCAACTAATTTTATTATAATTAGTGAGTCCATTCAGTAAATATCAAAGATGTATCTTTTAATAGATACTTTGATGCTATACAATTTGTCAGACAGTGAGACAGCATGTCTTTTGTCATGGAAACTCCAGCTCTTTTATTTTACTTAGAGACATTTGGCATTATTTGGCATTATTTTGACTGTTTTGTAAGAGTCTTCTGCTCTGAGTCCTTCATTAGCTATGGTAGGCACACAGTTTCTTATCTGAAAATTAAAACCGCATTGTGTTGATAGTTTTTTCATACACTTCTTAATGCTGTTTCTTACATAAGAACTTAATAAGCCTACAAGTACTTCTTGAATAAATGGATAAATGGATTTGAGTTGAAGAAACATTGAATAAATTGATTTTGAGCATTTATCATGGGTCCTCACAGAATTTGCTGTCTAATAAGATTGCAGACACATGAGTAGATAGGTACTCATGCTGCAGTGGAAAGATAGTCAGGGGGTCATAGGAACAAGGCCACCTGGTGGGGTCCGGAAAGACATCTCTCGGAGGTGGAGGTCCCAAGCTGAGCCTTGAAGCAAGAGTAGGACTGAGAAGGCATGAGGCAGTCCATTTCAGACAAATACAATGTCAAGGGTAGTGACTCCTGAGACAAAATGATTGAATATTGAGTTCTTAAAGAACTTGAAGTAGTTTTACAGCATTAACTGAATCTGAGGTAGAAACTGCACAGATATGAGCAAGATAATTTCAATCTCTGCTTTGTGATTGTAATAATGTAAATATTTGCTCTCTATGGTTCCTGGTTTTCAGAGGGACCTTCCTATGCTTTCTTGGCAGGATAGCCTATACGAACAACACATTCCAGACCTGAGCATGGCTTTCGAAGCCAGAAGAAAGAGAGAAAGGTTTTTGTAGCTATTAATTACAATAGCTTCTGTTTACTGAATGCCTACCGGAAGTTTTACACAAACTGCCTGCTTCCCCTTACAAAAACGCTGGGAGATAGGCATCATTTATCCCGAGTTCCAGATGAGGAAACGGAGGTGGAGACGGTGAGAGACCCGCCACGTAGACAAATAAGTGGCAGGAATGGGATAGCAGCCCAGGGCTGTCTGTCTCCGGAGCCTGTATTCTTTCCCCTGAAAACAACCTTAGCAAAACCCTGCAGTTCAGCTGTTGAGATTCTGCAGGAGAATAAGCTTGCAAAGAGAGGCAAGCTGTGGAAGATAAGATCCTGGCTGTGGGCCGGACAGGAAGCTGCACCTTTGCAAGCCTGGTGCCGTGGGGCTGCGAGGGTGGCCAGGACCCCGGGAGAGTTTTGATGGCTGAGTGACATGCACACTGGCTGGCTCTCTCTCACCTGGGAGCACGTCACCAGACCCTTGTCAAAGAAGAATGTGTGCATGAGGTAAAGAATACCTACCACTTAGGAAGTGTGGAGTCGCGAAGACGTAAAATCATAAAATTGCAAACATACGGTCTCTACAGGGTCAGAGATCAAAGGTGAAATTAAGTGTTGCCAAAAGGGAAGTAGCCTCAGCACTGAATGTGCCTCTTGTCCTTGTGACCTCTGGAGCTTGCACATGTTGAGGTGGATGAGTATTTCCTTGTAGTGAGTGGATGGCGGTGCTCTCTGATGAGACACAGGCCTAGGGAGGGCGCGGCAGGACCCGGGCAGGAAGGCTTCTCCGTCCAGCATAGTGGCTCTGCCCAAGGATGCCACTTAGGGTAGGGTCCCTGACTGTCTATGTGTTTTATCAACATCTGTCAGGTCACTAGACAGGAAATCGCAGAAGATAAAAGTGAATGCCCTCCACGAAAAGGCCCATAGTTTCCCTTTGAGGCCTGCTTGGAGCGGACAGCCCATCACAACTGTTTGTTCTAGAACCTTCACCCTTTTCTTCACCATATGCGTTGGACTTGGTGGCTTTTCCCTCTTGGTGGTGCAAACTTGACATTGATCAGGGTGATTTACTATAATTTACTTCCTACAGCTCTATAGAATTACAAGTCTGTAAAATGGCTCCAGTGTCCAGTCAATGGAACAGTAATGGTCCCTTCTTTAGCCTCTTTCAGAGCTCCTTGAGCTCATCTGAATGAGCTCAGGAATTGAGGTGCTTCCCATAAAGAGTGGAGTTGGTGCGTCCCTCCCTGCAGAGACCCCGCCTCCCCAGCTTCTGCATGGGTTCAGGGCTCAGCTTGTGGTCTGGAAGCAGCTTTTCTGCATCGCTCAGCTTGGACACTTTCTGAGAAGCAGCATCGAGCATCTCCCTGGAGATAAAAGTTTGTACTCTTCACTTTTAAGGCAGATGGATGCCTCATCCCAAGGGGAGCACCCTGGCTCACAGAATTCCCCTCTGCCCTTGTTTCGAAGAGTGTCGTCATTGGAACTTTCCCCACTCTTGGCTTATCCCCCAGTTTTGTCCCGTCCTTCAGGGCAATAACAGCCTGTTAGGAAATGTTCACAGCCTCGCTGTGAACTTGGTCTGTGAGCTCCCACCCCATAAAACATATTGAGCTGACGAAGTTAATCCTTCTGGTTCTGCATCTCAGAGCTCAGGATGCCTGGGTTAAAACAGATAGCCCTAACAGGAAGGTGTTGTCAGTGTGGCAGAGACAAACAAGTATGTGCTGGAACCTGAAGAGCCCCCTGCAGGTACAATATGATTTGCAAGGATCGAAGAGAACGAGGCGTTTTCTGTTGATGCTTAGCATCTAGGGAGAAAGGTGACCCCCTTTCTCCCTAGTTGCTCTGGTTTCTCTTCTCTGGCTCAGATTTTCGGAATGTGTTAAAGGAGAAGGTGGGTCCAGACTGATAGCATCGCTTGCACACAGGACAGTCAGGAGAGGATTGTGCCAGAATTTACCTCTCTGGAAACCAGACTCCTAAAGGACTCAATTTAGGAAATGTGTTGTTAAATATTAATCAAAATCCAGAGGAGACATACTATTTCTATTTTGAAAGTAAAACTATCCATTTGTTTTCTGTAACCCAAAAGGTTATTTGTAGAGAATACAAGATCTAACTGCTTCTAATGAATGTGGCCTGGAGTGGGATCTCCGTTCCAGAATAGTCTCAATCATTGCATTTAGACGGGAAGGAGTGAACTTTCCCAAAAGGTGACACACCGTTGCACTTAAGTCCTTCCTTAGGGTACCCACCTCCCTCTGATTCCTCCCTAAATGTTTCTGGCATTATGGATTTGGCTCCTAATCTTACTTTGCTGTGCAAGCTGCACAAATATCAGGCTTTTTTCTGCCTCCTGATTCCCCTTTTAAGCAATGCTGATTGCAGGAAATTGCTGCTGTGCCAGGCGACTGTCACAACACACAGTGATTAAAACCCTCGTGTGTCATTCATTGCCTGATTGGAGTAATCACATATGGGGGGGGG
Organism: Lyroderma lyra; assembly: GCA_004026885.1. Taxonomy (NCBI): domain Eukaryota; kingdom Metazoa; phylum Chordata; class Mammalia; order Chiroptera; family Megadermatidae; genus Lyroderma; species Lyroderma lyra. The sequence continues at coordinate 308,871 of PVJL010000133.1, forward strand.
GGGGAGAGGAAACACTGGCTAATGTGCAGAGAGGGGTTGTTCCTCATTATTGGACTGTAGGGGGCTTGATTTAAAGAATCAAAACTAGAGTGAGTAAGGCTTGTGTTTTCAGTCACTTTGTTTCTCATTCTGAATCTTCAGAACTTCTGAGCAGGGACTGGGTCCCTGAACATTGTTTTCCTAAGGAAAACAAATGTTGCTATTTACTAAACACAAGGTTTCCTGTATACATGGCTACAAAATAGTGGTGGAGCCTATCAAGTGGGGAGATAGTAGAATGTAAGTGGGATGGACTCAGTGGCAAGGAAATGGGAAAGGCCCGAATCAGTCCTGTAAGACTGCCTGCCTCACTTCAGATGGCAATGGGCAGTGCAGGTTGTCTCTTGTGCTTCTGAACAACCCACTGTAGATTGGAAGTTCCAGCAGCCCCCTCATGAGTCCAATGCATTTGCTAGATTGGCTCACAGAACTTAGAGAAACGGGTGCTTATGTTTACCATCTATTATAAAGGATACAAGTGAACACGAGCTGTGGGAAGGGGTCTGGAGCCCCTATGACACCACTCTCCCCACAAATCTGTGTGCTCAGCAACCCGGAAGCTGTCTGAACCCCATGTTTTTGGGGTTTTGATGCAGGTTTCATTACATAAGTTTGGTTGGTTGATTAAATCACTGGCAGTTCATGATTGAACTTTATTGCTAGACCCTCAAAATTCTAACCCTCTAATCACAAGGTTGGTTTCCCTGGCAACCAGTTTTCCTCCTCAGGTTACCTAAGGGGTTTCCTAAGGCCTCCTAATTAACATAACAAAAGACACTTTATCACTCTTGTGGCTTAAGAAGTTGCAAGGATTTTAGAAGTTCTGTACCAGGAATGGGGATGAAGGCCAAATATATACGAGAATACTGTGATTTATAATAATATGAGGTTGGACAATTAATTGTGCGAACTCATCCTAGGAAAAGTGCTCCATATCTCATTGCTGAGTGTCATTACAGTCACCTTCAAAGTATTACCCTTGGAAAGCTATGGAACCCCGCCAGCACCTAGTCCACCCTTCAAAGCAATTTTGGAACTCTTTTTTCTGGAATGGCCATCAGAGCTGTCACCGTACCCAAAACCTGACAAGTTTGCGAACTTGCCATTGTGGCAGCTCTGTATAAACAACTAGCTAAGGCACAGTGCTGCTAACATAAACACGTGGTGGCAAATTTGCAAACTTAATTGTCACATTTTGGGTATGATGACAGCTCTGATGGCCATTCCAGAAAAAGAGTTCATAAATTGCTTTGAAGGGTGGACTAGGCATTGGCGTCAGTGCATAGTTTCCCAAGGGGAGTACTTCGGAGGTGACCATAATGATATTCAGCAATGAGGTGTGTAGCACTTTTTCTAGGATGAGTTTGTGAAATTAATTGTCCAACCTCATATTATTATAAATTACAGTATTACCACTAAGCTATTTAAATTATATATCTGAGATAATTTAAATATCTGAGCAGTATTAGTCCCATTTGGGCATGGCTATTTGGGCTAGATATAGAAAATACATCTTAATATTTGAAACTTGATTTCTATCTAAATCATGACCAATCTGTTCTCGTCCCATCTTCTGCTCCTGTGCGTCTTGTGTGTGGCTTAGCATGGACAGAGTAGGCTTCTGGACACCTTATTACCTCTGGTCATTGGGTCATCAACCTTACTTCAATGCAGAACATTGAATCAAACACTGTAATAGGCATTGAAGGTATCCACTAATAATGTCACGTCTTTGTCTCCCTTAGGTACAGAACCCTGGTATTTCTATTTAATTAATGGATTTCTGAATTTTAACATAGTCTTTGCTTTGGCTCTTCTGGTCCTACCACTGACTTCTCTTATGGAATACCTACTGCAGAGATTTCATGGTAAGTGGCAAAAGGGATGATAGGGTTTTTGGGAGGGCAGAGCAAGTAACAATGTATACCAAGAAGGAAAAAGAATCTACTTGTTCTCCATTTTCTTCCTATCAAATTAGTGACTTATTTAATTTTTGATCTGTATTTGTAGATTATTTAGACCCCTGTGAAGATTCATTTAATAATTGCAAGGTATACTTTATGAGGTATAGTATAAACGTCTAATCACTACGTTGTTTCATACACCTGAAACTAATAAAAATATTGTAGTTCTAAAAAGAAAACAAAAACATTGCAAGTTAAACTGACAGTGAGGAGCTTTATATCCCTTCAAGCGAAGAAATCATTGTAATTTACAGAGCCACCTGGGGAGGCAAGAACACTTATAAAATCTCAGAAGACAGTCCTATTTGAATCTTCTGGTTTTTAAAGAAGGTTGCTTAAGATAATCAGCATTAAAGGCAAACATTCTTTGGGAAATTACTTCACCCCAAATTTGAAAAAATAAACTGTGTAGGGATTCGCCCAAACTGGATACTGAAGTGAGAGAAGCACAATGTTTCTCTTTGTTCTATTTTGCCTCCACGTTTGCTTTATTGTGGAAGGTTTGGTTTGTCATTTATTTTGCTTGATCTGATTCTGTCGCAGAGCCATTTTTCCTCGAGTTGTCATGGCTCTGGGTGTCTAGTGCCCATAGTAATAGAATATGAAAGCAGCCTTAGTCACTTCTGTTTCATTTGAGGACTTTAGTTTTAACATAATCATAATGCCATTATTCTAACAAAATTAACAGTCTTTCCTTAATATCATATAATACCTAGTTAACATTCAGATTTTCTACATTGTCAAAAAATAGCTTTATACATTTAGTTTGTTTGAAGCAGGATCTATACAAGGGTCAAACACTGAATTTGGTGTTAGGTTTCTTAAGCTTTTTGAGAGCTTTCCCACTCTCACCTTTTTCTCCTGAAGATTCCCGAAGAGAATCTCCAGGTCGTTCATCTTGCATGATGGCCCACATTTGAATTCAGCTGTTAGTTCCATTGAGGTGACAGCTTATTCCTCCATTCCCTTGTATTTCGTAAGGATCACTTTTTCTTTTTTTGAAAAGTAACTATTTTTCTGACTATAAAAATAATTTATGCTTGTGTAAGATTTGGAAATGCTTGTGCTTTAAGTATAGAAACAGCACATTAAGCTGTTTTCTACAGTATGAATCCAGTTTGGGTTTAAGAATATATAATGTAAACACATGTCCACCTAGTGGAAAAATGAGTGCTTTCTGTTTTTTCTTTATACTTTCTGTGTATTTTGTAATATGAATGATACCTTTTTAAAAGAAAAAAAACATAGAAAAATATAAGGAAGTAGGAAAGAAGTTACCCATTTATATCCTGTTGCATAGCGTAACTGTGGTTATGATATTGTGTATTATATTGAGAACATTTATAAAATTTAGGCCATATTTTTAAAATGCATTTGTTAGCCTTTAAGATATGGATGAGAAGAAGATTGCTTACTTGTGGAAGATAGATTTATTTTCTTTTTTTTTTTGTAGAGCTGGAACCAAGCAGTAGTTTATTAAAAGGAAAATAAGGTGAAACAAAGAAATAGTTTGTTAAAAGGGAAAGTATACTCCTGAGAGATAGGAGCGGGCTCTAACAGGCAAATGGCTCTAGAGCCAGATTTATTTTCTTATAATTAAGAAAATTCCAACCTACAATACTTCCTGGCGAGGTATAAATTCTAAATTATAGCCTAAATTTTCATGATAAAATTTTAGAGTGCAAAGTTTTAAAGATAAGCTTGTTTTGCAATTCAAGAATTTTTGTCTCCAAAGGCTTTCTGCAAAAATACAGGTAACTTAGGAACTTCAGTTAGACATAGCTATTATAAAATAAGGTGGGTCTTGACAATTGTGTCATCTAAACTTGCTCATCGTGAACATAATGGACACCAGGGGGAGCTCTCTACCTACCATTTGCCCGTGATTTCTATGTCCTGCTCATCACTGATACAAGTGTAGTAGGGGAGCCTTCACTGTGGGTAACAGGCTTATCACTCAGGGTTCGAGCAATAACCACAGGAACTTTCCAGCAGGTGCTTGGGTCTTAGTGTTCATTAAATTCCTTTAATTCTTTCACATGCTTTAAAAGTAAATCCAATTTGGGGATTCAGGGTGGATGGGTATTTGCAGCAGAGGAGAGAGAACTTGATCAGTAAACTTGTGAGAGCTTTTGTATTTGCTTTAAAACAAGCTCTGCCATTTGTGGCTTGAACAATGATGGGTCTGAGAATCCAATTCGTTTTTTTTTTTCTTTCCTTTCATCCGTAGCTATTTGAACAGACTGATTGATGTATAACTAAGAAGATTGATGTATTAAACAGAACATAGGAATTAAAACCCCAAAACGAGTTTATGTTATGCTTTTGGTTAATCTCAGTAACCTTTAGTGTGAGCGGCAAGACTCATTAGTGAAAGAAAGCTTTTTTTTCTCCATCCAGTGGAGAAATTATTAAGGTCTATTACACTTTCACCTGACTTCCATTTGTGTTCCAGCCAAACCCAGCCTTGTGCCTCCCTTTCAATGTGGGAGCTCTCCGGAGAGCTCAGGTGTATATACCTGTTTGTACTGACTCCTTTATTGCAGTGGAGAAAGTGTGGATCCCAGAGTTGAAACATTTTATGGGGTGCCCTAGGCATACTTTTTAGTTGGTGATCAAGAAAGAACATTGAAACTAAACATGTTGTTTTGTTCTAACATGATGAAAAGTCGATATTTTTCTGTGTCTTACAGTTCAGAATTTAGGCCACCCGTATTGGCTTACATTGGCGCCAATGTATATTTGGTTTATAATTTTCTTCATCCAGCCTCACAAAGAGGAGAGGTTTCTTTTCCCTGTGTACCCACTCATATGTCTGTGTGGTGCTGTGGCCCTGTCTGCACTTCAGGTGAGTACCAGGGAAGTGTGCATGTGCTTCGTCCTGCTTCACGTTTTATGTTGTTCATAGGCTTCAAGGCAGAGTACAGAATGCCTCCACCTTAGACAGTTGATGCATACATTAAACCTCATACAAGACATACTGTGTTATTTTTGGCGGGGGTAGTTCCCTGGCTGGGAATCGAACCCAGGCCGCAGTGTTGAGAGCGCTGAAGCCTTAGCCACTGCATCACCAGGGAACCCCTACATACTATGTTATTAAAGCTTTAGGTAGTGATTGCCTAGTGGTTGACTGCACTTGTTTGCTGATTACGTATTTGCAGTGTTAACTTAAGCATTGTCTCTTCCCAACAAGAATCTGATTGCTGTTAAAGAAATTTGTTTAAGTCACTGTATGAGCCCCCCACAGAATGGTGGCCACACAGCAGAGCTAATGGAACGTCTGCTGTTCAGTTAGGAGATCGGAAGAAAATTCACTCAGCTGTTTGGGATAACATCAGGCAGTTCGCAGTATGTGGCACTCTGTAATCCTGGCTTAGAACTTGGCCAGGTCCATTCTCTGTCAGGATTAATCTTGAATTCTTCTGTATTTGTGGCCTCAGAAGCTTCCAGACTCTTTTTTTCCCCTCTGCTGCCATTTGCAAGTGGCAGAAAAGAATCATTGGGGTGATAGATCTTTTCCTTTACAGATTTATGGAGATATAATTCACACACCATACATAGTCATCTGTTTAAAGCGTACAATTCAGTGATTTTTAGCGTATTTGCAGATAGGTGCAGCCATCATCACAGTCAATTTCAGAACATTTTCATCACCTCAAACCCCTGAACCCTGCCACCCTCTCTTCCCATATCTCCCCAGCCCTAGGCAACCACTAATCTACTTTCTGTCTCTATAGATTTGCCTGTTCTGACTTTTTGTATAAATGGGATCGTAAATACGTGGTCCTTTGTGTCTGGCTTCTGTCACTTAGCGTAATTTTTCAAGGCTCACCCATGCTGGGATGAGAGTTTTACGTAATTTTAATTATAAAAGTAATTGAGCTTCCTTGCAGGTAATTTTTTTTTTACAACTTTCTAAATTAGTCCTACCCTAACAAAACACCTTCCAGGATTTTTGCCTGTCACATATCAAAATTTATTATGGTTACAACCATAGTGCACATATAACTTTATATCCCTTTTAATGTGATTATATCATAACATTCTCTATGTTGCATACTATGCTTATCATTTTAATAGCAATATATTGTTCTGAATCAGAGATATCATTATTATGTAACATGTAATTTATAACACATTGAATTGGTTGTATGTAATAGAATGATTAGATATAATTCAAGGGATGTTAGTGTTCAAGTTGCTCACTTATTGTATTATAAATGATACTGGGATAAATGTCTTTGTTTAGGTATTTACATTGTTTCTTAGGACAGATTGTCCAAAATATGAAAAGTGTTCAAACATATTTATGGCTCTTGTTATATACAGCAATACTGCTTTCCAAAAGTAGTTCTAGGGTCAGCTTTAGCTCAAGCGGTTACTTCGTCATGGTGCAACAAACAAAAGTAGTTCTAGTCTAGGTGGGAAAGCTGGAAGGGAAGAAATCTAAGGGATAGTACTCAAGGACTGCAGAATTCATGCATGTCGTATATGTATTTTACGGTAATATTGATCTAGTTTGTGAAGTAGTTTAACATTTTCCTAATGTTCTGAGAGAAATTCTTTTTTCTTGCTTGGTCATGTGACATTTTGTTGATACTGAAAACTTTGATGAAAACTTGTCCTCTAGGAAAGTAAAGATTAATACTTGTTATATCAAAATAGATTGAGATACTTTACGTAAAAAAAAAAAAAACTACAAGAAGCATTTTCGTTTAAATTTTTTAAAAGAATTAATCATTAACACTAGAGGAATATCCAAACAATTTTCCTATGAAGCTGATGAGATTTCATTCTTGGCAAGCCCTCTGGCTTGGTTGACATGCCGATCATCTTAGTGGAGTTTGCTTTAATTTTAGGTATTTGGTGTAGATGCCTCCCTAAGTGTTTGCAAATGCTCAGACCCTGGGTAGAATCTCTTTGGCCACTTGTTCCCTCTTGGTGTTACTCTGATGTCTCGTGATTATATATATTACACAAGGTCTATCGTTGTATTTCAACATGGTTTTCCTTTCTTCTAGAAATGTTACCACTTCGTGTTTCAGCGATACCGCCTGGAGCATTACACTGTGACGTCGAATTGGCTGGCCTTAGGAACCCTGTTCCTGTTCGGACTCTTATCCTTTTCTCGCTCTGTGGCGCTGTTCAGAGGTAGAAGCGCTGAGAGTGTGTTTTTGGGGGCGGGGTGGGGGGGGGTAGTTCCCTGGCTCGGAATTGAACCCAGGCTGTGGCATTGAGAGTGCTGAAGCCTAGCCACCACACCACCAGGGAACCCCTATGCCGAGAGCGTCTTAACCAGCACTTGCATAGCACATGGCCTGGGCTTCTCCTAAGGGTGTGATTGTTTCATACAACTCAGCTTAAACTGGAAGGGGGGTTTTCTGTAGGGAGAACCTGTGGACTTCATGGTAAGACTGGGGGCGTGACTTCCACACCTTAGGGCAGAAGAGACTGAGAACCCCTTTTAGTGTGATTAACTGTACTTATTTTTCTCTATTCTTGTTGACTTCTTGTTTCTTTTAGAGGATGAATTAAGGAAGCCTTAAACATATGATGCAAATGTGGGGCTCAGTTCCTGTGATTATATTTTTTCTTATAATCATTTGGACTCAGAATATTAAAATGTGTCAAAGAACACGACATTTACAGTGTGGCAGGATATAGAGGAGCGCACCAACAAAAAACATGTTTTAGGTACAACAGGCCCCCTGCCGACTCGTCCTCCTAGCTACAGATGTGTCACACCCGCAGAGCGGACTTGCGCCCCAGTGGTTGCTGGGAGGCTTCTCACTCTTAAATTTCCCATGGGTCACGGTGAGATGCTGACATGCCTTACAGTTAAATGTCAGAATCTCCTCTTACTCGTCTTTGGCTGTCACACACCTTTCTCCCTTCCAGGATATCATGGGCCCCTTGACTTGTATCCAGAATTTTACCGGATTGCTACAGACCCGACCATCCACACTGTCCCAGAAGGCCGACCTGTTAATGTCTGTGTGGGAAAAGAATGGTATCGATTTCCTAGCAGCTTCCTTCTGCCCGATAAGTAAGTTGTCCTTTGATTCCCAGAGTTTCAGTTAAGGAGTAAAACAGCAATTCTGTTGCGATGTTTCCTTAATTTTTCTTGCATTTTGGATTTTTCACAAAAACTTTTTGATGGATTTGCCACCTCAGAGAGCTGTGGGATCCCCGTTGCCTGTGTTCAGGACACTGAGTGCTATGTCTGATGATGCACCTTGCACTGCTCTTGACCGCAAAGGTCTGGGGACTTATAAAAACACTGTGGGCCCTGAGCTTCTGCTAGTGGCTCTTCCTGAGGATTCATGTATAAATTTCTGTGATTATCTGATATTAATTCACTGTTAAAAGTGGTGTAGAAACTCTAGCAAGAGGAGTGTTTTCAGAGGAGTGTTGTCATGCAACAACAGTGCAAGTTCTCCACCAATGTGTGGGCACTGGGAAAACCTGGTTCAGACATCTGTGTGGCTGTGGATGCGCTAGCAGAGGCTCTGGGGTTCTTATATTTGCTTAATTTGGACACAGAGGGCTCCTATTTAGGGAAAAGGGGTGTCCACTTACGGCGAGTCCTTACCTGTCACTCTTTTCTCTGTACATCGGATGATTTGCTTGCATTTTGATTAAGCCCTCCTAATCATATGGTAGTTGGCAGTAAACTTGGATGTTTCTCTGGCTGCTTGATGGTATGAACCCTTGGTCACAGACTTCATTGCCGACATTTGGTGAAATGGTTTGAGAGATCCGTAGTTGAACGTTTCTCAGCGAGTTTGGACTGAATTGTGACCTCTGCCTCTATGCTCCCTGGTAGAGATTTGAGCAGAAATACTGTTTTCTCCTAGTGAAATGAAATGTTTTTCATAGGAATTTTTTTTCAGCTTGTTTATTTCAAATACATTGAGCAACAGGGGCCTCCTGTGTCTTTCTGATTCTCTTTATTTGTGTTTCTGACAGTTGGCAGCTTCAGTTCATCCCATCAGAGTTCAGGGGGCAGTTACCAAAACCTTTTGCAGAGGGACCTCTGGCCACCCGGCTCATCCCTACTGACATGAACGACCAGAACCTAGAGGAGCCATCCAGATATGTAAGTGCAGCATTCTCCTTTGACTTCTCCAAAAGAATCTGTTGGCATGCACATTAGAACGTGGATGAAATGGGAATTTCTTCCAAAGTGACTCTTTAGGATGAGGGGTGTAATAACTTCCGTTGAGAAAGAATGAACAGTATCACTTTTATTTTCAAATTCCCTCCTTTACCAAACATGTAATTCAATATATTTTCTAAGCTGAGCTGCACATTTTCTTGTGTTGAATTCACATCATCATTTTGAAACATTCTGGACTCCTGTCATTTCTTGGCCCATTAAAATATGTGGTGGGGAAAAAAAATACTTGGTGGGGAAAAAATATGTGGTGGGGAACTCGAAGTTATTGGTAGACCTTTGACCTGTCAGTAGATTCTGGTTTTAGCAAACCGGCAGGCAGGGAGGGCTGTTGTCACAGTGAGTCCGCAGGGCAGTGTGGTCAGGGCCATGCCCTCCCACCCACTGGTCTCTCCTCCCTCTGAGGTCCCGTGTGGATCTTATTTCAGTTCCTTTGAAAGATGACACTTCTGCCCTTTGCTACCAGTAAAATCTGTGGAAAAGGTGAGAGCAATGAAGACAGTTCTCCTGGTTCCCAGGGACAGTAGAAGATGATTTTATAGAATTATGAGAAAGCACGTGTTTGGGCAACCTGTCCAGTAAAGAAACATTTAACACTTTAAATGTCCAATACATTTTGTTTTGGTTTTCTTATGTCACACACTTAAAATGTGAAATTTCAGGACTTCTTAGCTCTCTTCTGAAGCGAATACAGCTCCATCTGGCCTTTTGTTGCCCAGATTGGAGCTGTTTACACTTCTGAGGAGACCCTAAGGGCTTAGGAGTGAGAAGCTTACCGGGTGAGTTTTAGCTGTGAGCTATGGAAGTGGACGTCAGAAAATACAGCTGGGCCTGGCCCACTGCGAAGGTGAGGTGTGCATCCCACTAAGAAGCTTGTATTAGAGCTTCCTTCTATTCCTGTGACAATGGAAATACCCATGCGCAGGGCAGATGTTCTAGGTCCTTTTCATTTCAGCTGCAGACACTCCCCTGAGAGCAGGCTTTGATATGCGGGGAGTACTATGGGGACTGGGTCTGGGCGGTCAGAGCGGAAATAAATTCAGAGTGGTGTTGCGTTTTAGGAAGAGGAAGTGGGAGGGAGTGAAAATGAGCATGGACTCTGAAGTCAGGGAGGCCTGAGTTCAAACCCCAGGTCTGTGCTTATCTCAGTGACCTTTGGTGACTTGGTTGACTTCTCTGTTTAACTAATTTCATTTTCTTTTTTTTTTTCCTTTTTTTTTTTTTTTTTTTTTTTTTTTTTTTTTTTTTTTTTTTTTTTTTTTTTTTTTTTTTTTTTTTTATATGTGGGTAGTTCCCTGGCTGGGAATTGAACCCAGGCCGCAGCATTAACAGCGCCGAAGCCTTAGCCACTACACCACCAGGGAACTCCCTAATTTCATTTTCTATCTGGAAAATGGGACTAATGATACCTACTTTGGAAGATTATTATGAGATTAGATATTATGTCTCTGTCATATGTAGCATAGTATTTGGCACATAGATTTTCCCACAAATGTTCTTAATCAGATAGTTTATCAGATGGATTAGAGGTAACTGAAGCCTTCAAGAAGATTTAGAATTTCTCTCTCCTTTCTTATTTTTATTGTTCCCTAACCTCATTTTTATTCCAGTCCATCCAGACTCAACCATTGCCTTTTCTACCCCTGTGACTTTGCTCATCTTGGTGACTTCCCTTACCTCTCTTCTGATACTCTCAAAACTGTCTTCCTCTCTGAAGCCTTTTCCAACTACATAAATCCATAGCGAAGCGTTCTTCCTTAGTTTATCTGTACAGCTCATTCAGCCATTTACTTTTGTTGTCTTTTGTTATTTAAATACTTCCAAAATGTATGTCATATCTTGCCCCATTAGGTGGTGAATGCTATCAAGAAAATGACAAAATGGCGGAACCTTATTTCTTATGTATTCACCAGATGACACTGTATACCTAGTAGTTAGTCTGTACTTCCTTCTTACTTGAGAAATGAATACTTGTCATTGCTGGGCTAGTAATGTCAAGGGAAAATCTGCCTTTTGTACATTTCTTAGACTTTGGCCTCTGATTGTCTCTGTTAGATCTTATTTCCATGTTCCCTGCTATCAGACCCTGGTAGCTTTGCTTAAGTGACGATATCTCAGATTACATCTAGGAGTCACCAAAATGCTGGCTGGTAAGAGCAGGGACAAAAACGTCAGCTGCATCTGCCAAGTGCGTGGTATCCATCTCCATGCTCATCACTTTTCTGTGGAGGGGAGTTTCCCTGCAGAGTTCTCTCGGGATTTCCCCGCGTGGTGGGGGAGAGCCTTCTAGTCCAGTCCACTCACCGTGGACCCTTGGGAAAGTGGAAGATACATGGGATGGTTCACTGTGAATGCTACATGTCCTACTACCAGGGATTCATTTCTTATAGTTAACTGTTAAAAAGATGCTTATTTTCCTCTGAAAGTAATGAAAGTAATATACGTTTATGATATAAAATAACGAAAGCTACTGGTAAGAAAAACAGTCACCTGTGATCTCATTAGCCAACTACGGAACCACTGTTACCATTTTGATGTCTTTTTCTTTCACTTTTTTCTCTTGCATACATATGGGCATATGTATGTAAACAAAAAAAAAATCTCCGTTTTTGTTTTAAAGTATTGTTGTAGTTCTTTAAGAAACGGTGCCAAGATCAAGACTGTAATGGCCAAGTAACTCCTCCAGACATAGAGGAGCACGTGCTGCACTATGTTTGTGTTCGTCACCTCTGGTGTCAGTCTTGTTTTTAAGTCTGGGTTCATTCAAAAAGGCAAAAGAATTTCGTTCTCCGTCTTTCCTGAGCATGCTATATAGCAGCCTTATCTTTATCTGCCCTTTGACTGGCTTCAGAGCTAAGTGATCTGGATCTGTCTCCTCTTTCTGCTCTGCACAGAAACTGGGAAACACGCCTGACCTCCTGGATTTCACTAGCCTCCTTTATCTCCCAGTTTATCAAGAATTAGGAGTGCGTGTTTGTAGAGGTTCTGCAGTTTCCACTGCGTTGTTGTGACTATATTGCAGGAACAATACTTTGTCTGTTTGTTTGATGTTCTTTCCTGTTGAGTATCCAATTATTGACCGGGTGGCATTTTTATAGTGGTACATACCAGAATTTTTTTTGCCAGAATCAAGGTCTGAATTTAGAAGGTACCATTAGTTCACTTTGACAAAGACCTAGGTTTGCTCATGTAAGTGCTCTTGAAAGGGTTGCAGCTTGTGAAGCAGTGACAGGGTTCTCTGAACTGTGCCAGAAAGTTCTAAGACCAAATGTGGATGGGTGTGGCCCCTAGCATGCAGTGACTTGAAGAAGCCAGGGGATATTTGAGTGTGTGCTTGTGTATTCCTGTGCTGAATCTTCAACTGGGTGCAGTTTTCTGGATGCACCCAGTTTTTCTTGTGGATTAAATGACAGCGAAGCAAATGCAAATATTAAATTAGGCTTAAATTGTTCCCTAACGTATCAGTTGGCATTAGGACATGTTTGCATTTTCCACACACTTGTTACAGCAGAACTGACTGACTGGAGATTTCAGGCAAAGCGTCCCTGTCTCAATCTTCTCTATTCCTGCTTTCACCATGTAATCCACTGATTACATGGTGAAATTATGGATTTGGAAGGGAGCTTAAGGTATCATTAAGTCTAAGATGTCTTCATTTATGGGCGAAGAAACTGGGGCTCAGAGAGCTTGTAACATGCCTAGGATCAGTCCTGGGACGGGGCGCGGTGTTAGGCTCCCCCGTATTCTCTTCACACCTCCTTTCCCTTCCAAGTCTCTTGCCATTTACTCCATGTGGCCTGCCACTGGAATGTATGTTTTCACGTAATGGCTATTCGTTCTTTGATGTAACAGGGCTGAATAGACATTAAGAAGTTGAATGTTACTTTTTAAAAAGGTTACTTCCCATTTCTAGTGCTCTGTTTTATATATACGTATCTGCTAGGTACTTTACGTAGTAATGACTGTGTATATCAATGAATAGAAATGATCAGTGTTCACTCCTTTTCCTTTATTTTAATCCCTTCTCCCACCCATATTGGAGGAGAAAATAAATTGCCTGATACTAATTGTTATCAGCCTTGAGTATCAAAGCAGGCAGATTTGAACAGCTAGTGTAATATGTGAATAAGATTGGAACCCACTGAGAATTTAAGTGAAGGCTGTTCAAAATGCCTCCTCAAAATTCCCTAGTATTCATTTAGAAGTTAAATGACATTTCCATGATCTTCCACCTAATGACCAGAATTTTTTACCTGTGAGTTTATATTTTTACAGAGCAGTAAAATTTTACTTGTGCATTTAAAGATTCAGTTGACAAATAATGTATTCTGCAAGGCTAAATGGTAGACAATAAAATAGTTTGTGCTGGGTGACCCCTACTTTTTAAAATTTAATTGGACTGTGTGTGAAAGAAGAAATGAAATCTTTCCCTATCACATGCTTCCCCCCAGCCCCCACCCCCACCCCAGCTCCTCTGTCAAAAAAGGGAAATACCATGGCAGAATGCAGTTGGCTGGGGAAGGGGCGTGGCAGCAAGAACACGGGCGGAAGTCAGGACCCACAGTTCTTTCCCGGAGTTGAATGAAGTGCATTTTCTTACGTGACTTGGTGAGTCTCCAAGTCTCTGGAAATAGCAAATATTTTGTGGTGGCGAATCTTATCTTGAGACACGATTCCTGGGCCATGGGACCTAATGACCAGAGATGGAAGTCTGTATTCTGCTTCTGTCCCAAAAGTGATGAGTGTCTGACACTGCTGTGTCACACTGCCAGAGTGTAATGTTGGTGCTGGAGAAGATGTCACTGCAGCCTCCGTCCGGGCGGAATCTCGAACAGCTGATGAGGAGACACTGTCCTGGAGGGTATTTATTCCTGCCCGCCTCCCCTGGGCCCACTCGTCTCCCAGCACCGAGCTTTCTTTGTACTATTTCTATCGCGGTGTCTGTCTTGGGCCTGTTCTTTTCTTTTACAGTCTGTGTTTCTGTTAACATCTGAGGTGGTATTAAATTGTCGTTCTTCACATACATTTATTGATTAAGATGTAAACAATGTCATGCTGATTATCAGCACGTTAGTTTGAATTCCCCACCACCACCTTTTTTCCTTTTGATTGAGAGGTGCTGATTTGTTCTTCTCCAAAGCATCTTTGGGTTGTTAGAAACGGAAAGAAGTCACATTTCTCTCAGAATGAGTCTTAAATGCGTGTATTTTACAAAATTTTAAACGAAAGCATATTTTTAGCTTCGACAGCTGGTTGATATGTATGTAGCCTGTGACTAATGAAATGAAACACGTTTTTGTTTCATGATCATGTGTTAATGTCACCCTACAATTTTGTTATTTTTGATGTAAGAAAGAGTGATTAAATCTGAAGAAATGAAAAAATGAACTCTTTGGTTATACTTTAAGGCAGATTCAAATCAAGTCTTCTGATTTTTGGATTGCAGATGACGGCGTGATGGAGCATGGTCTCAGATTTTGCACCATGAGATACTGATAAAGTTGAGAAAAGAAACTATTCTTTTTGATTCTGACTGTTAGACCTGCAGGGCCGTTGTCTCGTGGTGTGACCAGGGGTTCAAACTGAGAAATACCAAACTAACAATAGTCACAGTGAAACACTATATGTGGCATTATTCCATTGTGAGAGGAAAAGTCTGTATCTGTAGAGAAAAGTCTGGGATTTATACTAACAGGTTGATGATGATTTTTCTTTGAGTGGTCAGGTTACTGATATTTGAAAAATGCATTTAAAGTATTATAATAAATCATGTATTACTCTTCTTATTTTAAAAAATCAATAACTGTAATAGGGGTTATAGATATCATATCTTTTGAAACTATCAAGGAGATCTCTGAGATGCTTTACAGACAGTACTCCACGTGCGGTCAGCAGACCTCCAGTTTCCAGCCTTTGAGCACAAGAACCTTTAATTTAAAATTGGGAGATAGATATTCTATTGGGTAGATATTCTATTCTAAGAGGTAATTGTTACCTCTTAGCCTTCTGGCCTGTTCTTAGTTAAGTAATTTCAGTTATTATATCTAAGAATACTTTCTTCACTGCTCTGTCTGCAAGTTAGATCTTGATCATTTCAAAGAAATGAATGTGGTTTACCTATTCCAAGCTGATTGCCACCCTGCAATCAAGGTACAGAACTATCTCATCCCCACAAAGGTCTTACTTGTACGGCTTCTTGCTAGGTGTAGTACCTTCACCGCCCTGACCCTTATCAACCAATAATTTGTTCTCTACCTCTAGTAATGTTATTATTCCAAGCATTTTATATAAATGGAATGTCACCTTTGAGATTGCTCCTTTTCCCTCAGCATAATGCCCTTGAGATGTACATCCAAGTTGTGTGATCAGTAGTTTGTTCCTTTTTATTTCTGACTTGTATTCTATGCTATAGGTATGCCACAATTTGTGTAATCCTTTACTTACTGAAAAACATTTCGGTTGTTTCCGATTTTTGGCTTTTACAAATAAACCTGTTATGAGTCTGTGGATGTACGTTTTCTCTTCTCTGGGATAAATGTCCAGGAATGTGATTGCTGAATCATATGGTAGGTAGGTGTTTAGTTTTTTAAGAAACTGCCAAACTTCTTTCCAGATGGCTGTATCAGTTCAAGCATAGAGATCTTACCTCCCCTGTTTATGATAATAATGTCTTAAATATTTCTGCTACATATGTTGAAAGCCACATCAAGAACGTGTTATAATTTTTGTTTTAAACTTTAAATGTAATTCAGAAAACTTAAGAGAAGAAAAATCTATTGTTTTTATCCATATCCTTACTTTTTCTGTTGTTCTTTCTTCTTTCCAAATGTTCTACAATTCCTTCTTTTATCATTTCCTTTTGTAGCGATTCTTTTGGGGTAGGTAGCAACAAATTCTCTTGGTTTTCATTTGAGAATGCTTTGATTTCCCCTTTATGCTCAGAGAATTTTTTCCTCTGCATGAGGCATTCTGGGTTGACAGTTCTTTTCTTTCAGCGCTTGAGAACTATTGTGCCCCTTCCTCTGGTCTCCGTGGTTTCTGATGAGAACTCTGCTGTTACCTAATTTACTCCTCTAGGCAGGATGGCACGTTTCTCTGGCTGCTTTCAAGATGTTTTCTCTGTCTTTAGTTTTCAGAAGTTGCGTTATGTGTCTGGGAGTGAGTTTCTTTGAGTTCAGCCTATTTGGGGTTCACTCTGCTTCTTGATACCACGAGTTTAAGTCTGCCATGTTTGGGAAGCTGTCAGCCATTGTTTCTTCTACTAGTTTTTTGGCCCTGCCTTCTTTCTCCCCTTCTCGTGGGACCCAGTGACATGAATGTTAGATCTTCTATGACAGTTTTACTGGCCCTGAAGCACTCTTTGTTTTGTTTTGTTTGTTTGCTTGTTGTTTTTTCAGTTTTTTTTCTTTCTGTTACTCAGATTGTGTCATTTTATTATTCTCTTCTCAGTTTGCTGATTCTTTCCTCTGATTCCTCCTCTCTGCTGTTGAACACGTCTGCTGAGCTTTTTATTCAGTTACTGTCCTGTTCATTTCTGAAATTTCCATTTGGGTCTCTTTGCGTCTTCTATTTCTTTGTGGAGACATTCTCCTCTGCTGAGACCTTCTGTTCTTTTGTTTCAAGCATGTTTGTATTTGTTCGTTTAAGTGTTTTTCATCATGGCTGCTTTAAAGTCTTTGTCAGGTAATTCTAATACCGCTTGTCTCTGTGTCGGTACCTATTTGTTATCATTGTCATTCAAGTTGAGATCTTCCTTGTTCTTGGTATGATGAGTGAGTTTTCATTGAAACCTAGACATGTGCGGTGTTATGTTATGAGACTCTGAATCTTCTTAGGTCTTTCTGTCTTAGCCGACCACCTCTGACCCTGCACTGGTGGGGGAAAGGGAGTATTGTTGCCCTAAATAAATAATATATATATTCTATATTATGAATGTATTCTTAAAGGATTTTATGTAAACTGATATTTTAAAATCAAATTTATAAAAGAAACCCTGAATTTGCTATTGTAAAACAAAAGAAATTAAGCATTCTCCTGTGATTTCTGTTTCCTTAATATGCGTTTTGTATAAAGTGGTAGGTTTGTTTATATTGACGTAGGTTGGGCTCCATTTTGCTAGTTAGAGACTTTTTTAGTAGATTGATTACAGTGCGATTTGATCTTCATTGTTTGATAGTTTAAAGAAACTAGATTTTCCTCTCACTAACAGATTTTCCTAACACTTGGGATTTGAAGTTGTCAGCATTGTGGTGCAGCTCGTGACATTTCTTTCCTTCAGTAAATACTTCGTGATTGCCCACCTATGCCAGGCATCAGGGGTACAGTGGTGACCAGGACAGACACGGTTCCTGCCCTCATAGAGCTTAGATGCTCAGCTGTAAGGCGTCCTAGGCCTTGCTGTAATTGCTTACAGAGGGCTACGAGGGCATGTAATGAATCAAAATGTATTACATGTTTTGGAATGAAAAAAGATATCCCAAATGCAGCCTAAATCTTAAATATTAAATTCCTACCGTATGTTGTCCACTGTTGCTGTTTGGTAGCCTCAGTTGTGACCCAATCGGGGCAGAGTTTCTAAACAGTATTTCCGCCTCAGTCCTCCGACGTGCCTTGGAGGTTATGGGACGGTTGCTTTCAGTTAATCTTCACATCGTCCTCTTAACCTCTAGGAGGACTCCCGATAGCCTTTGTTTACCAGAGAATTGTCAGTGACGTTTAAGAACTAAGACTTGCCTCACATATGGAAGTGGTTTCTCTGTAGTGTCCCCTGAACTTCTTGCTGGCCCTTGCCAGATATCTTTATTTTTACAGCTATGTGCGTCATTGTCATTACCAGCTGATAGATGCCTGAATGCAAGTTCACATCCTTCCTGTCCTAGGACCTGTGGGGCTTGGCTCCGGCAGCTGGATGGACAGCAGGGGAGGTCCCTGAGGAAAGGAGACTGAGCTATTTGTTCTTTCTTTGTCCCCATATGGCATTCTAGACATAAACTTATTTTTTGCTACAACTGTTGAACCCATTCCTATTGTTGCCTTTTCTCAGTCTTTAGCCTCCTCACAGGCTTTCTGTGGCTTTTGAAATCCACTCTGCCCCTGAATTTCAGAGCTGTACTTCTCTGATCCTTGTCCTTCCACTTCTCTAATGGTTCCTTCTGTCCCTTGCTTCTTCCACTTCCTTCTCCTGCCCAGTCCTGTAGACATCCTCCCAGAGTCACCTGTGGTCCTCTGTGTCCCACTGACCTTTTCCTCTCTCCCCGTTCCCAGGCTTTCACCTTCCCCTCCCTCCTTTCGTCTCACTTCTTCATGCATTCCTGTGTGTATCTGTTACGTACACGTTCACGTAGCACCTGTTGTGTGCTTTGTGTACACTGGGTTTTTGGAATGTCTGAGTAAATGAGATAGACGCAGTGCCAGCTTCCACAGAATTTACTTATCTCCCAGTTAATTCATGTATTACAATTGTGAAATGTTTTAGTGGAGACATGCTAGATACTAGGAGAGCATGGAATTTGGGGACCTGTCCTACTGTTAGTGGACAGTGAAGTCTTTCCTAAAGAGATGGTTTTTAGCTGAAATCTGCAGGATGTGTAGGACTATGAGGGGGAGGCAAGGAGTATTCTAGATGGTAGGAACGGAAAACAACTCATCTCTGTGCGTTCCGGTCACATGGGCCCTCTTTCCATTACTTGAACATACCATGCTTCTTCCTACCTCAGTACATGTAAACTGCACGTTACCATTTTAAAAGATGGATTAGTATCTCAGTTATTATGATTTTACCTTGGGATCTTCCTAAGAGACTTACTTTAAATGGAGTTTGTATGTGGATGGTGTGATAACTGCCCTAGTTTGGAATTAATTAGTTACTACCCGCTATCCCCACATCTCTGGGAGACCATGTGCCCACACCAGATCTAGATAATCAGACCTGTGTGTAGCATGCCTGGCCAAGAAAAACAAAACACAAGAACAGACTGAGGTCAAGCACTGAAGTGCACCTGGAGAGCTCCCTCAGCAGAGGAGGTCGTCTTGCAGGAGACCACAAGTGTCTCTGTCTCTTGCTGGCTCTGTTTGATTACAGAGGCGGGTACTTGCAAAGCTTTTAACAACTTGTGTCATGTTTTTAAAATCCTTGGGAGCTACCGAGTGGGTGTTCAGACCAAAAAGGCTGCTTCCTGAAGTGTTTATGCAAAGGGTCATTTTTAGAGAATTATGTGGAATGGAATTGGGTCTGACGTCGATTCTCAGTGTGCGCGCTCTCCCCTGGAGGAACAACCCATATGTAGAGGCCAGATGTGAGACCGAAGTCTTTGTTACATTATAAATAATGCTGGGGGAAAAGGAAACTTTTACTGGGAGCTAGAGGTTGGAGAAGAACAGAGTTTACTGTAGGCCACACACGACCAAGTTATCCTCATGTGCACTTAACAATAATCTTGGATTGTGTATGCCCCATAATCCGAAATGTGCACAAAACCTAAGTGTGCAGTAAATTACTAACAATACAGTAATGGAGCAGATGAGTGTCCAGGCCAAATACTGGCCATTGCTCACCTGCAGAAGCTCCCCCCAGTAGTCCCTTTTGGTCACGACCCACTTCCCCCTTCAGATGGAGTTTCCTGAGTTTTTTGGTAATTTCTTTATCTTTCTCTTCATATTTAGTACTTTTATATGCATTCCTAAACAATATAAGCTGATTTTGTCTGTTTTTGAACTTCACATACATGGAGTCATATTGTGTATTTTTTCCCTAATCCTTTCACTCAACATTTTGTTTGTAAAAATCACACATGTTGCATGTAGGTGTAGTTTGTTCTCTTTTATTACTGTATGGTATTTTGTGGTGTGACTGTACCATTATTTATTATTTTGCTATTGATAGATCTTTCACGGAACTCAGAGAAACATTTTATTTTACTTAGTAGATTACCAGGTTATTACCATTAAAGGATATAAGCTAGGACTAGCCAGATGGAAGAGATGTGTAGGGCAAGATTTGGGAAAAGCGTACAGACACCTTCCCTGCTGTCTCAATACACCGCTCTCCCCGACTCTCCAGGTGTTCACCAACCTGGAAGTTCTCTGAGTGGGTCCTTTTGAGGTATTATGGAGGCCTCATATCACGGGCACGATTGAGTCTTTGGCTGTTGGTGATTCAACTCCATCTCCAGCCTCTCTCTCCTCCCTGGAGGTCAGGGGTAAGACTGAAAAGTTCCAACCTGCTAATCACATGATGAGTTCATCTGGTGACCAGCCCTTCCCCCATCTTTAGGTACTTTCCAAAGTAACCCTATTAACATCGACTTAGTTGTGGTTGAACAGTGGCTTACAATGAATAACAAGACACCCCATGCACCTTTCTGGCTTTGAAGAGATTTCAGGAACTGAGGTCTAGAGACCAGATATTATCACAAAGGATGCTCCCACTGCTTGCTCTTATTAATTAGGAAATAACCAGGGTTTTGGGAGCTCTGACCCAGGAACCATGGACAAAGACCAAAATATGTTTATTACAAATCATAGTATCATAGTGATAGTTTCCATCTTTGAGTTTTTATTTAACCTCATATAGAAACTTATGTATTATCTTAAATTTTTTTTAAAGTTAAAACTTTTTTTAAAATTCAAAAGGCTTGAGAATTTCCCTGTGGCTGCTAAGTATTCTGATGGCTTTGAGATGAGAGAAAGAATGTAATTACTATTTGAATTGAACTATTTATTAATAACCATAGAAGTATCCTGCAGATGTTGTCGCATGCTCCACTGAATTGATAATTTTTTGAGAAACATAGTACCCACATGATTTTAAATGAAATGTATTTATATTCTCTTATGAGTACCTGTGATGCACCTGCTGTGAGCAACTGAATGACTAGTTTTGTTTGTAGTTACTGTGCATATTTTTCATAATCTTCTCCACTCTTGCTTGCAGTTTTAGTATCTCAGTTTTATTGATCTTTTGCTGCAAGAACAGTTTCCATGTCTCTGTTGGTTCTGTTGAGTTTTTGTAGGAGACGGTATACATATTTCTATATCATTTGCAAGGTGTAGGGTGACTGCACATGGTTCTGTGGGCAGAGACAGGGCTTCCTCATGCATTTGCATGTGTTTAGTCATGCCCTCCAATCTCTGGAATAGGAGATTATAGACTGGAAGGGAGCAATAGTGAGCAGAAGGTGGTATTTTAGGTAGGTTGTGGGCTCATGCTAGCTTCAGAGTATCTGTAAGACTGGAAGGACTTCATACCCAAACTAGAGGCCAAACTTCCAAAGCTTCTATACATATTTGGCTGGGTGAGTGTATGCTTCCATCTACCCACTAGGAGCCTAAATAATGAATACCCCCCACCAGCCTACAGTCTTATTTGAATGGAGAGAGCACAGATAAGTGCCATTTTTGAAGGACTTGGATGTTTGTGTTGCTATAGCCCTGTGGGAATGCTTGGGATTGCAATTGATGCACATTACCCTGAAAGGACCTTGGTAATTACTGATGAAAAGTTGTCCCTTCTCCACTGCAGATTGACATCAGTAAGTGCCATTATTTAGTGGATTTGGACACCATGAGAGAAACACCCCGGGAGCCGAAATACTCATCCAATAGAGAAGAGTGGATCAGCTTGGCCTACAGACCATTCCTAGATGCTTCCCGGTAGGTGCCTGTAATCCTAAGAGACGTACTACGATTAGTGCAGGTGAAAATTGGAAATTTAGGAGTGAATAACTTCCAGACCTGGGCTGATTCTAGTAGCCACCATTTTATTTTACTTTTATTTGGACCCAAACACATCTTCTATCCTTGTCCAGTTTGCTGAGGAATCTGAAAGTGCTCTTTTTTTTCCAGGCAACAGAATGCAGTGTGTATCTGGCATTATCCAAGTAAGAAAATCTAAGTAAAGCAGATAGATCTACTGAAGAACATGCAAATAAGTGTTTGACATTGATTATTTTTGGCAACCAACTTCAACTATCTTAATCGAGAGTGTTTTGATACTGTTAGGAAGATTGCCTATGTCCTTTAAGGAGCCAGAAGTTCATAGGCACTATTTTGGGGCTCAAGGTTCAGTCAGGGATGGGCTCCAACTTACTACATCATAAGTAGAGAGACCAGTAGACCAGGGCTTGGCTGGCTTTTAGAAACGCCTCAGAGTGAATGGTAGGAGGGGGGGTCAGGACATTCAGGTGAAGGAGTAATGGAGGGGGGCGATTGGAGGGGTCAGGTTTTGTTTATCCTTCATCAGCTGGTAGACATTTGGGTTATTCCCACTTTTTGGTTATTATGAATTATCCTGCTTTGAACACCGATGTGCCTATCTTCGTGTGTAGGGTTGGGTTTTAGCTGAAAAAGTCCAACAGAGCACAGAAGGGCAAGGGAATTGAGAGTTTGTGCAAGGAGGTGACTGTCATGATGGTTGGTGGTAGGTTGTGTAAGGAGGGGGCGGGGAAGCCATTGAGGGAGTGAGAGACCGTGAAAGGCAGAGGGTCATGGATGGATTGCATTGTCAGAAAGAGGAGAGAGCTGGAAAGAGAGGCAGCGGGGGGTTCCCTGCATCATGCATGCTCTTCGGTGTCTGCCATGACATTTGGGTTGAGAAAACCATGACAGCATGAGATCTGGGCCTGGAATGATCTCGAGCTCTGAGGGGACGGCGGATCCTGTTAACACAAGGAGCCTAAGTGGTCCCCAGATACTGACCAGAAGTATTATACATGGCTCACAGAACGACCTCTGTGTGTAGCAGATGGGACGAGGGAGCATTTCCGAGGGGACCTGTTGTTTCTTTTGGTTTTGAAGGGTGGACATGAGAAGCGTCCCCGTCTTCGCATTTCCCCTGTAGTAGCACGCCAGCACAGCAGCTGGTACACATAAACCGAGAGCCCGTGGAGCACGGAGAAGAAACTTGATGCTGGTGCACTTCTCACTGGAAAATTCGAAATCTCCCGAGGGAGGAGCAGGAGGTGTTGGCCACCTTCCCGCCTGCGTGACTAGCAGTGATACAGTCACACAAGAGACACGCTTGAGGGAATGCCTTTGGAGGTTTTTCATTTCCTATAAATTATCCTCATTTTTTGTAAATTGGCATTCTTTTAATGTTCTTATGCTGAGAAAGAAAGAAAGAAATCACTTGGTTTAAGAACTGAAAAGGTGCAGTTCACTTGAAGGTGGGCCAAATATAGTGAAGTGAGCACAGGGTCAGAGACACATGCATTTGACCTTGGTAAGTGCTGGTCATTCCTCTCTGATTCGCAAATTTCCATATCAGTAGAACAGAGGTAATATTTTATTGACTGCATGGACATGTCATAAGGATTAAATGAGAGCAGAAATATGAAAGTTTTTAAATTCTAAAGCATTATATTAATGTAAGTGTCAGGCCTTTGGATTAATTAATAGGCTGCCTAGGGCTCCAATATTATGCTGATTTTCTTTACATTTCTCTTCCTCTGTATTTCATAGTATATATTGATCTAACTGCAAAAATAGCGGGATCATACAGTCCAGTAGCATGCACCCGTTTATAGGTGTCAGTTTGGGGCCTTTCCTGCAGATGCTTTCCCGGGACTCCCCTCTGGCAGAGCTGCCCCTGCCTAGGTTTGGCTTCAGAGTGCATTGGTGTTCGCTCATTGTCTTCTTCACTGCTTAATCATCCAGTTCTGCTGGCATTGTTTTTTTCAGTTACAGCTGACATTCAGTATTGTTTTATATTAGTTTCAGGTGTACAGTATAGTGGTTACACATTTATATAATTTATGAAGTGATCCCCCTGATAAGTCTTATACTCACCTGGCACTATACATGTTATTATTTTAATATTATTAATAATATTAAAATGGACATGGCTTGCTGTCAATGAATAGAATGAGGTGAGAATGTTACTGTGTGAACTCCATGCTGGGTCATAAAAAATTACATGGCCCTTGAGATACTAGCTCTTGGAAGCCAATTATTTCAAATATTGACTATATTCCCTATGCTTTACTTTACAAGCCCATGACTGTTTTGTAATTATTGATTTATACTTCTTAATTCCTTCACCTTTTTCAGTTTCCCCAGGCCTCCTGTTATCTGGTAACCATCAGTTTGTTCTCTATATCTGAGTTTGTTTCTGGGTTTTGTTTGTTGTGTTCTTTAGATTCCACATATAAATGAGATCATATGGTATTTGTGTGTCTCTCTCTGACTTATTTCACTTAGCATAATACCCTCTAGTTCCAACCATGTTGTTGCACATGGTAGGATTTCATTTTTTTGTATTTTATGGCTGAGTAATATTCCATCGTATATATGTACCACATCTTCTTTATCCTCTTGTCTGCTGATGGGCATTTTGGTTGCTTCCATGTCTTGGCTATTGTAGGAAGATTAAATCTTTTTGTTTTTTGGATGATCAGAGAGTCTGTTTTGCATTATTGTAAAATTAGTTTTGTGCAGAGTGATTGTGTGTACACCAGCTGTGCTCCAAGCCATCCTATAGAGAGTCTCGGGTTTGAAAAGTATATGCAGAATTTTGGGCTTGCCACTGCTTTCAGCTAGCTTAGACCAAGTAGCTAGTGTCATCAGAGGTCTTTGTTCAAGTTCCTTGAGAGTTAGAACCACGTCTCTTGTTGATTCTCTACAACTCTCAGCATATAGTAGGGTCTTAGAAAATATTTATTGATTATTTGATGTTAAAACTGAATTTGTCCCAAAGTAAAATGAAAAAAAAAAAAAAAGAGGTGATATGAGGATTTTTTCAGAAACTTCTGATGCCCTTATTTAGTAAAATAAAGGTCACTGAGTTGTTTTAAAGTTATAGTCATGTTTATTTCATCACTGTAGAACTTCCAGAATCATCTACTTGATGTGGCCACCAAAGCTACTTGCTATTCGTCACACAGAAGCAGACCCTAAATAAGGGTCCAGAGAGCAGGGGCAAGGAAACCCCTTGAACACTGTTCAGTGTCTTCTCCACAGGAATGTGGATGGAGCTTCTAGGACCTTCATGCGCACGTAGCTGTCAGATGGAAAAAAGACAGGCGCAGAGCATTTCCCCAGCGGCCGTGGTGGGACCGAAGGTCAGAAAATGGCTAGTTGCCTAACAGCAGTTCTTTCTCAATCCCCACATTTTGAATATTGGCTAAAGGTGGCTGGTCATCAGGTTATGATGTTGTCAGATGACTGACCCAGGGTCACGGAATCAGTGAAGGGATTTACTCTCCATCAGGCAGTGCTGTGATTCCAATTTGTGTCTCAGCAAACCCCCAGATCATATGCAGTATGGGGCTTTGGTGGTTGCTACCAAATAGTCAAAGCTGGGACTGTATTCATTGAATGTCAAGGGTCCATTGGGCATTCCTACTGAAAATGAAGCGTCTTTTTGGTCACATGGGTAATGGTGATTGAGCAGATTCTGTGTAAACGGAAACCTGGAGCAGTTACTTGACCTTTTGCATTAATGTTTTCTTTGCTAACATGGATGCCCTCCATATGTCGCTTCCCTGCAGCTTCCCCTCCCCCACCACACACTGTAGACTCCTCCTTTGCTCTGCCCCACCTGATGGCTTTAGGACTGAAATTTTGGGAAGAGAAGAGGAATAAGAGCTTCATATTATTTTTGATATTTTCTTTGCAGAAGATGAATATTGTCAGGGGCGAGGAAGGTAAACTAATGCTCTGATTGGGAGTCAGGGCATGGTCATTCATTCATTCACAGAGTATTTATTGATCCTTTTTTGTGGCACTGTTTAAAAGTTGGAGACAGCGGTTAGACAGGTTAAGTCTTCAGGGGACTGACATCCTAGTAGAGTAGAACATACTCATATAGCATGTAACTCCTGCGTCCATTTCTCTTTTGTTATAAATGTCACCTGTGTGTTGCTTACTGATCATAACAGTAATGTCCCTCAGCCCACTTCCTCTTAAAGAATATTAAAGAACAGTCACATTTTTGCTGAATACCAGCTTTTTGACTGTGACGAAGCTTAAGTCTTGAAGGAATTCAGAAATTCTCTTCAGAACCGAAGATTGCTGTAGAAGTCCCGTTCTGCGCTGAAGGTTGTGGAAAGCCTGGGACTGAAATGTGAACTAAGTGCAGGAGAGAGCGGGAGACACAGAGAGAGAGAACTCATTTAGAAAAGAAAGAGAACTGGCAGTCAGTTTAGACTGCAGATTCACAGGGATATTAATGTTTGGATGGATGGATAAAAATAAAAGAGAAAACCTGAGTACTGGGACATTTTTTGTTTTGTTTTGTTTTTTTAAAGGAAAAATTGACCCAGCGTTTCCATTTGTGCCTGCTGAACTGGCGGCCCTGGGGACTGGCAGCCTGTCTTCCGTGGACGGCAGCGAGAGCAGATTTAAATCTCCACAGCAGACCGCTTTCTAACCCTGATCAGTAGGGCTGGTAATTGAATTAGAAAACATCATGAGCTGTCAGCTAATTATGCTGTTCAGGCAATTGCTTTGTCCAGGTCTGTTTTCATCCTTGAACCTCCTGAGTGACTTGCTCACTGGAGGGAGAAGTATTTTTGTTTCCCTGATAGAGGCCCGCACCTATTTTATTCCCTAAATGGTGCTGCCTGTACTTACAGCCCCAGGGCAATACTTGGGCATTTCACAGGATTACGGACATTGTTGTAGGAGTTTTGATTGGCATTAGTTTTGTTCTAATTTGTGATTCAGTCTGATCTTGCTTTCCATGTGTTTGAATGTGTGCACCCATGATGCTCAACTGCTCTTTTCAAAGGCAAATAACCAATTTGGTTTTCCTCTTTCCAGCAATAATACATTATAACAATTTTAAAGGCCCTAATGATGCTTAACAAGCTATTGATGGCAAAAATAAATAAATAAATAAATAAATAAATAAAATAAAGGAACCTAGAACAGCAGCTATAGTGTTAGAAATGAAGAATTCAACCCAACTTGTTCTGGTCTGAAAAAAACCAGAGAATCTTCCCACTCCAGCTCAGGGTGTGTGTATTGATTGTTTCCTCACTTCATCTTCTAGAATAAATTAGTGGCTTTAGATGTTAAAGATAGATAGTGCTATTAAAGAATACGAGCAGAATCTGCAGGAGAAAAGGAGTTCATCCTGTAATAAGGACTTTTCTAGTACCAAGTTCTGATGATAAATAGATTCTTCTTAGCTTCTCCTATGTGTAGTCGCCATCTTTTGCATAGTTTTGTGTTTAGGCTTACCTAGAAATGCTTCCTGAACACATTATCTAGAATTTGATGCTGAGTTTCTTGTGATTGTACACTGAGGAAGTATGGCAGAATCGGGGTGTTTCTTGGATCTTATGATGTATCCAAGTGAGACCCATGTTTGTCCTTAGCAAGATGCTTATTCCACAGCACATATCCCGTTGGACTTTGAATTCCCCATTGAGAGTAGGAACCCTCTCTGTCTGTCGTTGTATTCCTGGCACTTAACCCACTGCCTCACATCATGCTCAGTCACTTGTGGTTGAACTTAACTGAATTAAACTTGTATCTCATTTGTATAAAATCCATCCCTTGCCGTCTTCCTCAGTCCTTCCTTCCTTCCTTCCTTCCTTGCATGCTTCCAGCCAGCCAGCCAGCCAGCAGCCAGCCAGCCAGCATTTCTTTTTCAGCACTAACTACGTGCCAGACACTGTGCTATTGGTAAATAAAACAGAAATCTGGGGGTGGGGGAAACAGGCAATAACAAGTTAACTGACAAATAAATATACAATCATTAATACAAATTGTGAAGTGTAATGAAAAAACACACAAGGTACACTGAGAAAGAGTACCATATTTTTCCGTATACAAGACAAACTTTTGTCTAAAATTGTTAGACCAAAAATTGGGGGTTGTCTTGTACATGGGGTAACCAGTTGAGAAGGTTTCTTAATCTTGGGTTAGAAAAATAGGGGTCATCTTATACATGGGGGCATCTTATACATGGAAAAATACGGTAAGTGATAGAAGTAGAAATTTAGCGTTTTCTAGGGTGGTTGGAAGCCCTCATTAAGATGAAGAATAAAAATGATACAGACTTAGTGACGAGAAAAACAGGATGGAAGGGTGTTGTGGGGGGGCGGGAGCATATGCAAAGACCTCAGGGCAAGAAAGTGACTGTGGTTTTGAGGAACTGAAGGAGGCGGAGGGTGGTGGGACGGAAGCAGGAGGAGCAGGGCAAGGGCTGGATTTCCTAGGACTGCGTAGGCCACGGGAAAGGGCTTGGATTTTATGCGAGCGGTCCTCTAGTTGCCGCAGAGTGAACAGAGATGCCGATAGTTTCGGTTACGAATAGGCAAGTGGCTTTTCTTACTTAGTGTACGTTGGAATGTTGGATGGAGAAAACGAAATCATACATAGTAAATGCAGCCTTCAGCGCGTGTCCTCCCTTTTGAATGTGTACATGTCATAGGAGCTGCATAATTTTCATTTTAATTGATACTGCTAAAATTGCCTTTCTGAGTGGCAATATCTGTTTCCTAGTTCCTCACCAGGGTTTGATACTGTTAGACTTTTTAACTTTTCCACACCTGAGCTTTGAAAAATTGTATCTAGTTTACATTTCTCTGATACCGGTAATAGTGACTATTGTTTTGTATGTTTATTGGCCATTTGCATTTCTCTGTTCAGATCCTTTGTCATTTTTTCCTCTTGAGTTGTTTCCTTATTGATTGCAGGAACAGCATATATTCTAGATACTAATCCATGGTTATATGTAGTGCAAACGTTTTGGTCCCAATCTCTTATCTTTTTACCTTTGTTGCAACTTGCCTTTTGCATTCAACAGTCATGTATGAGTATAGTGGCCCTTCTTCCGTCTCCAGCCAGTTGGCATTTTTGCTGATGCTGCCCCACGTACAGCCCGAGATGCTGTTCTGAAATCATCTTGTAGAACGTTTCGGCACACCAGGAAAAATCGTCATCACATCATTTACTGTCTTGGCCCAATAGACGCTTTTTGTTTTTATATATTTTTAGTTATTTTACAAATAACTTTTAAAAGTAAGAATAAAAAGCTAGTAAAAGAAACTTCCTGTGAAATTTTAATAATAATTTAGATGTAGCAACCCCAAATCTTTATTGCACGTCCTCCTGGTTTTGACATGGACTGCGCTGACAACAGCTCACTGCTGATTGGCTGTCACGCAGGACCCTGGATGTATCCATCTTGAACATACTGATTCTGTACTTCAAATAAATCTCTGATAGGTTCTAGCTTATATCTTTTGGTTGTTCTTGCACTCGTATTATCAGAATGCAAAATTTAAAGAATTTTTTTGTAACCTTTAGTGGCTCCTAATTTTGTCAAAGAGAAGACAGCTAGTGATTTTTCTCTGTAATTCAACATTTTTATTTTTAGATTTAAAATTAATTAAAAGTGATCAACCCATTGAATTTTTTTGTCATTATCATGTGTATGTCCTTCTAGTCAGTTTTGTATATGAACCTGCCTTCAGATTTGTCTACTTATGAACTGTATCAAATAAAACTTGGCGTATAGACATCATAAAATATGCAAGAATATGGTCATGCACCCTTTTAGCATAACAGGATGGTGTAGTTTCTTGTGTCTTTCCTGTTGAATGACTAACTGAATGAGAATACCTTATTTCCTTTCTGTTCTTAGAAATATGTTCATTCATCAGTTCCTGAGTTTGAGAAAATTCATCTAATGTATTGTCATCTGACATACTCTGAAGTTTTGTATGTACAATCAATCAGCATTAGAGTCTCGCGCTGCTATTTTTCTGTGCATTCGTCTTCTGTTTTGTCTAATAATAGTAAAATGTCTTCCTCTGTCACTTTTCTTCTCATTACCATTATGGACAGGAAACTTAAAATTTTTTAAATCGTGAGGTGTGTTCAATGAAAGCTAAAAGCAGACTATAAGGATATGAGGTCGGACAATTGATTTTGTGAACTCATCCTAGAAAAATTGCAACGTACCTCATTGTTGAATATCAGTACAGTCACCTTCGAATTCCTCCCCTTGGGAAGCTGTGCACTTACGCCAGTGCCCAGTCCACCCTTCAAAGCAGTTTTGGAACTCCTTTTCTGGAAAGAACATCAGATCTGTTGTACCAAAATCTGACACTCACATTGGCAGCACTGTACGAACAACTCCATTATGACACCTTATTCTATTTTTAAAAATAAGTATGATTTCTCTTTGTTCTTTGGGAGACTCAAAAAGAATAAAAATTATGAAATAACAGCCCTCCCAAATAGTAAGGAATTGTACGAAAAAGAAAGTCAAAAACTAATGTTATACCAAGGACTGAGTTGACCAGAAATACAAGGGCTGTGTGGAAAGTCTCCAGCGATGGACTATGAAAAATAGAGGCATTTATGGCTGGATGTTTTCCAGGCAGCCCCCGTGTATGCCGACTACATTATCGAAGCTTTTGTTGTGTGGAGTCACTGGGAATGGAGACGACACGTAATGAGCTCTAGTCTTTCCTTATTACACGTAAGCCTGCAGGAGTTGGCTCTGGCTTACGGCTTTCTGTTCTGCCCTTCCCCTTATCTGTGCAACAGGGACAGAAAGAATAAATTAACTTCTTTGTGACCGAGGCAGGTGCTGCTTCCTCCTGTTCATTTTGTTTGCGGAGCCCTGCTTTATCTCGTGTGCCTCTCTTCTGAGCCTCTTTTCCCTGTCAAAGCCCTTGAGCTGTTAGCTGTTGAAGTAAGTGCATCTCTGTCACGCACAGAAACCGCCAGTGTCCCAATTGGGAAGAATCTCTAAGAGGTGTGTGTGCCAAGCACGATATCATTGTGTGCAGGCATTGCAGGCGTCTGCCAAACCCAGGGCGAGGCTGCCAGTACAAATGCCACGTTGATATGACATTTACAAGTTTAGAATCTGGATAAGGACTGGCAGTGAACACCCTTCAGCTACCTCATCTAGGGTCCCAATAACTGGGCCAACTTTTGATTTTTAGACTCTGAAATCACAATCAAGAAGTAATGTTTGATAGAGAATTTGAAATCATCACTGTCACTTATTTTTAAGAAGTCATGAATCCTGTCAGCCTGTTCCTGGGATGCAGGATAAGTCTAGTGATTGAGTCCAGAATGTAGAATCAAATCTGCATTTGAATGAGGGTTCTGTTACTTATGGGGTGACCCTGAGTAATTACAATTTCTCTTTGTAATCTTAATCTATGCGAGCCTATAAAACAAAGATAATATCATTTTCCTCCTGGAGTTATTGGATGGATTCAATATCTTTAAAAGTGTAAGCACTTTTCCTAGTGCTTGTCCAATGCTGTGTTCAATAAACTTGGAGGATGTTTTATATTCTTTAGAAACTCATGAGAAAATCAGGTTTCCAACTGGTCCTATAGTTTAATAACCAGTATCTCTATGTGTTTTATCACCTGCCAGGGACATGTCAAGACATGAATTGCGTATAGGACTCTCTTTGTGACTCAAGAATTACACAGGAAGCTCAGGGAATATTAATAGTTTTCTTTACCTCTCCAGGAAAATTTAAAGTTGGAGTCAGGGTCATTTGAGCAGTTGGCATCTCTAAGTTTCTTAGATGCTGAAACTCTTGGGTACTAAGACTTTATTTCAGTGATGGCACTTCTTTGATTGGCCTGGAAGTTTCCCGTGGTTTATGCTAATGCACAGTGAAGACGTGTGGCTGTTTTGAAGGGTACACTGGAGCTTGATAGGGAGGCTGTCTTCCTGGCATCGATAACAAGCTGCTTGGTTTTGATTACGTCTTCCTTGTGATCTAGTAGCTAAATACCAGACTTTTCTTTGCTGTCCCTATAAAACACAATCCTCACCGAAGCATTTTATATTTTCTTTCATCATTTTCAATACCATTAGTAAATTCTCCCAAATGATGAAACTCGGTCTTGTCTTTTCTTCCCCCTTGTTTTTCAGCTCTTCACAGCTGCTGCGGGCCTTTTACGTCCCCTTCCTGTCAGATCAGTATACGGTGTATGCGAACTATACCATCCTCAAACCCCGGAGAGCGAAGCCCACCAGGAAGAAAAGTGGAGGTTAGCAACACGCCTCTGACCCCAAGGACCCCCGTCTGTTCACTAGCAATTCCACTGCCGGGGCTCCCCCCAGGTCCCCTCCCGTACTGTTCGTGATGAAGGCCGCCTCACACAAACCCTGGTGTCAGGGTGCTGGGGGCCAGTCGGTCTGTCCCATTCGCTTCCTGCTGTCTCTGCTCGGCATGCAGACTCTCTGCAGCTGCACAGGGCACGGCCCTAGCGTCCAGGTAGGTTCCGTGTCCCACCGCTCACCATTTCTCCTCTGTTCACTTGTCCGGCAGACCCGAGAAGAGCGGAGCCACCTCCCAGGAAGCACTGAGCGTCCCCGAGCCGCAGGCCATGCCCAGCAGTCCCCCGCACGCCGGCCCGGCGTCCAGAACAAGCCGGCCTCCCGTGGGCCTCGGGGCTTCTGCACCGCTGTGCGGCGGCTCCTCGCGGACCTTCTGGCTCGCACCCTGGAACCGAAGACGAGCACAGCCGACTCGCCCACCTCCATGTCCTTCTGCCCTCCAGCAAGACGAAGCTCCTGTCCCGGGGATATCTCAGGAAAAAGGCGACTGAGGAAGTGGGACCGATTCCATGATATAGGATGCCTCTCATGTTCACTTTAGTTCCTTTACAGCAAGATGTAACTAACTGTGTATTTGTTTCTTCAATGCCCAGTATAAAGGTATCGACAGACCAGACTGTAACTGTATAGGATGTATTTGGAGAGAATCAATTCTATCAATTGGTACATTTGGTTAACATCACATTTTTAAGTAATGTATTCTGAGACCATTTCTGAGGAAATCGCGAATTTCCCTTTTTTAAACAACCCCAGTGAAAAAGACCGGTGTGTATTTGCAGCCCCTGTTTTTGAGTCTATACTACAGAGCACAGCCTGCATGGGGCACTTCTCATCAAACAAGCAATTATAAGGACCTAATTAAAATGTAATAAATGTAGGGTACTATTACCTTTACACACAGTACTGCATAGTTTACAAAGCACTTTCACATTATCTCATTTGATCATCAGTCATGACGTGAGGTAGACAACACAAGTGGTTTTATCCCCGTTTTACAGGTAGAGGAACTGAGAGCACAGAGGAGGTAAAATGACTTGCCCAAGGTCACATGGCCAATTAGTAGCAGCACTAGGAGCTGGAGCCTGGGTTGCCTAACTTCTCCCCTAGTGCTCTCCCATATTTCCTCGCTTGACTATGAAAATATTACTTGAAAGAATGGTGAGGTTGGCCAGAGACCTGGTGATAACGTGACTTTCTATTTTAAGGAAGAAGTTTATCTGTATTTCTTTGAGTCCTTTGGTGCCTCTGGTCTGTCCCTTGGTTAGACCGTCTTATCTGTGCTCTGTGGGACAGCCTGGCAGGAAAGCAGTGCTCACGTTTGGAAGTCATTGCTCTTTTGTAGCAACACAAGACCCAAGGCCAGTTCCATTTCTGTGGTCATTCTGGGGTCACACTGTAGGTGCCTTATTTCCCTAAGGGTAAGTGTGTCCAGTGTCTGCAAATAGGATGAATCTATTTTTCAGAGTTCCCATCTTACATTTTTCCAAGAGGAGGGCTTTTTGATCGGAACTGATCCAGAGAGGAGAAAAGAAGTGGTAAAGGAAGAAATGGCTAGTCACCACGTAAAAAGCCTCCCTTTTGGGGTCCCCCGCACACAGGAATATCTGGGACAGGGTCTTGACAGTGTAGAACGATAACTAGTGAGTGACGATAAACTGCTTTAAAGATATCTGGCATGCTCAGCACTTGATTACTGTTTTCCAAACACTGGCATTTTCGATTTGAGCACAGGACAGAGCGTTCTCAGTTAAATGCCCTGCCGTTCCTGCATTCACAGTGTGCGGTGCTTCGCAGTGGCTAAAATCCTGGATTTTTTGCAGAGGTGAATAAGAAGTTCAGTAACGGAGGTCCATGATGAGCACTTGGTTTTCTTCTAATCAAAGTGGTACAGTGCTGATCTATTTGATCATCTTGCATGTTAAAAAAAAATCCTTCTGAGCAAGAACTTTTACAGTAATATAGCACACAAAAAGTCATGATTGATCAGGGAGTCCTTGGGAATGTCAGGTCCTACCCCTTTTACCACTTGGTTGTGGTTTTCTCTGTTCTATGTGTATCTCCAATGAGAGCACAATAAAGGGCAGAACACTGTGCCAAATGCTGTAGGAAAGGGATAGAAAAATGAAGTGGGTTTGGTCGTGAAGGTGTTTTTCATGCGCTAGTCTATAAACGCATCTAAAAATCTCCATCCCAGCAACGCGGGGAGGATAGCTTTGCCTGAAAAGAGGGTTCCAAAGCACCTGTCGGAGGCACATGTCTCCTCCAGAGAGTTAGGGGCGACTGCCCTCGGTAAGGGTAAGGTACTGAGGTACCTTCTCCATAGACGGGTGAATATCCGGGAGTGAGAGGCTAGATGATTGGGAACAACCTTTGACTCTGGAGCTGAGGGAGGGAGTGGGTGTACTTGGCAGTTCCAGGGCTCTCTGACCTCCAGATCTTAAGCAGCCCTATCTGAACCCCAGATCTTACGACACTGGGTCCCATTACTAAACCAGACTGTGTAGCAGTTGTCTGCCATCAGAACTTACCTGTCACTTGGTAGGTGTCAACAGGTAAGAAAGAAGACTCATCACTTTCATCTCTTGGGAGAGAGTCACAGAGAATTGAGGCCCATACTCTATTACTGAATTCAAGTTCAGAAACAGATGGTCTTAAATCAAGGTGGTTCTTGATCCCAACTATGTATGTGGGTCATTTTCTCTAGTTTGGAGTCCTAGGAAAGAACCTCGCAACCCCCTGTGATTCTGCCACATTAGATCTGGAAGGGACCCGTTTGGGCAGAGCACCCATGGCAGCTCTTTATGGCGTTTTGCATTTCATGGGGTTTCCTGAACTAAGAACTCACGGTGATTGTGCTCTGTTCTGGCCAGTGTCAGGCAGCTCTGCTTCTAATGTGGTTCATTTTATTTTCTCTAAAGAGCAAAAGAGGCACAATTTAATCTTTGCCCCCATAGGCATATTAAAGCTCTCGTGTCAGTTCATTCTTACGCTCCTACATTAAATTAAATGCCTCGGGTGAATGGATAAATGAACATGTGCTGAGCTTTGATTTTCTGTAAGGGGAGATCAGACATCCGCACGCGCTGCTGTGTTTCAGAGGCTCTCTGCCGTTGCCGTAAATCTAAATGAATGTTGCCTTCAGCTTCTCCACCATATGTAATAACCATGTGATTCATGCTACAAATGAAATCAGGAAGGAGGGCAGGGCTGAGGCAGGAGGCCTGTCCGGTTCATTTGTTTGCCTGACTCCTGTGCTTTATCCCACATGTCAGTGTTTACAGTCCTACTTGGATTTTCTGTGGAAGAAAAACGCTAAATAAACCCTGGCAGTTTGATTTTCCTTTTCTTAAGGTGGTATTTTCTCTTTTGCTTTTATCGTTTCAACCTTTGGTGAAGACTGGAAACGGAAGGAGCTCAACTCCTTCTGTGCACCCGACTCCTACCCATTAGTGCCTCTACCTGCCCCCCACAGGCTGACTAGCTCAGGTGATTGATTCTCCGAAGTCTAGGAGGCAGCCTCCAGGAAACCCAGTGAGGATGAGTTTTATTCTGTGGAAAAACCACGCATAGTAGGAATTACTCACTGTGTCAGTGTTGTACATAAAAGAGAGGTTTCTGGGTTTGTCTTACGTTTTTGGATGAAGAGTCCTCATCATGTGAGAGTCTTAATCTTCTTAGAAATGTGGATCTGGTGATATCTAACAGGTCACTTCCCCCTTTGTCGGGAGTTGTTAGGAGCAATACAACTTCTTTTTGCGAATGCATTCCTAATGATCATTCTTACACTTGGCACCTTGTGGCCAACAACTTCTAGTAGCCATCTGATTGGTCATCAGTTCTTTTCCCACGGGACCCAAAATCCCTGTGAAGCTTTTGATTTCTTTCTCCCAAGTTGTTGCGGAGAGGATTCTTTATTAATACACTTGTTTCCCCCTGTCTAGAGGGCTCATCCTTTTCTCAGATTGTTATTTTTACGTGGAAGGCCGGCTTGAATCCCTCTCTTCCAAGAAGCCTTTTGAGACTTCAGACCCCTGTGATTACCTCCTTTCCTCAATCCACTTGAGTTAGGCTGACCAGACATCCTGCTTTAAACGGGACAGAAAACCACGGTCCTGTCCTGGTTCTAACAGTCTGCCTGGTCAGCCTTGTCTCACTGGGCTAAATTCAAGGTGTCAGCAGGCTAACCATATGTACCGTTTAAACCAGGACAGGTGTGGTTTTCTGTCGCATTTAAAATGGGATGTCTGGTCAGCCTATCTTGAGTACCTAGTGTCTTCACTTATGATGTAGAATCTTAACGTGTCACCCTGTAAGTCTGGCTCTCAAGGCCACGGCTGGCACATCTAGGGGCAAAGACTGTGTCACACTTGTGTATATTCCCAGAGCTCAGCACAGCTCCCCAGTCATGTTGGACTCTACATGTTCGTTGACAACAAAGGAAAAGTAAAAAGAAACCTGCACCTGATGTGCAGCTGTTACCCTCAGTTTGGCTGCTTTCCAGACCACAGAAAATAGAGCAAGTATTAAGTCCTCTAATACTCAAAGGAAGATTTGGAAGACATGCATGGGGTTCGTTGTAGGAATTCGGAGGTACACAGGTTTCCACACAAAGGCAGATTCCTCGGGGTACCTTCTGAAAAGAGAGATTGGGTACCTTTATGGAAATGTTCTGTGATTACTTGATTCTGGAGGGTCAGACTTAGTCCCAGAGAATGTCCTCCAAGTGTGAGGAGGTGTTCTGTCCCTACCCGACATGCTCTGCTGGGAAAAGCGAATCACAAGATAGAATCTTAGTGATACATTGAAATTCAGTAATATCAAGGGGCATATGATTTTTTTAACTAAAAGCTGTTTTGGCTTTCTTCAGCTATGAAGTTCAACAAAGAACTGCCTTTGAAGCAAATTGTCACCAACAGATTTAATAAATGAAATTCAGATAAGGGATAAGAGACTTCAGAATTGTTGTGACACGGACAGACCGGAAAGTCCTATCGTGGCTTCTTAGAAGAAATTACTGTGATTAAATTAACAACTGGGTTAGGTGGCATTTTACCTGACCATGAGCATTTTTTAAAAAATATAAGCGAGGGAGTTCCCTGGTGGTGTAGTGGCTTAAGGCTTCGGCGCTCGCACTGTCAGCGCTGCGGCCTGGGTTCAATTCCTGACCAGGGAACTACCCACATACAAAAAAAAAAAAAAAAAGAAAAAATGTAAGCGAATCTTCGGAAACACTTCAAGGCGGTGGGTTTTTGATTTTTGATGTTGCTTCTAGTTTCTGGGCTGCTTGTTCTGTCCTTACACGCAGGCCTGGAGGAAAAAGTGTAAGCCAGGAGACTCTCTAACAGCCAAAAGACCCTGTGAGTTAAAACATGCTTCTCACAAGGGGATTTTGCAGACCTACAACTGGATTCCAGCTGTTAACCTGCCCTGTGAGGAGGGTTCTTTTTGACTTGGTTTGCCTGCAGAACCGGTGTTTGGCTGCTGGTGTCACTGGCCTATAATTTGCCAGTTTTATTAACTTTGGAGTCCTAAGTTGCCCAATGACAAAGGTGTGCTTTTTGGTCTATTTTGCCACCTGCCTCAGCAGCGTTGTCCCCAGTGCTGGAGAAGACGTGACCTAAAGGGCAGCGATTCTCAACTAGAGCTGCACGAGTCATTGGGGGGGGGGGCTTTAAAAATTCAGCGCTGGGTGACCCCACCCCCAACTCCCAGGAACTCTGAGTTAGTGGCCCAAGATGGGCCTAGGTATCATTATTTAAAGAAACAGCATCACCTTGGGTGAGTTTTCTGATATTCACTGCTGTTGCTATTAGGGACCGGAAGGCAGAGAATCACACCAAAGAGCAAAGATCGGCAGGCAAAGTGTTTGATGTCCTTTTCCAAGGGCAACACTTGGCTACCCAGGCCTCCATCGAGGCCTCTTCCCCTCCTCAAACCCTGTAACTTTTTCCAGCCTAGCAAACCTTTCTTGCCCCATCTCCCACTTTTCTGGGCCCTGCTTTTTTGGGGGAAACTGTTAATTCACATGGTACACTTGTGGATATTAATCATTTACTGTAGCTCTCTCTTCCCCACCGACGCTCCCATCTCTGTCCATCTGAATGCTCACACATCTGGACAAAGGAATGGCTAATTCCGGCAACTTTCAGACCCATTCAAGTGGCATTTTTGTGTATTACTGGGTGGGAGGAGAGGGCTCGAGACGGCAGATCCAGCCTTCAGGAGGACCTCCTGGCCTTTAGGTTTTCAGACCCTGCCGACCGACGGGCACTGCTTGGTCTCCTCAGACTGTCTTCAGTAGGAGAGTGAGGAAGAAGATGTGCGCGGACGCTCGGCCCTCCCGCTCAGGACGTGCTGGGTGAGCCTGCCCGGGGGATGTGCATATACTCAGCTCTGTTTCTGCGAGACACGTCAAGTGAGGACTTCCCCTGTATGATGCTTCCACTGGTCTGCTACCCACCTCAGACACAAGTGCAGAGGTTAATATCATCTTGACCTGAACTGCATTCACTCAACAAACAAGAAAAGACCGACTATCATCCAGGAGCTGGTCTCACTTCTTTCTCCATCTCGAAGCCTCCCTGGTATTTCCTAGAATAGGTTCCCACTTTTTTTTGTCTCGCCAGTGAACTATTTGTGGAGTTATGCAGCGAAGGAGCTGGTTCCACTGTGCTGCGTGTCTAAGAGAATCCCACGAATTTTTAAGAATCCCATTCCTTTCCCCTGTTCTTGGGCCTTTGTCTTTCACTGCTTTCCCACCGTCTGTTGTGACTGGAGATACTCAGAAGAAAAACAACACCGGGGTTTCAGTTTGTTGCCATGTTGTTTTGGTTTTGTTTTTGTTTTACTCTCAGACTTCACTCTTCGGAAAACTCCGAGGCCTTGTCCACAGTGTCGTCCTAGCGACTTCCCTGGTGTCCAGCAGAGGGCACCCTATTTTCACGAAAAACTTCCAGCTCCTCTCCTGTACGAATCTGCTTAGTTTCAGTTTGCTGTTATTCTTGGTGCCGACATTCTGGTGTTAATTGAAAGACCCGAGTTGCACTTCTCTAGAATCTTTATCGGGGCATTGCACTCTTATATTGCCGTAACTGCAAAAATTGCCTGGAGGAAACCGTGCCCGAAATTT
Organism: Lyroderma lyra; assembly: GCA_004026885.1. Lineage (NCBI taxonomy): Eukaryota > Metazoa > Chordata > Mammalia > Chiroptera > Megadermatidae > Lyroderma > Lyroderma lyra. The sequence continues at coordinate 348,232 of PVJL010000133.1, forward strand.
AAGGAGGGATGATGATGGATCACCACAGTGATTCCCTGGTTGGTAAATGATCCACAGGCAATTCTCAGTTAATTTCAGTTCTATTTGACATGGCCGTGATGGTATTCATAGGTAGGAAAAGTTATGTGTTTGGCTGAGAGAGGGGAGCCGCCACTTTTAGGCGTCATTACCAGACATCTGTCCATTTTCAAGGTTGCAAACGAGCAGAGCATGTCATACACAGTCTTAACTTCGCCGCTGCTAACTTACTGATATTGTCAAAGCAACCCACACGATATATGAATGATTAGGGTTCTCCCCTCTGCCAGATGTCTGCTTGCTCAACAGAAGGTAATGGCATTTGGTAGGGACTGAGCCCTGTAAAATAAAATGCCTCAGGTACCTTTGAATGTGCCTCCTGCTTAAATCGTGGGGCGAAAAGCCAACATTTGCAGAAGGAAGTAGAATTTGCATTTAAATGTGTAGGGTACCCACCTATGCCTTGAGGAACAGAAAATGTCAGCTCTCTGTTACGGAAGGAGAGTCCCATCTTTATGTGCATTAGACTCAATCTTAGAGGAGTGCATTAGGATTGGGGCTTTGTTGTTGTTGTTTTGGCATGTTTTTCTGGTTTTTACCCCTTCTAGATTGTCAGATTTACTCTGTGGAGAAATAATATGAATAATAGCTAACACTTATAAGCTTTTACTATCTGTTATAAATGTTTCAAGTTGCTCTCACTTCCTCACCAAAGCTTTCCAACAACCGTATGAGGTCAGTAACTAGTATTATTCTCTTTTTAAAGATGAGGACACTGCTGCTCAGAGATAGTAAATGTCTTGCCCAAGATCACCTAGGTAGAAAGTTGTATACTTGGAATTCCAGCTCAAGCAGTCTGACTCCAGACCCTCTCTCTTCCCCGTTCCCTTACACGCCCTCTCTCGTGACTCCTGGGAAGTCCACAACCCCACAGCCCTTGATGTCCTTTTTTGGGTATTATGTTGAAATCTGTGGAATGATCAGATGGGCAGAGATAAGACTAGGACCTAGTTGAAATTGTTTCACTTTTTTTTTTTTTAATCACCTCCTTAATCTGCTTCCAGTAAACACAGCCTAGAGGTTATCCTCCTAAAACAGAGTTTGCAGATAATATATTTAGCCTTTGTAGGGTTTTTCTAGAACACTGTGGGCCCCCAGCTAATTTTAATCACAGTGAGATCAGAAAGGCAGCTGGTTTCTGGAAGTCCTAGAAGTTAGTGGAAATTCTAGTTTCTGATTACAGTCTCAGCTGAATTTCTGCTGAGATGTGAGGGGCATGTCTGGGGGTGTGGGGGGTGGGCGGTGGGGGTGGGAGTGGTTAAGGGGCTTGACACAGGTTCCTTCTCACTCCTATGACTTTTCCCTAACAGTTCTGTAGGACAGACCGCAAAGAAAGTGGGAAAGAATAGCATCTCCAGGGGACACCGCAGGGAGAAGTTTTCAGGAGACCAGGAATATTTTAAGGAATCCCATGCCTTTGCCTAATCAAACCTCTGTGTGGTTGGAGTCTGGGGACAGTGTGCCCAGATGCTGAGAGCTACTACTTAACGTTGGCTGAGTCTAGTACCAGCCATGTTGCTAAGGGCTTACAAAAATAAGACAGAAGGAGGAGCTCAGGACACAATGCTGTGGACATAGCAGGGCTGGGCAGGGAAAAGCTGGCAAGATGGGGGCAGGGGGCTATTGTCCATTTCTGTGGATGCCCCGGGGAAGACCATGGGGGTGGGGGTTGGGAGGAAGGGTGGGGGGTGGGAGGCAGTGTTCAATCAACAGTGTGGTAACCAAGAGCCACAACGTTGTTTGAATACAGAATCATTTTCACGGTTCAGAATTCAAAAAAGCCTATGCAGTATCCCAGATTGACACAGAAAAAAAAGACATTAGTGGAAAAAATGGATGAAATGTGAGTAAAATCTAGAGTGCAGTGAATAGTAAAACAACGAACAAATGAAAGGACAAATGGACATACTGTGCATGGAAACACCTCCCTTCCATTTCTGTTCCCTAGACACCCAGCTACTTTCCCGGGGTCGATCACTGTAATAAGTCATGTGTGTCCCTCTAGAGATTTTTTACGGCTTATATAAGCACATCTGTATGTACTCTGTTTTACAAAAATGGTAAGATACTACATGTAGTTGTTCTGGCACATGCTTTCTAAAAAAGTCTTAAGCTGTTTTAATCTTACCTGTTCGGGAGCGATCTGTTATTTCCAAACATTTTCGGCTTAAATTACACCCCCACAACTTCAATAACAGTGCGCACCTTGGTTTTTCACTTAACTCTGTAACAGAGGGTTTTGTTGAACTGTGTATAACACCTGGCAAGATAACCAGGGTTCTGACTTAACCATAATAGATTCTCAAAGGCCCAAACCTCCTGAGCAAGGTCGCCATGCCTGTTCGATCTCTAGGTTTGTTGTAGCTTAAATCTACCCTTGTGGTTGGAAGAAGTCCTAATTCTGTCCCTGGGGGACCAGGGGCCTGCACACGTGAGCATAGGTCCCCAGATGTTGTCTTTTCTGCGGGTGGGCAGCAGGTTCAGTGAGCCCTTGGTAATCAATGACGTAACCGCTATCATTTGCGTAGAGCTCTGTTTACAAAGAACTTCATGTTAGAGATTTTACTCCTTATAACAACCGAGAACAAGACGTGAGGCTAAGACTTGTCCCTGTTTTGCCAGATGAGAAAAACTTCTGGAAGGCCTTGGGACGGGTCTGCGGACTCTTAAGTTGTGGATTCTTTTCCTTCTTTCGCACTGGTCCCCTTTGTTGCCAAAGCTCAGGTGAGTGGAGTGTGTTCTTACCTGTTTCTACTTTCTCAGTAGATAATAATTATTCATGGCTAATATTTGAGGGCTTACTCTTGTCAAGCACTAATCTAAGTATTCTATACGAATTATTTAATCTTAGCATCTACATTAGGTAAGCTTTGTAGCCCCACTGTACAGATGCAGAAACCAAGATTCAGAGAGGTGCAGTTACCTGCCCAAAGTCACACAGTTGTTGTTGACAGAGCTGATGTGTCAAGCTAGGTCTTCCTGACTCCGGTATGTACTCTCTTAACCATTGTATACACTGCCCTGAATCAGAACTGACTGTTCCCATTTTTTCCAATTTGCTCTTCCCAAGAATTCAAGCCAAGTTTGCTCTGGAAATCCAGTACCTTCCTTATACAGCGTGATACACTGTGGCATAGAGGTCAAGGATGAAGCAAAGGGTAGTGATAACCCTGATTTGGGGTTCCACAGCTTCTTCTGATTTATGGTGTAACCCCAGACAGAGAGAATCTCTCTCTCTCTCTCTCTCTCTCTCTCTCTCTCTCTCTGTGTGTGTGTGTGTGTGAAGTATTCCTGGTCATACAGAGGGGGCTAAATTTTGGCCACAAAAGCAGAGCAGAGAAAGAAAGGGAAATATTGAGATGAAGTTGAAGAGAAAGTGTTTGAGTCCCACGGAATGAAGCCATTCTCTGTATAAATGGAAAGTTGACATCTCACTAAGGCTGCGGTGATCATTGCTCCTTTGTAATGACTTAAACTCGGACCTTGGAATCAGTGCACCGGGGTCGCGCTGCTAAGCGCACGGTCGGAAAAGGCCCGCTGTGCACCGCCTGGGCGTCGCCCTGATGGCCTTCCCGAGGGGACGGCTCTTCTCAGTCCTACGTGAGAGAACCTCCGGCACGCTCCCCCCTCGCGTGCACTGGGAGAAAGAGGCAAGCTTAGGAAACGCAAAGCAAGAGGCCGGAGAGCAGCTTTCATGACGCCGTGCAGACTCATCCAGGTCTGGCCCTTTTCTGTTAGGGCCCGGGGAGCTGCCACGAGCCCAAGTTTGTGGCGGTGGATCCCATAAGCCTCTGCTTCTCCATGTTCTCACTGCTTCGACTGACAGGAACTGGGCAAGCCTACCCCTGCCTTCCCTGGACTCACTGAGAGAGTGACCTGTACCTGGATGTCAGAAGTCAGTGCTTTTGTGCCGAGAATGTCCTGTTGTTTTCCGAGGGCTGCCTTACACCCTCGACCTAATCTCAGCTGCTGCCTCTGGTGCTCCCTCGTCATTAGTTTTCTGTGCTGTGTGTGGGACATGGAGAGGCGACCACAGGGAGCACAGAGAGGAGAGAAGGCGATGGAAACAGCTCAGTGCCTCAGTCCCTGAAGCGTGTAGCTGACTGCCAGGGATCCAGCCACAGAGAGATCATTTTCCTCTGGCAAAAACCACAGCCAGTAAGGACAGAACTGCTTACCGATAAGCAGGGGTCACTGTCATTTGCTTTTTCTGGATAGACATGGGCTCCAAAGGCTCTTCAGACTCTACCTGATCAGACAGATGCCTTTTGGTTGACCTGGACATTATTTTCCCAGATGAACTTTTTAAATCAATGACTTTTAAACATCAGGGTACATTAGAGGCAGCAGAGATGCCTGGTAAAATGTCCCAACCTGTCCTCAGGGAATCAATAGGTCTGGGGTGCAAGCCAAGAATCTGCATTTTTGAAACAAGCATCCTAGGTGACTGAGATAGTCAGTGGACCACCCTCCCCCAAGACGATTTTGTTCCAGTTCCCACTGGGCCTGAAATAGCCTCTTTCTGTGCAGTCTGTCTGTCTGAATCACTTGCTTTATTAAAGCATTTATTAGCATCTCTGTGTTTACTACCTGTTTCCTTCTCCATGATCACAGTAACTAGAGAGAGACCCAGAGGTGGCGAGCTCCATTTTATTGGGGGTGAGGGGGTGGGAGGTGGGATGGAGGCATGGGGAGAGGTAGGTCACAAGGAGTCAGAGATAGGTGGGAAGGGAAGTGGACAATTGATGACTCTCAAACCAGGCAATTTCCTGGGGCCCACTTTCTCAGCTTGTGACTTCATGTTTAAATCCTAGTTCCTCCATAGGTGTCCAGTTCATTGTGCTTGGGGAAGCAAAGCCTGAGTTTTAAACAAAATAGTTTAGCATCTACCCGTGTGCTAATTTTTGTTTAGCAGATCGAGGGCTAATAGCTAGATGATGATATGTGTGGAATTAACTTAATGTGCTTCTCTCTGTTCTTGCCTCCTCCGTCATTTCTGTACCTTTGACAAGTCTAAGTGAACAGATTTCTCTTCTCCATGCCAACAGGAACCCTCTCTGACCTTCTGACTGGTAAAGCACTAAATCGAAAAACCTCTTAGCCCTCTGGTTCTCACAATCGAATAGTGTGTAGATCCATTTCTAAAGACAAAAAATTCTTGAAAACTTAGTCAACTTACAAGTTATTTTTATTACCGTGTTACCTAAATTCACAAATATAAAGTAGAAATATGATGTTCTTTTATTTATAGTTCTTGCACAACTAAAACACCAAAATAATTTACAATTGAAATGAAATCACAAAACTAATACCGTGTATATTAATATTATAGTAATTTAACATGACAAATCGTGTGCTTTGCTGAGACAAGAAATTATCCTTTGTATTGTGACCATCCTATTGCCTGCAAAAGTTCAGCTTCTTTGGAGTTCAACAGGCCACCAACTGACCTAAGCTGTCTCAATTTTCTCACTGCTTTTCTGCTAGAACTACTGTGACAGTGCAGTCCCATGATGCCATTTGGCTTTCATTTCGTCCACGAAAACACTATTTTTCACTTTAAATCTACCTCTGCTCTTTTCTCATTATCCCAGTACAATAAAAGCAGCATTGAAACACACATGCAAGTGTAGGTGCTGAAATCATGTGACAACACTGGGTTATAAAGGTGTCATTCAAATAATATGGAATACGCTTATGGAAATCTAAACAATATTATCAAATGGAAAACAAAGGTAAAACCCCAGAGAATACAACCATAGACCTAATTTGAGAAATACTGTTCAGGTCCATTGGTTCTCAAACTTTCACTACTATCAAATGCACTATTATGTTTATTTCCAGGAACCCTGTGTTTGTTTGTTTTTTTTTAAAGTCTCCTAAATTGCATTTGTTAATAATTTTACATTTTAATTAATCAGACACATAGAATTACTATTTCAGAGCTTGTAGTCGCCATATGTAGTTATCACTCTAAGCTGTTGATAGTCCAAAACAAACAGAAAAGACGGGATATTTTAGTTATTCTCTACTGCCCTAACAAGAATAAATAAAAACTTTCCAATGAGTTTTGTAAGAAAGAATTCCATACCCTCATCTCCTCCCACTGCTGCCTTTGAGGACTCGGAGTTCCAGGAGGCCAGATTAGCCTTTCTTATACAAGCAAAGGAGCCACTCCACCCAAGTTGGAAGGATTCAGGCTTGTCCTACTTTTGCTTACGGTACTTTTAGCACGCTAAAGACCTACAAAATGGGAGGAAAAAACAATACAACAGAAGGCACCATTCCAGTCCCAAACTGAACAGAAACACAAAAACAAGAGAGCAGCATGTTTTTAACAGCTTGCATGCAAGAAAGCAGAAAAAATATTGACTGGGGAGTTTGGATAGCACTGTTCATTTTCTCTCACCGCCCGCGTATTTGTCTTACGGAGCTGGAGCCAGATACACAATTCTGGCGCACAGAGGTGGAGGGGTTTTGTGGCAGCTGGGGGCGAGTGGGGAATGAGGGCTTGGAGACCCACTGGCTCTGGGCCAGGATGAAGTCAGGGGAGGAGCTAAATCTTTCTTCCTCTTGGCCTTGGGCATCCTCTTAGGTCCGCCCGAGTCCTAAGCGGTCACAGCACGGATACCTGACCCATTCAGACCACCACGAGCAGGATGAATCCCTGCCCATGTTTCTTCCGGCTAGGTAGAGGACACGGGGGCTGCATTCGCTTTCCCAGTCCAAACTTCTTCTGGAGGTCAGACCTACAGTTTTCGCAACGGGGGCCGGGAGGAGGCTTCCACCAACCGGGCAGAGACTCGTCTCCCCTACCTCAGAGGAGCGGGAGCCAGGAGCAGTGCGCCTGCTTGGGCGCGGGGCGGGGCCTGGGCGCGGGGCGGGGCCGGGCGGCAGGAACCAGGCTGAGGAGGAAGAACATGGCGGGCGCAGGTGTGCCCGGGACCGGCCCGGGGGCCGCGAGCGGAGATGGAGATGACTCGCTGTATCCAATCGCGGTTTTAATTGACGAGCTCCGCAATGAGGACGTGCAGGTACTGGAGTCGGGCCGGGCCGGGCGCTTGGGAGAGAAGAGGGGGAGGGCCGGCGCCCAAGTAGGAAGGCCCGAGGATTGAAAGAGCTGCGCTCTTCCTGAGCAGAAACTTGAGGGGCAGGAGGGGAAAGATCGGTGGGGGACGTCCGTGGACCTCTCCAGCACCCCTCTTCCCGACCCGCTGGGCGTCCCCCCCGGGCAGTTGTAGGAGCCTCCCGCCTGGGCGCCCCTATCGGGCCGTGTGGTGGGAACGCGGCTCTGAGCTGGGCCGGTAGGTCTCGTTGGTGAGGGAGCGAGCGGAGGGTGGCGCAGCCCCATGAGGTGGCTGAAGCGGGCTCCCGGGACGCCGGGGGGGCCCTCCGAAGCGCCGGGGAATGAATGCCTGACTTCCTCTCGTCTTGGCAACGGGCCGGGCTTGTTGGGTCGAACGAGAGGGCGGTACCCAATTAACCTAGGGGAGCCGGTGTTGTCTCTCAGCTCTGATGGAACTCCTCTTTGAAAAGGCAGGAGTTGTAATCAGCCGTTTCACCTGCTTCCCAAGTTCTCTATTGAAGATGGTCTCACCTTCTGGATGTTATATTCTCTTTCATTCATTTCTCTGCTGGGCCCTTCAGAATGTTTCTAACGAGAAGTCTTCCTTTAGCTAACGAAGCCGACTTACTCTGATAGAATGAAATCTAAATGGAAGGCTTTCCTCATCTTTACCATGGCATTATCACACCTGTTTGCACCTTTGGTCTTTAGTCTAAATCACACATGTTTCTTCCTCTTTTCCACTTTCTTTTTAAAGCTCCGTCTCAACAGTATTAAGAAGTTATCAACAATTGCTCTGGCACTTGGAGTAGAAAGGACCAGAACTGAGCTCCTACCATTCCTTACAGGTATGGGATTTTTTGTTTAAAGAGATGCATGGATGAACATTACCATTTTCCAGTGGCTTTTAAAACTTTGATTTTTTTTTTTTTTTTTTTTTTTAAGAATCTGTTCCCCATAGTATTAAGTCCTAAACTGAGCATGATGCTTTCTCTGCAAAAGAAACAGGATGGAGCATATTGTAAGGTGGCCAGATGTAGTCAAACATTAACTGTTTAGCTAATAAGAGAGTAATTGATACGGGATTATGAATTTCCCATTCATTGTGTCAAGCAGGTTCAGGAAGACTCTTGATTAGAAGGAAGAAAGTGCTTTCAGGATAGGGACAGGACCAGCTAGTTATTAATGCATTTTGTGTGCGTGTCCAGCTCTGGCCAGCTATCCTGTTTGATGAGTATCGGGTTGTTGTCCTTTCCAGATACAGTTTATGATGAAGATGAGGTACTGTTAGCTCTTGCTGAGCAGCTGGGAAATTTTACCCGCCTGGTGGGAGGTCCTGACTTTGCCCACTGCTTGCTGGTGAGTATATCCTGCCTGCCTTCCCTCTAGAACTCTTGCAGTACAAATGATGCATTGTTTGGTGATAGGCACACTGCAGTGTCTTTTCATGTAGATTTTCTTATGGTCAGCCCCAGTGTTCGCTGTGGAGAGAACAAGTAATGTAAGCACTTTGGACTCAGTTAACCCTTTCTTATTTTTTCTGACTACAGATCGAAGAACCTGTTCCTCTTTTCTTGTCTGCCTCTGTAGACTCGTTAGTTTAGTGGTTGGAAGAAAAAGGATTTGATTGTTTTTTGTTTATTTTACCCCCCCTGAAATTGGAAATCTTAATTCTTATCTAGCAATATTAGGACTTTGGAAACATTTGTTAGCTTTTTGTCTTTGACTGTAAGCATAACTTTTACTTCTGACTTAGTTTATGAATTTCATTAATTCAGTTCAGTTTAGTTGACTATAGAGAGCCTACTGTATCAGGGACCAAAGTTACAATGTTGCTGTGAAAGACCAGTGTGAATGGAATGAGGTCTCTGTCCTTATGTGTCAACAAATAATTACTGTACAGTGTTAGGTGGAAAAATAGAAGTCCATACAAGGTACCCACATGATAGGAGGGAGGGAAACCCTGGGAGATCAGGGAGATGATGTCTGAAGTAGGTTTTGAAGGATGACTAGGAATCTGACAGTTGGACAGATAGGGATGTAGGCTGAAAGTCTTAAATCCTGTCTTCCTGTCTGTTTGTCTCTCTCTGTATCTGCCAATGATTTTTCTACTTGGATGTCAAACAGGCATTTCAAATTTAACATGCCTGAAATAGAACTCAGTTTTCTCCACCAAATAGCCTTTCATGGAGTTATCCCTCTCAGTAAATGGGATCACTGTCTACCCACTTACACAAGCCAAAACCTAGAAGATGTTCTTGAATCTTCTTTCCCTCATTTTCTACATCGGATCCATTAGTGGCTCCTATAGATTCTCTATATATTTTAAATCAGTCCACCTTTCCTCCGTCCCCACTATCGCTTAGCTCGTCGTTCCTCTCGATTATTGGGTAACTTCCTAACTAGTTGCCTGCCACTCTTGCCTGCTGCCCCATCGCCACCGGCACGCTTCACTCTGCAGGGGGATCACTCCCTGCCTTGGCTCTTAGAAACTCCACATTTCTATCTTAGCCTGTACCTAAGGTTACAAAAGCTGCTTCTGTGACCTTATCTCAGACCATGTTCCCTCTTGATAACCTGATTCCATTCACAGTGGCCCTCTTTCTGTTCTTGGAATCAACCAGGCTTATTGCCTTAAGACTGTTGCCTGGGTATTCCCTCTAATAATACCTTTTTTTGAGCCTCCTGTGACGGGCTCCATGTCATTCAGATTTCAGCTTCAGTGTGTCTTCTCAGAGAGGCCTTCCCTGACCACCCAACCTGAAATTGCCTCCCTGTCACCCCTTATCACATCTTCTGTTTCTTGGCAGAGTACTCATCATTGTCTAATTGTTTTCTTGATTGGTTGTCTTCCTCCATTAGAATATAAATGCCACTAGAGCAGGGAACCTGTCTGCTTGTTTCTTCTTTGTCCTCAGTGCTAGAATATACCAATAATCCTTTGTGAAAGACTTGTGTTTCAGAGCTCAGATGCAGGTTGTATTGCTGGAATACAAGTCTTGGGCTGGCGTCTTGGGCTGGCGTAGGGAGGAGTGGTGGTTAGGGGGCAGTAGGAGAAGAGCGTGGAGAAATAGGCAGAATTCAGATAGAACAGCTTGTGTTCTCAGAAGCTTGGCCTTATCCTATAGTAGTGATAGAGAGTACCCAGTGATACTGCATGAGAGAAGGTCAGGAGGTAGGGGCGGACCCTGTAAGAAAGCAGTATTGGAGGGGGGCGCGGTTCCCTGGTGGTGTAGTGGCAAGGCTTCGGTGCTCTCAATGCCGCACTGGGTTAGATTCCCAGCCAGGGAACTACCTCCCTGCCCTGCCCCCCCCCCCCCCCCCCCCCCAAAAAAAAAAAAAAAAAAAAAAAAGAAGAAGAAAGCAGTATCTTTTCTGAGGGCTTCTGGGATACCTGTTACGAAAGCTGAGTACTTTCTATCTCTGTATCAAACGGTTTTCGAAATAGGTTATGAAGTAGACATGCTTCTTTCCTTTGACTTATAATAAGTATGTTTTGCTCTTGGTCAGTTCCACATGTGGACTTTTGTCTTTAATCATTGCAGCTCCTGGGATTTGCTAAATCTACCTGATGCAGTACAAAACCAGAGAGGACAGGTTCAGAGAAATGGCCTGCTTTTACCTTTCTCTGGGTGCTGTCAGTTACCGATCCTAGTCTAGACCAACCCCTTTGGCCTTCTCTGTATCTAAAGCTGCAAGGAATCCTACCATTTCTGTACTCTTTGCTTAATTGTTCTGTTAGAGACTGCTGCTGTATGTCTGGCTCATGGAAAGATTCCAGACATATTCTGAAAAAAAAGTGCTTTTGTTCTCAGCCTTTTATAGGCTGGGTAAGTTGATGGGGTGGAGCTAGTGGACAAGGGTTGCTTGTACCTCCAGGAATGGTAAAATAATACTCCAGAGGCTGTGGACTGAGTGACCTACGAGGTGCCATCATGTAATTAATTGCGGTGCCTCGTGTTGCCCAGGTGTTTCGCACTTACCCTTAAGGAAATACACTCGCTCCTGTCTGGATGTGCCTATATATCTTTTAAACCTAGTGATTCAGCTCACAGTAATATTACTGTTGTGTCAGGTCTCTTCCACTCATTTGTAGACACCATCTGGGAATTGCCATCTGGGACATGAGATCTTGGCTGTCCTACAGAAGTCGTGTCTTCAGGTTGGACACACCATATGTTATCACTGTGTGAACTGAAAGTAACTGCTTGGTGTGATGCAGCTAACATTCTCGATACATGTACCACCTCCCTTCAGTCACTTTAAAAGGCAATAATCGGTATCTAACCTGATTCAGTACATGCTTCTCTGGTTTTCCCTTTTGGTCTGTGCAGCCTCCTTTGGAAAGTCTGGCAACTGTGGAAGAGACTGTGGTCCGAGACAAGGCTGTGGAATCCCTGCGACAGATCTCGCAGGAGCACTCGCCCGTTGCTCTGGAAGCTCATTTTGTCCCCCTGGTGAAACGCCTCGCAAGTGGGGATTGGTTCACTTCCCGCACATCTGCATGTGGTTTGTTCAGCGTTTGCTACCCCAGGGCTTCGCCTGCTGTCAGAGCGGAAATTAGACAGTAAGACACGGTATTTTTTTTTTTTAGTTATTTGGGGTTATTGGGAACTCAGAGTTGACAATTTACACAGTATCCTATTACCAGTGACTGGCTGATAGCAAGATAGTGGGATTGATGACATCACTTCTTATTGTGCAGTTGATTATACCAGCTGTTGTATCTCTGTTATTTCTGTGAGTTGAAGCATAATCACTGATGTTTGTAAGAGGAAACCTCCGAAATGCCTTTCCGTGTGTGTGTGTGTGTGTGTGTGTGTGTGCGCGCGCGTGCGCGCGCGTGTTGGGGATATTTAATCAATGGTATTTCACAGGAAGTGCCTTCGTTGTTTTATTTGCTTCAGGCACTTCCGTTCCTTATGCTCAGATGACACACCGATGGTACGACGTGCTGCTGCTTCCAAACTGGGTGAATTTGCAAAAGTTTTAGAATCAGACAGTGTGAAAAGTGAAATCATCCCACTGTTCACGGACCTAGCTTCGGATGAGCAGGTAGGTTAACTTGTGGTATAGGAGGTCCGCAGGTGTGCTCCTCGCCTCTAACAGTTCACAAATTTGGGGGGTTTGGTTCTTAACGTTCGGCTATTTTTTGCAAAATTACACTTAATTCTAGGCTGGATAAAGTTGAATAGGACCCAGCTCAAGGTCTTTATATTTTTTTCTTAATCAGCCCATGGTTTTCTCTTACATTAACTGTTGAAAGAAGGGGAAGTTTTTCTGTGTATTTATTTTTGAACTCACCCTCTCATCCCTAAGTGGTGTTACTGCCCTTCCAGCCTGAGTACAAGTTCCCCTGTGCCTGAAAGTGGAGCGTTCCTGTGGAACTTTCATGAGCAAACTGAAGTAAAACAAAGAAGCAGTTACCTTAGGACATGTCTTGCTAACAGATGCACAGAATAAATCGAGAGAAAGTACAGATGTTCACAGACACACTTCAAAGCTATGGTGGCCCGATGCTGAGATGCTGAGTGTGGTTCCTGGGCAGGAGCTGGGCGGGGTCTGTCTTGCTGGCTATGGTCCGTGTTGCATGCTGCCTCTCTAACGGCTCCTGCAAAATGACCACTGAATGCTGTTTTGCTTTTCTCCTTTTTTTGTTAAAGTGAAATCCTTTTCAGATTTCTTTCAGGTAGCGAAAGCAGGTATTAACGTAGGTCTTTTGTAAAAGCAAAGTGGCATAAAGTGAGCTTCCAAAAAGCGGCGGTACCTGTGGTTGGAAAACAGATTCCCTTACCCGTTGTCTCTTTCTCTGTTCTGATCTGTTCATAGACAACGTGTGCCAGCATGATTTCCATTTTTATCTCTCAGCTTTGTATAATGAGGCTTTGAAGACATCATTAAAATGTTCTCTCTTTTTTTTCACTTAACCTTTACCTTTTCACTTCTTTTTCTTAGTAAAAAGTCTGTACTTCAGCCAACATAATTATTTTGCTGTTCACTCATAGAACAAGTCGTCTCTGCCTTCATGGCTCTGATGTGCCATTCCAGACCAAGGGAGCAGCCATTTCAAGACATAAAGAGATGAAGCTGTATTTAGTGTGGTTTTTTTTTTTTTTTTTTTTAAATGATACCCACAGCACTGCCCCACACCATGCACTATGACAGCATGTATTATCTAATGGCAAGAAATGTGGTTCCTGTAGGATTCAGTGCGCCTCCTGGCTGTGGAAGCTTGTGTCAGCATTGCCCAGCTACTGCCTCCGGATGACCTTGCGGCTTTGGTGATGCCTACCCTTCGACAAGCCGTAGAAGACAAATCTTGGCGAGTTCGCTATATGGTAGCTGACACATTTTCAGAGGTAAAATTATAGCACTGACATCTTTTAAGTACTGAAGAAAAAAAACCCAAACCCACAAATTTGCTATTGTACCAAAAGTTTCTGAGTGAATTCTTCTGAATCGGAAGTGTTTGTGAAAACATACATACCTGAAGATTGCATGATTTTGTTTTGTTCATGTTCATTATTTTGTTAGTATACATGAAAACCTGTGCAAATTCTTTCATAGCTCCAGAAAGCTGTGGGTCCGACAATCACTCTAAATGACCTCATCCCCGCCTTTCAGAGCCTCCTTAAAGACTGTGAAGCTGAAGTCCGAGCAGCTGCTGCTCACAAAGTCAAAGGTTAAGGAGTTCAATTTATGTTGCAGCCTGTGTTGTTTATTTTGGTGCATTGTTTTATGTCAGTGGATTTTGTATGTTTTTTGTTCTAGAATATGTTTTCAAGTAAAGAGTGATGATTTCAATGTGTGGAAATGTTACAGTATGATATGATTTTATTTACATTATATTTAAAACTAAATAGCCATTTACCTTGTTTCTGTTAAAAAAAAAAAAAAAAAAAAAAAGAAGCTTTTTCAGATTGGATCAGTATGATATCCAGTGGCACGTAGCTTGACAAAAAAGTGCATTTACAATAAGAGTCATTTTTCCTCCTTGCAGCTTATTTGCTTAAACATATGGTTTGAATCGACTTGAAACTATTTAAATATCTTCATTTGGCTCCTTGTAAATGGCTCTGTATAAGCATTATTTCTTTTCATTTTTCTATTGTCTGGTTTTTCTTTCTTTTTTAGAACTTTGTGAGAACTTGCCCATTGAAGGTAGAGAGGCTGTAATTATGAATCAGATTCTGCCTGATATAAAGGTAAACCTAACTTTATTTTTTGTTTTACTTTGCCCTTTATAAAGGCAAACTTCACCTCAGTTATTTTTTGTTTGTTTTACTTTAAAGCTCTTTGAGTTTAAAGGTGGAGAAGAGATGAATGGGACAGACATGTTAACATGTGATAGAGTTATTTATTACTTATTAGTGTGTTAAAATCCTCTTTGGTACATGGGTTTATGATACCTGACAGGTGGTCTGAGGAATCATCAGCTAATCAATATTGGAATAGTGCTGTCTTTTTACATTCCTTGGGAAATGGTATGGAAGTTTCTCCTATCTTGCAAGAAAGAAAAGCTTTTAATTTTGATTTTATTTCAGGAATTAGTATCTGATACAAATCAACATGTCAAATCAGCTCTAGCTTCTGTAATTATGGGATTGTCTACCATTTTGGGCAAAGAGAATACCATTGAACATCTTCTACCTCTATTTTTAACTCAGTTAAAGGATGAGGTGAGTCTGGCTATAAATTGTGTTGCTTGATCGTTGGTAATTTGGTTTGGTGTTTCTCTAAATTAGAACCCAAAACAGAGATGAAGGGATTTTAAAATGGAACTTCTTTTAAACCAATGACCATCCCCGTCTTTGAGTTACGGGGTTGCCAGTTCCTCAGAAAATGGGCATAAGGAGCTATTGATACAGACTTTAACATGTCTGTCTATTCTCTGCTTGATTCCTGCTGATACGCACTGGTTTCTTCTCCTTAAACTTAATATAGCTTTGTTTAAAAAGTTACTTTCATTAAATTTAAATATAGTATCAGTATCATACTGATAGCTAATAGTTACTGAATAATACTGGCAACAGGCATGATCGTAAGTCTTTGCATGTATTATTCCATGCAGTCCTCCCAGCGGTCTTTTGAGGCAGGTCTTATCCTCATTTACTGTTGAGGAAGCCGAGGTACAAAGATAGGGCAACTCGCCGAAGCTCTCAGCAATGGCAGGTCTGGGATTTGAATGCATGTAATTTGATGCCAGGGCCTGTGTATGCTCTTTATCATCCTATAGATGTTTCATTGAAACTTCCTGTGGCGATCAGTTACATTTACGTGCCTTGAATTGTGTACTCAGGATTAGTATTTCTCCTGAGACTATACTTTTTCCACCTGAGTCAATACTTCCTTAAACTGTTCAGCAGTTTTTACCTCCTCATGACAGTAGGGAAATACTGGGCAGAGAACTTGATTGTTGCATGTGTTCTTCCGGGGCTCGTGTACGGGTAGTGTCCTGAAGTTCGCTTGAATATCATCTCCAATTTGGACTGCGTAAACGAAGTGATCGGAATTCGTCAGCTGTCTCAGTCTCTCCTTCCTGCCATCGTGGAGCTGGCTGAAGATGCCAAGTGGCGGGTCCGGCTAGCCATCATTGAGTATATGCCCCTGCTGGCAGGCCAGCTGGTGAGTACGTGTGCTCCTTGCCGTGAAGGGCAGCATTCGCAGTGGGGTAGAGGGGCCATGGACATCGTGGGGACCCCGGACATTTATGTGGTCCTGTTCATTAGACACATTGAAGTGTGGTCTGTCTTAGTTGCCTATAGGATGAATGGCTTTTGTTTTCACTAGCGCATTAACTTCGAACAAAAAGGAATTTCATAAATGCATGTCACCTCACCACCACCTGAAAGCAAAGCCACAGAAGAATGTGATCAGTTTCTTGGTATATGTGACACAGATTTGTGTTATGTAAAATCTCTGTGACTTAGGACGGTTTAACTGAGAGGAAAAGGGAATATGGTTTTGACACAGACCAGCTTTGATTTTTGCTCAGGGCAGCTTCCCTGTTGCCCTGAATCCCGGGTACTACGAATACTTTCCCTGCCTTCTGGTTAAAGGGAGTTGAGGGGTCGGACCAGAAAAGGAGTATTGATGTTTGTAACGCTAGTATTTTGGCTAAAGTCCACCTTATCAAATTATCTGTTACTATTTGAGTTTTGTAGGTTTTTTTCCTCTAACTGATAATTAATTAGAATTTCAATGCGAGGTTTTATAGCCACATCCCTTTTTTAATCAGTAGGTACCCTAGGTAGTTCTAAGTTTCATATACCCTTACCCTGTTGATAGCACTTATTATAGTGTATTGTAACTGCCTGTTAAAGTCTACTTGTGGAGATGGACAAGTGATCCTTTTTAGGGTGGAGACTGTGTTCACTGTTATATTTCTGGTGCCTCCCGTAGTGCCTGGCATTAATCAGGCACTGACCTTTTGTGGAATGCTGGGTGAGTGACGACCTGAGCATTTTTTGAGAAAGCTCACGATATGTCAGTGCACAGCTAACATATCTACAGTCTGTTTCCCCTCTCTCACCCCCACTTGCATTCCTTTCAGATCGTAGCATGTGGGATTTATTTTTTCCTTTCTTGGACCACTGAATTGGTATTGCTGATTTGGGTGTATTTAGTTTATGAAATGCCTCTTGTACATGTCTGTGGCATCGTATGTTTTATAAAATTTGAAGTGTCCCATTCTTCAAAATGAATGCCAAAGATACCAGTATATAGCTAAAAGGGTCACCTTTCTTCCTGCTGTCACTCCCAAGTACTGAGGGTCACTGCTTCTCTTCACTGGTGACGGTTAGAGACCACGTCTCAGCACGGAAAGCAGCAGTGGCTAACTGGTTTGTGAAGGGCTGAAACAGCTGTCCAGAGAGGAAGGTGCATTAAGGACTGTTTCTTAACCTCTGTGCATCTTGGGCCTGGGGGTCACAGAGGTTGGCAGCTCTATGCAGGAGCATGGACACAAGGCAAAGGGTGACTTGGCTGGTGCATGCCTGTCTGGCAGGTGTGACACCTCTCTCATGACCATTGTGTTACACAACTTCAGCTTCTTGTTAGTAGTAAGTTACCTGTTTTTGTAATCTGTAAAGGGTTTTTTGGGGTTTTTTTTTTGTTTGTTTTTTTTTTTTTTTCTTCTGGTTGGTTCCCTAAGTGGGAATCGAGCCCAGGCCGTGGCGGTGAGAGCACCAAAGCTTAGCCACTACTCCACCAGGGAACCCCCCTATCTGTAAAGATTTTTATATCAAGTAGTCAGTTTATAAAATTATTTCATGACTTTTTTTTTTTAATGTGGGTATCTCCCTGGCTGGGAATTGAACCCAGGCCATAGCGTTGATAGTGCCAAAGCCTAGCCACTACACCACCAGGGAACTCCCATCATGACTTTTTTTATGGCCTGGCTTGTGGGCTATCATGAATAAATGTAAAGTTGAATCTCAAAAATCAGGAAATGAAAGTGAATTAGGCCTCAAGAAAAATCATAATCTAAAATGAAAAATCTTTGAGGAGTTCCCTGGTGGTGTAATGGCTAAGGCTTCAGCGCTGTCCATGCTGCGGCCTGGGTTTGATTCCCAGCCAGGGAACTACCCACATTAAAAAAAATAAAAAAAAAAAAAAGAAAGAAAGAAAAAGAAATCTTTGAGAGCTGACATGGTAATCTTGAATGTATGCTAAAACTTGTCATTTATTATACTATTAAATCGCTGTTTTTCAAAGTGCTAAAATTTCACATCACATCTTTTGATTTAAAATACAATCACTGGTCAGCGACTTCTTCGGATCCAAAGAAACATGTAGACCCCAAAAGAGGGGTGCAGAAGCACCACAGGGACCGGTCTGTGTAAATCAGCTCCTGGAGCTCGTCTCCAGCCTGGCTGGAATGGACCCCCACATCGACAGGACTAGCAAAACTGGGGGTGCCCAGCTGCTTCCAGCTGTGACTCTGTGCTGGGGCCACGTCACCCACAGTCTCATGCCTGTTTATTCTCCATCTGCTTTCACCCATCAACTCAGAAATACTCTAACTGGGAATACCGCTACTTCTTTTTTTTTTTTTTTTTTTGCTTTTTGGTATGTGGGTAGCTCCCTGGCTGGGAATCGAACCCAGGCCGCAGCACCGACAGCGCCAGCGCCGAAGCCTTAAGCCACTACACCATCAGGGAACTCCCCGCTACTTCTTAATATCATTTTCTTCAACCTTAATGATTTATGATATTAACCAAAAAGGGAAAATTTTGAGAATTATCAGTATTATTGACAGGTATTTTCCTGGGTAATTGAGTCTTACAAAAGGTCTAGGGGTTGTTTGGCAGACTGTCCACGCTGCATTCTTTCTACTCGTCTGCAGTATTGTGCCTGGCTCTTGGCCACCTGAGCAGGGCCTGGGCTGTCTCACTCATGTACGCTTTTCTTAGTTTATGATTTCTATCCAGTGTAAAAGATTTACAGTTTGTAAATCAAATCCCGTGGTGTTCCTCTTCTAGCTGGTTCTTAAATTCAAGTTATTTGGAAAGAAGTATTTGTTTTTGTTGTTGTTGTTGTTTTAGCTGTCAGGTCACTTTGGTGTAATATAAATGGACCATCCTGATTTCTAGACTGTGGAGATGTATATTAATGGAATTTTCTGTATCCATAGGGTATGGAATTCTTTGATGAAAAGCTGAATTCTTTATGTATGGCCTGGCTTGTGGACCATGGTAAGTAAATAAGTTAAAAACAAGTTATTATGGAAAGCTCATGTTTTTGCATATATCCCATTTTGTTTATATATTTCTTTTTTGGAAGGGACTCCTCATTGGAGCAGATACTTGTCTTACCAATGTAGGGATGAAGAAAGACTGATTGAAGTCCAGTTAGCTTCCTCGGAAAACCAGTTTGACGTTTCTGTTTTCTACCAGTTTTTTTTGTTGTTGCTGTCTTAAACTTGTATTTTCTCCATTAAACAGTCTCTTTGCCCTGTTCCTTACTCATTCTGTTACATTATTTTCATACTGTCTCCTTTCTTATCCCAAGGTCTTCTGCTTGACTGTGCCATTTTAAGTCTTCAGCCACTCCAGACTGGGTTGGACAGGGAGTGGAGTCAGATGAGAGGCCCATGGGGAAGAAATGGCGTCATGGTTTCTTAGAGGTGACAGACAAGGAGGTGTATAGTGTCACAGTAAAGGAGTAGGGGTGGGAAATGTCAGCTGACACCTAAGGCAGAGAGGGCCCAGGTTTCTGGTGTTGGTGAAAGGCAAGCTTACTTCCTGAGCGCTTGGCCACTAGAAGGTGAGCTGTGAGCCGAGGGTCAGATGGGGCAGCATTTAGAAAATAGGTTTTTTTAATACTAATACTAATAGATCTTCTCTTTGCATTTATAACATAATTCACTTCAACAATCACAGAACCCTTTTCTTCGAATGCCATAAACTGTTATAAATGAAAAGTTATCCTGCTGTTTATCATAGTATACAAGACTATTAATGTTATATATCAATAATTTGTTAGCAGTTGACTTTTTGACCAAGTCTGGGGTCCATATCTCTTATCTGCCAGGCAGCCATGGGTGGGAAGGGCGCCCTCTGTACCATGAGGTCCAGTGCCAGCCCTCAGCTCCTGCCTGGCAGTGACAGTGGGGTCTGAGACCTGTCGGACGAGGGCCCCGGGGGCTCATAGCATAATCTCCTGTGAGTTTCATTGCTGTTTTGATGGTTGTGGTCGGCATCCTGTTTCGCTTCACAGAATCTGATGTATTGAGTATCTCTGTTCCGTGGGTGCTTATACCTGGATATTTGGGAGGAGTGGGGAAGTCTGTGTCTGTTGGGACACCTCGGTGGTTTGGTAAGGGCATATTTGGATCGTATGAGAGGTCATGTGGTTAAGAGTGTGAACGTGGGGGAGGGTTCCCTGGTGGTGTCATGGCTAGGCTTTGCTGCAGCCTGCGTTCGATTCCCAGCCAGGGAACCACCTCAAAAATAAATACATAAAAGCAAATAGAGTGTGAACAGGAAGGGTATGAAAAAATGAGCAGATCTTGTGAAGGCATCTGTTTGCAGATGATTTCGGTGTTTTCAAACTGGACTGAAGACAATTGATTTTTTCTGCTCTAAAGTTACCTTCTTATGACCTAATTTTTTTCTGTCTAAATGAAACTTAAGTTTGGCAACTCATAAGAAGAATTCCTCTCTTTTTTAGGAAAAAAGTGTTTGTATTATTTCTTTTTTTTTTTTTTAAATTTATTTTTATTGTTAGACTTATTTGGGTAACATCTGTTAGCAGGGGTAACATCTGTTAGCAAGGATTACCTGGGTTTCAGGCATACAATTCCACAGTGCATTGTCAACTTGTTTGTATTATTTCTGATACATTTTTAATGTCAGTGGGAATGACATATCCCAGACGATCGTTCTGTACTTTCTTTGAAAGCTGGTATTCTAGATTTATTTTGAGAAACTTTTAAGTCCTAGTGGTCCACAAAGAATTAAATTCCTGATATACTCTGTAGGATTTCTCTGTGTCAGTTAATTACTCCTTCCTTCTTTCTCTTATGTTTTATATCCAATTAGGAAGTAGGAGAGACCTGTATATGTGGTTTAATGGCAGTATACTAAAGAGGGCATTACAAGCATTTTTGAACCAATGGAATGTCAGTTCTGAAATTGTTTTATGCTTAGTCACATGGGTTTTTTGGTTGTTTTGTTTTCACATTTTAGATAACTGCTGTGTATTAATTGATCACTGGTCAATCAATATTTTTGGAACTTTTTTCCTGATTATTAAACTACTAAAAAAAAAATATTGTGAAAAATCCAGAGAAGTATAAGGAAGCAACCACTCTTCTCCTGGTTGAGTGGGCAGTATTGATTAGGTGGTGGAATTTAGAAGGGGGATTTATTTTTTACAGGAGAAAGGAAAGACTGTCAGATAGAGTATGTTAGATATACTCAGAGGAACCTTGCAAGTCAGGCAGACCTTGAGGAGAGAGGGAAGGAGGGAATGAGAAAGACAAAACAAGGAGAGAAAAAAGGCAGCTGTGGAATGGTTTGCATTCTTTTGGCAACAAAACTGTGAGGAGCCAAGAACATAGTAGGCATCTGGCCAAGTAGAGTTGAGAGCATTAAAGGGATGGGTCAAAGCCAAGTGTGTGTGCGCTGTCTCTCATTTCTCTGTGGTAAGATCCCTTCCTATGGTAATGGCATTAGGATGCAAAAAGTCTCAAGCAAATTAAAAAACAGAATTCGAGGAGAACACATATGCTCTAGTATAGTTAGTTCCTCCTTAGGGGAGGCGGTGCAGAGGGGCTTGTGCCAAAGACAAAGACAGTGAATGTGAAGGGAGAGAGTCGTATTGTGGAGAGAGTCGTATTGTGGATGAAACAGTTGGCTTGAGCTCACTGCTTAGAGAGTGCTTCTAGATAGTGCTGGCTGGTTGATCCTCCCATGGATGTTGGTCAGGTTGTGTGTTGCTTGGCTGTGCTGTCTTGCCTGATCTCATCAGTGGAATTGCCTAAAAGGCTCTAGGGACTGGGAAGAGTTGGCTATTTCTTGTCCGGAAGCTCTGTATACATTGTCCAGGATTGGATAGTGGCTTTTGTCCATCCTGTCCCCCAGCAGGGTGGGGCCTACCTGGAGAGAGAAGAGGAAGAAGTCAGTACCCCTCACCCTAGATTTGTTATCTGGGGCCCAATTTTGAGTTGTATTGGACCTGTGAAATGAGGTAGGCCAGCCTGTCTTTGTTCAGTGCTAGATATAACAGCCAGTTGTTGAGGAGATAGTAGTTCAGGCCTTTCTTACCTAGATTTAGGATGTGTATGATCAGTGATCTTGTAGGGGATTATTAGATGTTAAAGCAGATACATTTATTCACAGAAGACATTTATGTCTCAATAGAAACATTTTTAAGGGAAGAGAGGCAGGTTGGTCTGAAGTTGTCATTTGCAGTGTGCAGATGACCACAGTGGCCTCTACACCTCATCCTTGCTGTCTTTCTCCCTCAGCTCTTCTGGCCATTGCTGGAATTATCTTGCTAAAATACCACACTGGTCACCAGGTCACAACTTTGCTGTAAAAACCCATTATTGTGTTTCTTAGAACATCTAAATTTAGCTTCCAAGATGCTGTGTTCTGGGTCTACCCTAACTGTCCAACTTCACATTTTCACAGATTTCACCTCTTTCCTTTGTGCCCTGGGTAAATTTTTTTGCCCTTTCCAGGAATTCCTGTCCTCTGCTCTCTGTTTACATAAATCCTGT
This sequence comes from Lyroderma lyra, assembly GCA_004026885.1. Lineage (NCBI taxonomy): Eukaryota > Metazoa > Chordata > Mammalia > Chiroptera > Megadermatidae > Lyroderma > Lyroderma lyra. Next base: position 370,605 of record PVJL010000133.1, read on the forward strand.
CTAGTCTGCATGGCTGCTCTTTCCTAAACCCTGCTCATGCCTTCCTGTTCTCCCTTCTCCAAACTCCTACAGCTTTACAGTCTTTACTGCACAGTTTCATACTTTATTACAATCTGTCTTATACCATGTGACTTCCTGCAGTGCCTTAGCTTTCATTTTTCTGATAGAATGTATGGTTTTTAAGGGGAAGTATCTTATATATGAGGTCAGGCAGTTAATTTCATGAACTCGTTCTAGAAAAAGTGCTGCATACCTCATTGCTGAATATCACTACGGTCACCTTTGAAGTACTCCCCTTGGGAAGCTATGGACAGACGCCAGCGCCTAGTCCACTCTTCAAAGCAGTTTTGGAACTCTTTTTCTGAAATGGCCATCAGAGGTATTGTCATACCCAAAATCTGACAATTAAGTTCACGTTGGGCAAGGTTATGACACCTTACCAAGTTCTTTGTACAGTGCTGCCAGTGTAAGTGCACAGTGGCATGTTTGTGAACTTAATTGTCAGATTTGGGGGATAAAGACAGCTTTAGTGGCCATTCCAGAAAAAGAGTTCCAAAATTGCTTTGAAGGGTAGAGTAGGTGCTGGCATCAGTGCATAGCTTCCCAAGGGGAGTACTTTGAAGGTGACTGTATCATGCTTTTTCTAGGATGAGTTAATTAATTTAACTGTCCAAACTCGTATTCTTCCTGTAATACATAGCACATAGAAGGCACTCATATTTGGTAATTAATTAGTGATGTCTATAATGAGCTCCTTACCTCCTTCATTAGACATTATGCATTTTGAAACTATAAGACCAAATCAGTTTATTCTTTTTTTGGGGGGTGGGGGTGGTGGTTCCCTGGCTTCGAATTGAACCCGGGCCGCGGTGTTGCAAATCAGTTTATTCTAAGTTGTAGTTGAGCATGTTTGCCATTACAACATGGCTGAATTTGGAGTGTGTTTGCAAAGTTTTGTTTTTGTCTACCTTGATGACGGTGTGAGTAAACTAGGTTATGCTTAGAACGTACGGGGCACGACTGTTTTCACCTCTTCTGCAGTGTACGCCATCCGTGAAGCTGCCATCAACAACCTCATGAAACTAGTTCAGAAGTTTGGTACAGAGTGGGCCCAAAATACCATCGTCCCCAAAGTGTTAGTAATGGCGAACGATCCTAACTATTTGCATAGAATGACCACTTTATTCTGCATTAATGTAAGTATCACACAGCTGTTATTGCTATGCTCTGGTGTTAAAGCAGTTATTTGGAACTGTGTTCCTAAATTCTGAATATATTATTTTCTGTTTGGAATATATTTCTTATATTTGGACAGTGAAGAAGTGAGAGAAAGTGTCAGTTTTTCAATTCATGTTAAAATCTGCAGTAAAGTCAGTTGTGAATTCTGGTCTCATTCGGGGGTTTTTTGAGTGTTACCTTGTATCCCTCATCAGATCCTCAAACTGGAAGCATTCTCCTGTTGATCAGTTACTTTCTTATTAAATATTGTCTCTTTAGATTTTGGGATGGTTCAAAAATAAAAGTTCTTTAAATGTGCCATCTTCTTTTTCCAGGTACTGTCTGAAGCCTGTGGACAGGAAATAACCACTAAGCAGATGCTGCCCATCGTATTGAAAATGGCAGGAGACCAAGTAGCGAATGTCCGTTTCAACGTGGCCAAATCTCTGCAGAAAATTGGACCAATTCTGGATATCAAGTAAGAGTAATACTATTCTTATTTTAAGAATAGTATTAAATAAGAATTCTTATTTTTTACCTTTTCGTGAGGAATAATAGCTTAAATTCAGTGATTTTCACTTTATGTAAATATGTTTGTTTAAAGAAAATGATGTAGTAACTCAGTAATCATTTTTGAGGGTGATATTCTGACTTACATATTTCAGCTCGTATATGTGTATATCATTGAAGCTAATTCCACTGAGAATGTAAGAAATTATTTAGTACTTGTCCACCTCACAGATGTTTTAAAATTTTTATTTTGAACTTTAAAAATCACCATAAAGCATGCATACCATATATCATTTTTCTGGCCCGGAAGACTGCCTTTCACAGCTGCTGCTTTTGGATTTTAGCTCTTTACAGGAGGAAGTTAAGCCGGTACTTCAGAAGTTAGGCCAAGATGAAGACATGGATGTTAAATACTTCGCACAGGAAGCTCTGAGCGGTAGGTCCTCCTGTTTTCTGCCTTGCAGCTTTGCTTTGTTTGACAGGGTGTGAGTGGTCTTAAGCGGGCAAGGCGCTGAGCATGCCGGGTGGGGAGGGTGGTGGGACCCCGAAACGCTGGCCCTCTTCTTGGCCCACCACTGAGCACGCCGTGTGCTCAGTTCCACGTGCAGGGCCGGCGGGGATGTGATGCTTACTGGTGAACACAGTTTTGTGTTTGGATTGTATCAGTTTTTAAAGTTTAACTTTGGATTAGCCTGGCAGAGTAAAGAAACTGACCACAATGAGAAGTTCATGGTCTCATGCTCTTGGATTATTGTTGTCATGCCTAATAGTCACATAGATAGTCTGTGAACTTTCTGTATCACTAACTTGATTTTGTTTGGAATTTTCCAGTGCTTACGTTGGCATGATGAGGAACAGGAGGGAAAAGACTTTACTAAATTCTTATCACAGATTTCTAGGAAATGTATTCTTAAACTGGGTGGAGAAAAAAATGGAAAACCTTCAAGACCTCATCCAAGCAAATGGCAACAACTTACAAGAAATCAAATTTCCATGACTTGATTCTTTCTAAAGATGAAATGGGATTGTTTTTACTCATCTTCCTTTTTGGGATATTTCTATTTAAACCATTCCTACAAATGTTTCTGACCAATTCCTGACACTTGGTACAGTCATTTCTTGATTGTTTCCTAGTGAGTGTCTGGCCCTTTCTGGGCTCCTGACAGGGCCTTGCTGTGTCAGGCCTTGGCCACTCCGTGTGTCTGACCAAGCCCGGATGGGCTGGGATCCAGACCTGGAGTGCAGTGGTTCTCTTGGTGTTTACATGTATCTGTGTGCCTCTCCATCATTACAAAGTTAAACGTACATGGTTTAGAATAATTTATTTTATAAGCAGTCTGTCTGGGAGACACATCAAAATTTCACAGTAGTGAAAGCTGCATTTTCTTGGATAACGGTGGTCTGCATCATTGTCTCCGTGAAAGGGAAATGTGGATGCCCGGAGTTCCTGTGCTGGTTGGCTGGGTTTTTATTTGCTCGATTTTTGACTGTAATCATGTCGTCTAGAAACCTGAAGTGTAGATGTATCTTGCTGCTAATGTGTGATGTTGAATGAAGCCTCACTGAATTTCTATAGTTTACCACTGTTACTGCATTAAAAAATGCTTCTCTCTCACCTGAGAAACGTAACATTTTGTGCCTCCTAATCAGTAGTCCTATCGTGCAGTAAGAGTGCAGTTCTGTATTTCTGTGAGTACAGGAACCATTAGTCTAATGCTGTGAGGGTTTCCTGCTCTTAACCTCATTCTGCCTCCAGTGGTGCTAGCATCTGGTCCTGGCTACGCTGTGCAGTAGTAGCTTCTCACACTGACGCTTCATGGCTGATTTTTTGGTGTGGGTAATGCTGGAATCTTACCACTTTAAATCTTTACTTTTCCTGCTTTTACAGTAAAACCTCATTGATTCCTCCTGGAACTTAAGATAAAGGGTTTGCCGAAGCAAATTAATAGTTTGTAAGGAAGCCTATTGGATCTGAACTACTTAAACAATTTTAAAGCTCTCTTTAAAAAGGATCCTTTTACCAGTTAATATGCCAGTTACTAATCACTCTTTGTAATTACATTAAAATACCTTTCATGATAATTTTTATAAGGGCACACATTTTCCTGTGAAGATGTATTCAGTTTATTCTTCATCCCCCAAAATATTTACATTTGTATTTCATGGATAATTTAAATATTTTCTCATTTAAACTTATTTACATTTTCACTTACTCAAACTTGCCTTGTCCCTAATGAACTTAATTAATGAGGTGTCACTGTAGCTTATTTTTCTCTCAGTGCATCCTGCTATGTAGCTTGCTTGTTTCCATTTTGGTTTTGGAATTGTTTCTTTCATTCACAGCCTCTTTGAAACCCAGGGAGCCCTGCTCTGTTTTGTGAAGTCTCAAAAGCACCTGTAAAACTGTACATTAAACCATTACATAAAGTCAGTTTGAACAAATTACTTTCAACCTAGTCCTACCTTAGACAAGTAGAACATTTAAATTCAGAAATTACCTACCTGCATTTAAAGCTGCTGAATAATGGTATAGTAAGCTTCTATTTTATTACTTTTTGGGTTAAAGTAAATATTTTTCTAAGCAAAAATCTGTTCTACATTCTCATTTTATATCTTAAACTGTTGTGAACATTTTAATTTGTTTCATGTTTTTTTTTTTAATTTTTATTACCTATAGGTTGTGTTCTTCTTCCTTGAATTTCATACTTAAGAAACTATTGTCTTGATTCTCAATACAGATTTGCACCACCATTGCCTTACTGTTTGGTTGGCAATGCCCTTGGGGTGAGGATGTCCCTGGTGTGCCCCTCTGGGGCTGGCACAGGGGAGACTTGCTTTCTTAGGCCTGGGTTTGGGAGCTCAGCAGGGCCTGTCTCTTTAAGTGAGTCCTTGGGGACTTCATTGCTTCTTTGTGACTTAAACAGTAGGGCCTCCCTTTTGTTATGGCTCAGTGTTGGTTTTTTGGCTCATTGCTTGGTCATTTACTCCACGGGTTGGTTTTCTTGTCTTGATTTCACTATAACATAAGTTCTAGGAGCTCTGTAAGAGCAGGGATTTTTGTCTGTTTTGTCTTTTGCTGTATTGCCAGCACCTAGATCAGGTCTGGTGTACATAGTAGGTGCTCAATAAAAATGTATTCAGTGACTTTCTAAATCTGTTCTCTGATGTGTTGTGTTCAAAGGTACCAGACTACACTACATTCTCCCACTGACACAGTGAAAGGATTTCACTACTTTTAAGACAAAAGCTTTATGTGACCCTTCTTCACTTGGATTCGTACAGTTGCCTCAAATATAGATTGCTCTCATTTTTTCATCACGGGCAGTTTGTGTCAGCTGTTTGGTCGATTAGGAAAGTGAAGCAGAGATGAACAGATAGACCTATGTCAATAAGAATGTCTAATCAACAGTGGCATTCACCTCAGTTTCTTATACAGTTTGTGTGGGGTTCACCCCTCATAGATTTAAGACCAGATCTTGTTTCTCTGTGCTGCCAAGAAGATACAAACCTGAAAATGCATCCTGTTTCCTAAGAGTTAACAGGTTAATGTGTGGTTTCTAATGAGGCCTTGCTGACGAAACAGTGAGCCCTCAGCTCGTGGAAATAACACAGCTTGGCCCCTGTGATGCGTGGCCCTGGGGGTCTTTGTGGGACAGCTTGTCCTGAGTCAAAAGAGAGAGCAGTTTTATCCAGGCATGCAGGGTCCTTTGCCAAGACCTCCAGGGGAATAAAGCATGTCATTCCTGCCCCAATGGTTAATCTATGGCAGCGCTTTCTTGTTGCAGTTTTGTTTACTAATTACAGTCTTGTCACTGAATTGACAGTCTGTTGCTTTCTGGTGGAAGTCACTTTGGTTCCATCCCCCTGGGGATGGCAGGACAGGGTGGCCAAAACAAGTTGGGTGCTTGTCCCGCCCTTTTGCCTTTTCCTTAAATTCCTCTGACACTTTTTTCCTTTTGGCACTCTTACTTTAAAGCCTCCTGTTTTTCCACTGCTGGGATGTCACTCGGGAGGGAGAAGGAGCTGTCACCTTGTTTCCCTTGGTGTGACAGATGAAGTGATTGTGGTCGGATCTTATGTAACTGTTTCCCTCTGCTTCTCCTGTTCCTGTTTCCATCCAGTGCCCTGCTCCTCTCTTTCCTGTTCACTCACATCTCCAGTTCTTCTTTGTACCTAGAATAGTCTCTCTGTTCCCTGTCTGCCTCCCCGAGCCTGCCGTTTCCAGGAAATGACGTAATACTCAGTTGAGATGGAAATCTTCTGGAGGACGAAGAGAGCTTAATGACCCTTTGGGTAGAAAAGCGAAGTCATTTCTTTCTCCAGAGTTGTTCTTTTAAAGTGATATTACCCATTCTAATTGGAGCCAGGTCGTTTGTCTGTCTGGGGCTCTGGGCCATCAGTGTCCCAGGCTGGTACTGGGAAGCTGTGTGAGGTGGCACTTGCCACGGCTCCTGAGGAAGGGCCTTCAGGAAGGTCCTGGGGTGCCCAGGTTTCCTGCACAGGCACCTGGTCGAGCACGCGACCAAATCTCACTTAATCCTCACAGCAGCCCTAGGTGGTAGGTGCTGTCAGCTCCATTTTTCAGGTGGTAGTGAAACTCCCCACAGCCCTGCCATGTCCACTTGGGGGTCTTTCGCAGCAGCGGAGCGGGCAATGCTAGGCCTCTGAGGTTGCAGTTCATTGAATCCAGAAAAATCCCCACTCCGTGACTCAGGGCGCTCTCCCTGTGTTGGTCTCGCTGAAGGAAAATGAGCCGAGGGGAAGATGGGAAGGGAGCTGGCTGTTGCCAGGCAGAGCCCTGCGTGTCAGGGGCCAGCCGCCAAGTGAGTGATCCAGGAAGTCATCCAGTTGCAGACCAGAAATTGTTCTTAACCCCTCAGTCACTGTCTGTGGCTCATAGAAACTTGCCCATCTGCACAAATGGGGTCAGAGTGAACCCCGCCCCTCAGAGCCCTGGGAATGCCCTCAGTCCCTGGCTGGCATCAGGGCTCTGTGGGAGCCACTCACATCCCAGGGTTGGTCCAAGAGAACGGCTCTAAGGGCTGGGAGCCAGCTCCTTTTGGCAAAGAGTGGCGCTTTGGTCCCTAGGAGGCTGGCCATTGGTGTCTGCAGAGTGGTCTGTGTCCCCCATGTGGGACCTGCCAGGGAGCAGTGTGGCCACCACACACACCCTTGTCACCCTGGGCTGACTCAGCTGCTCCTTCCTGGTGGCGGATGGTGGTGTCCCTCATAGCCAGGTGGGACCATCCTCCTGGACAGCCTGGAGGTTGCTCTCGATGTCAATTGCTGCTGGGCCTTCTGTCAGGCGAGGGTTAATGGAGGATTTGTTTATTGAATCATGAAGTAGCTGTCACATGATTTTAATCAAAACACCATTTCCCTGACAACAGTGATGTCAGTCTTGTTATTGCAGGAAGGAGCAGCTGTGAGGGACACTCGGTCTCCATGCTGAGCTTAGGTTTGGAGGTTGCAGTCAAGGGAAGCGTCGTAAACAACGTTTGCAGGGTTGGAAGGACCAAGCCGAGCCACTTCTCTTTCTCGTGTCTCTGTCCAGCAGTGTGTCCTGCTCGGACCCAGGCCTGAGCCGGGTCCTGCACTGAGTCCCCACTGAGAGTTCACCCGCACACATTGCTCTTTGTACCCTTGTTTCTCCTGATGTTCTCAGTTCTCCTCAGTCTTTGGGGCCCCTAGGATCTCTGGCCTCTGTCTTCTAGTGTTTCTCCCCTTCAAGCGCACACCCGCGGTTTCTGCAGCACAGGAACCTTTGCTTTTGGAACCAGCTTCCTGGGGAAGGAGGGGCTGCTTGTCCTGTCCCTGCAGGTTAGGGGGCCCTAGCTGTTGCCCCAGGGTCTTCAGGGCAGTGCTAAGGAGCTTGGCTGCGGCGTGGCCTCCGATTAGTTCACTTGAACCTGGGAAGACTACAGGAATTTTCTGGGTCCAGGCTGAGGATGCATAACAGATATCAAAGCCCAGGACATCAGCAGGGGGGCTGCTCGAGGCCAGCTGGAGCGGCGTCCTCTGGCTGCAGCCTCCTCTTGGCAGCTTCTCCCCTGTGTGGGCTGGGGGACCCAGCAGCCGTCTGCACAGAAAGACCCCCAGGCCCTTTCTCCATCCAGGAGCTTGGCCTGAAAGGTAGAGACCAATGACAAAGGCCTCCTAGGTGGGACAGGGATTCTCACGGATGCTCATATGTCCGTGGTGTCCATGGCGGGGGCTGCCCAGAACCCATCACGAAAATGAAATCTGCAGTACAGTGCTTGGCCCTTACCCTGGAGCTGGTGCTCAGGATAGGACAGCCACTCTTAAATGACTGACGAGATGCCACAGGCACCGAGCCACAATTTTGTGTCTAGTGATGGGACATTGGAGAAGTAAATGCAAGCAAGGCAGGTAGAAGTGAGACGCTGTGATGAGCCATCCAGGGGAATTGGGCGTCTTCTGGGTGCTTTTTTGTTAGAGGGCAGTGTTGTGCCAGGCTGCACTTGAAGCTCACAGCTAACCTGGCAGTTAAGCCAGCCGGTCTGTTTGCAGGTTAGCGGTGACGATGGCGAGGCTTCACAGTGATTGGCCCAGGTTGGTGGCAGGGCTGGGAGAAGCGCCAGGCCCTGAGGACTCAGAGGTTCTTTGCTGCCTCCTGGGCTGTCCCTGGCCGAGCATGGGTAGGCACCACCCTGTCTGGAGGGACTTGCTGGCCAGGGTGGCTCCTCTAGGGGTAGCCTGAGGAAGCCAGGCCCTGTTCTCTTAGCCTTATTCCTGAGTCCTGGCCGGGCAGTCCTTGCCCAGCCCTTCATCCCTGGGGCCCCTCCAACTGCTTGCCTGTCCTTTGGCCCTCACTTTGCTGGCACAGGGACGCTGCTAAACATTAGGCTTCTTTAGTGACCAGAGGGGCAGTTCTAGGGGATCTCAGACTGAGGAGTCAGCCAAGGTTGTGAACTCAGACAGGGTAACTTCTAGGAGAGGCCTGGGGGGCTCTTCCTCAGTTCAGCTGTCTCACTCCCCAATGTGCCTGAGGTCCTGGGGTGGTAATGAACTTAGTCCTGAGTGTCTGAGTTCTCAGTCAGTGCCCCTTTGGGCCATCTCTGGCCCCAGTAGTCCCTCCTTCTCTTTGGGGACTTAGGAGGGTGTTGAGTCAGAAACTCAAAGCCTGCCTGCTGTGGAGAGTGACTCAGCTCTCTCTTTGAGAGGCTCATTCCCCGGTGCCTCATTTCTTCTGGGCCCAGATTTTCTGAGGTTTCTGTCCAGCCAGCTCTTGGGGACTCAGTGGCAGGGGAGTCCACTTCCCATGATGTCCCCATACCCCCACAGCTCTGTGGCTCAGCCCTGCGCCCGCTCAGCCCTGCGCCCACTCTGCCCTGCTCGGGCTTCAGACTGCCAGTTCAGATCAGCTGAGTCAGTTGTGCCTCGGAAAGTCCCTCAGAAACTTAAGAGGGAGGGATCAGTATTCCTAGGGCAACTTGCAACTACAGGTCCAGAGGAATTCAGTGGCTGGTAGGTGGGGACACCGCAGCAGGAGGGGTTAGGGAGCTGAATGGCTGGAGGCACTTAGGGAGCTCCCAACTCTGCCCAGCCTGGCTTTGGCACCGGCCTCTGGTGAAGGTCACAGCTTCAGAGCTGGTGGGGGCAGATATGTCCGCGATGGGCCATGTCTGAGGGGAGGGTCCAATGCCTCAGTTAAGACCCACATCTGTCTCCCAAAGGATAAAGCAAAGTATGAGCCATGCATAATAGCCCCTCCCTCCAGAGCTGTACAGCTTTGTCCTTTCTGTAAAGTGATATTGGCTGGGGCTAGAATGAGAAGGGCAGAGTGGCTGTAGCCTGTGCAGGTAGCATTTATTTTGTAGCCACGTGGCACCCAGGATTCAGTGCACCAAGGTCAGAACTTCCTGCTGTGGTGTCCTGGGCTGCAGGCAAGTTGCAGGAGCCACCCTCCCTCACCCGGAGCCACCTGCAGCCACCGGGGCTGTAGCAGCGCAGGCTCAACCCCCTTTACTTGGATCCTGGGGAGGGACTGGAATGCTCAGCAGGTGGGACTCTGTGAGAACCCGAACTGAAAAGTGCGAGCCCTGGTTCTAGGTCAGAGGTTAGAGACCCCTTAACTTGGAGTGCAGGAATGGGCCTCAGGGAGTCCAGGAACCAACTCCTCCCCTGCAAGTATCTGCACAAGGTTGGGTGCGCGTTTCTCGGGAAGAGGGACCAAAGCTTTCATCCGCGGGTCACAGAGACTTGTGAGACCTCCACTGAAGAACTACAGTCACACCTGGGTACTTGACTGCTTTGAAACTCGTTGAATTTTGTACTTGATGCATTTCGACGCGAACACTGGGTCCTGGTTCTCGTTGTTTGTATGTTTGGTACCCGACGTGCAAGCTAGAACGTGTCGGTGTCGATTCCTTGTGACTCAGTACACTTTGCAGCTGAAACAAGGGGTCAGCGGAGTCACGCGGTAGCTCCTGCCCTGTGCACTTGCCCTTAGGGTCTTAGCTCCTGTGGCCATTGTGTGTACTTTCGGTTTGGGACACATTAAATTTATTTACATTATTTCTTACAGGAAACATTTGTTAGGTACTTGTTGGGCCTCCCAGAACAAATTAACGACGAATACTGAAGTACTGCTGTCATGGGGTAGAAAGGAGCAGGTGGCCCTGTGACTGCCGCTTGGGCAGGGCCCTGACTGGCGGAATGGGGGTGTCCTGCCTTTTCACTGGGGAGGGGCACCGCACACCGCATCCCTGGAACTGTGGGCACTCTTAGCTCTCGTCCTCCAGCCGGGCAGGCAGAGGCCCTGGGCCTGGGGCTCGGGTCTCCCCAGCCCCATGCCCTTCCACCCTGCAACAGCCACAGAAGCGAAGGAGGTCAGGGTCCAGGCTGGCCGCTGAGGCTCGGGCCAGTCTCTGCTGGCCGGGCTGGTATTTTTGTCTGTGCCCTCAGCGCTGGGGTGGTTTTTGGCAATGCAAATATGGAGAAATTTGGTGGCAAAGGGGGAAGCTTGCAAAACATCGTTCCTGAAATTGAGCGCTTTCCTTAAACGCATGCGCACACCCCCCCACACCCACACTCACACGCGCGCACACTCACACACGCGTGCGCACCCCCCCACGCACACACTCACGCGCACGCACACCCCCCACGCACACACGCGTGCGCACACACACCCCCACGCATGCGCACACACACGCACGCGCGCGCACACCCCCACGCATGCACTCACACGCACGCGCGCGCACACCCCCACGCATGCACTCACACATTTTCTCTCTCTCCTTCGCTGCCCCCCCCCCCCCCCCCCCCCCCCCCCCCCCCCCCCCCCCCCCCCCCCCGCCAGCCCGCGGAGGATCTGTTTGGGGACTGTCTCCGTAGCGTGGGCTCAGTTGGAATGGTTTGAGTGAAACCAAATCTCACTTGAATTTGCTGCCAGAAAGTAGGATTCTGTCCTGCCCTTTCACTCGGGGTCTGGCACTGAAACAAGTTCCGGATGTAATAGAGCGGCCTCAGCTGTCTCAGCGGATGGATTCTTCCAGCACCTGAGGGCACTGAGCTGGTGTGGCTCTCGGTGGGGGTGTCCACGGTGTGCGTGAGTGTGTTGAGGCCTCTGGCCTTCTGCAGGCCCCACTGGAGATGTGCTGTCTTGAGTGAGTAGCAGTGCTTGCTGGCCTGTGCCCAGCCCTTGTCCTGCGGCGTGCTGGTCCCCAGGGACCCGCACCTCCTGGTGCAAGGCCCCACCAGGCAACCTCCTTGAGCATCCAGGAGTAGCTGGCAGTGCCCAGCGTGGGCGGGTCCCCAACAGGCTGCAGTCAGCAGCGCTCTGTGTTCGCAGCGGCTAACGTGGACACGGGCGATGTCAGAGCAAGGTATTATTTACCCTGCTGACGTCAATGAGAACATACTATCCACTGTCCCTTCTGCAGCCGGAAAGGAGCCCCGGGGCGCAGGGAGCACAGCTGCCTGCCGCGCTTTAAAAAAACACCCCAGCCCGATGAGGTAAAGGCCCCGTGTCCTTCGCCTGGCATCTGTGTCACCCGGGCTCTTAGAAAACAAGTTGTTTTTATTTTAATTCAAGAGGGTTGGAAACATAAAAACAGTGTATTTTCCTTGTAGAAGATTACTCCATTTAAATGACTTTGATAAAGAGATGATTAATTAAACTGCATTTAGGCAGCTTTCTAACATTGAGGGACAGGTAATGTTTTGATTTTTCACATTGGAGCTCTTATGGTTTGCACTCAAAATACCAAAGCTATTGAACTCACCATTTTTTCCTTAGTAATTAAAAAAAAAAAGACATAAAAAATAACTACAATTAGATTACTTTTTCAAAAGCAACTTTCACAGCCCAAACACTCAGCAGGGCACAGCCTCCTTCTCCCTTTAGAAATAAGCAAGTGATGTCCCCTTTCTACAAAGTGCAGGCAGCTCAGTGTCACTTTTTCTTACTTAACCTGCAGTCCCAAAAGGGAGGCAAACCTTTCCTCACTGCCATCTTTTCAGAGATTGTGTGGAGACATTCTTTTCCCATCAGTAGTGGGAGGTTATCACCACTTGGATTTCCTCGATTGAGCAAATTTGGGCAGATAGGCATCACGCAGCCAGCGGCACATCCGCTATCTGTGTTTGCTAACAAACACGATTCCAATCTGGGGTCATCGTTTTCCAGGATGCAATTCTTTACTTCTATTTTTAAAGCTTCCCCCCTTAACTACCCACTCTGCCTCTGAAAAGACAAAGTATTCCAAGTATATTATTTTTAACCCTAAAAGTGTCTGATCAGCCTGTTTAGTCCACGGGCCTTAAGTGTAGACTGTAGGCCTCTCCTCAGACCCAGGCTGAATTCGGTTTCTTCTCTGAGCAGCCCCCTTTCTTGGGGCTGAGTCTGGTGACCTGCAGTGATGGGCTGACGCCGTAGTCTAGCCCCTTGGCAATCAAGGACCATGTCCTTCCAGCATACACTTCTGTAGGAAGTTACTATGTTGTATAACTTGGAAAAACTAGACACCTTTAACGTGAACCTGAACTTCTGCAGTTAACTGGACCCTGGAAGGGTGGCAGTCTGTGGAGGCCACGTCGCCCTCAGCCTTGCTCATGGAGGGCCACCTGGGCAAATGCCCTTGTCCCTCAAAGCCAGACAGCTGTCAAGTGGAGAATAAGGTTGAGGGACCAATGTCACACTTGCCCAGTGCTTTAACCAGATGGGGCCTGTGTGTATCCAGCCGTTTGGTCATGAAAGACTCAGCTGCTCTGGACGAGGGAAATGTGGGGTGAGAAGCCAGAGAACCCGAGAGCTTGTCCCAGCTCCTCTGCAAATCTCTGGGCCCACAGACAAGTCACACAGACTCCCGAGGCTTTGGTTTCCTCAAGTGTAAAATAGGACGGTGTCTGCCCAAATGACTTCGGGGAATTGCTGTGGGGATCTGGAGAGATGACTGAAAGGGCTTGGGGAGCGGAAGGACAGCCTGCGCCACTGCACCTTTGCACAGGCAAGCCCAGTGTCAGGGCGCACAACGTCACCACGACCTGTGGCCAGGTCCCCAGGCAGTGAGGGTTGCCGCCTCCTTCTCAGTCCATGTGATGGCGAGTGCCCAGTGCTGCCAAATGTGCCGAAATTGACCCACACAAGATGTGGACACGAGATGGTGATGCAACGAGTGCGGCTATGAACCTTCTGGAACCAGCCAGGCTACCTGAATGGGGGAAATGATCAAGCATGTGAGACGCCTGTGAGAGCAGAGGCTCCGGGGCTACGAGGCGCCTGGGAAGCTCTGCCCTCCTCGTCTCGCTGCCTCCCAGGGGCTGCCGGCCGGGACACGGGGAGCTGTGTCACCCGTCACCTCCCTGGGGCTGCAGGCCAGGGAGGACCACACTACTGGCCCTGTCAGAAGGGACACATGAATTAAAAACAATTTTTTGGGTCTACTTTGGAAACAGGCGGATGACAGTGCCCTTGTCTCCCCACATCACTGAAGACGAGCTCTGTAAACATTCCCAGAAGCAGCGGAATGGCCAGACCCCTGCCTGTACTGTGACTCCAACTTACAACCTGTTCTCCAGTTTTTACCTTAATGTCTAGGCACAAAGAGACCGAGGGCTCGGCTGGTGGCAGTAGAGGCAGCCCAGTTTAGGGGCCCAGACATGGCCAAGGTCACCCCGCACGGATCCTGGGACCAACGCTGTCAAATGGCGCTACGTCCTGTCTAGAGGTGGAGGAATGTGAAAATGGCGTGTGGAGTGTGACTTTCCTTTAAAGCAGTAGGGGACTTGAGTCTAACTGCTGATGCAGGTTGTTACATGTAACTCAGAGCCGAGAATTCTGACCCCAGCACAGAACCCCATATTTAGGCACCTGGAGCCCGACTAGAGGCTGGAGACCCGGCAAAGGAGGCCACTCACTGCATTACGTCCACGTGTCTGACCTGCCTGCACGGAACCAGGGCGCGCCCCAAGCCCTCTGCCCCCGGACCTCTGCCCGCCAGGAGGCTGCCGCTTCTCCCTTCCCTTCCCGGTCGGCCGCCCAGACACGCCGCAGCTGAGACTCGGCCTTCCTTCCAACCCCGGCAGTCAGGCAGAACGCCGTCCTCCGAGTCCCCGCTTTGGGTACTTGTGTTGGTGAGGGGGCCGAGTGGGCGAGGCCGCAAGTTGGCTGTAGGGCTGTGTCCCCTTCCCGTGAGGTCACTCTGGGACCTCTGAAGTGAGGGCTGTTGAGTCCTGATGCCAGGCTCCTGCCTGTCCCACCGGCCTGGCTCAGGACACAGCCTGAACACTCGGGAGTGCTTCCCTCCGGCCAGAGCTGACAGTTGCATGTAAACACTAGAGACACAGGTGCCCACCTGGAAATGGCAGAACTACTGCACTTCCCCCAAAACAGAGACTAATAACCCAGATTAAAACAAAACAAAACAAAAACATACACAAAAAAACCAAAAGAATAAAGTACCACACGTACTGCACTTTTTGTCAAGTGAAATTTTACCTCGCGTTCATGGACCAGAGTCTCCTTGGAGGGGCTGGTGTACAAGACCGTGAGGCTGACGGTTACACGGCAGTGTACCCTCTGCTCGGGGACAGCAGGGCAAGCAGCCGCTTTCAAACACAGTGGTGGGAGGCCGCCTTCGTGTTAGTGTTTGTACAGAGAGCTGCTCAGAAGCTTCCGCAGGTCACTAGTCAGAGGACAGTTGTGGACGTGGTCAGACAGGGCTGGGGACACCTGACGGAGTGAGAGCCCGTCCCCTCAGCAGTTCACGTCTCAGTGAACACAGACGGTTGTGGGATTTATTGATTTCTGCCGGGAATAAATGAGAAGCACACGGGAGCTCACACCACAGCCCAGCAGGCTGGTTCCTCACTGATCCGGCCACCCCTGGCTGCTCCCCGTCCACCTTTGGGCCCCTTAACTCCCAGCAGCCCCTCCCTGTCGACCTGAGCGTCTTGCCATCGTCACCCCTAGGCTCCCATTACTTGCTTGGGGGCAGGTGTTCGTGCCGGTCTGTGACCGTGCCTCCTGTGACTCTGACACGAGTGGCCCGTTTTCAGTCTGGAAGGCATGTGAATTACATAAATATTACAGCATACTGAGGGTACGTGTGGTTCAGGAAAACATCTTTTAGTCTAAAGACGTCAAGCCCTGTTTTATAACTGGCTTGTTTTGCAAAGACGTAGAGATCTTAGCGAAAGGATCTCTTACGTGGTATCTATTCAACAAAATCCTCAAACGTAAGCACGGGGAGGAATAGACAGTGCACAGAACGAACACGATTCACTCGTACTGGATTTTCAGTGTGTGGTTAACTCACAAACACGACAGTCCCCCACACCGCATGGCCTGCTAGGGGGCCGGCGTGCGGAGCAGAACTCGGGCCTCCAGTGCTTCTCACCCGCCCGGACACTCACTACGAAGAGCTAAGGCAACGTAAAGGTGTTTCTAGACGCAGCATCAGTCGGGTATTTCTCTTCTTTGTGCTTTAGGAAGATGCTCCGTGCTTCACGCATTCATCTGCTGATGGGACAAGCCACTCTCAAGGACAGAAACGAGTCTGCCAATAATAGCGAATCTGTAACGCCTGGATGTTACTGTCCAAACGACAGACCACTCATTATGCCTTAGGCTTGCTGTTAACGAGCTGTAGCACCTGCTTCTTACTGACTCTGATGAAGGAACTGTAAGGGTTCAGGTCAGGTTTTACTAGTACTATAATGTGTTTGACAGATGATCTGCTTAAATGGCTAACACAATGGTGGTTTCTGAATATTGCTGTAATACTTGAACATTTCATTACAAGTCAAAACTTTAAGGACATTAAGAATGTGATTCCCACACGGTGGAAAACAAACACTGAAGTGACTTTGGATTTAGCATTGACATGAATGGAAAACAGGTGGTTTCTACAGAAAAAGAGATACTCTGAGGGGGAAGGCACAGCACTACCACTTCACATGGGAGATGAAAATCCACTTCTCTTGTTCTTAGTTTCTAAGCCCTATAGGAAACTGTCCAAATATACAACGAACTACTAGCAACATTAGTGTGACGTCAAAGGAGTTACTACATTTTTAAGAGACGCTGGGTCCTCTGAAGACTGACTGCTCTGCCCAGAAGGCCCCACAGCAGCCCACGTGGGAGAGCCCGCCTCCCCCCGGGCCCAGGGCGGGCTCGCCATGGCTTCTTGAGTTTCCCGGCCCCTGGCCTCCACCGTGGTGCATCTCCTGTCAGTTCTACAGGCGACATCTTTGGAGTCCTGAGGGCACTGACTCCGGAACCCAGGGCACCTTCTGAGCAGGTACATTGCCGGCTCCCAGATGGAGATGACTGCTGGTCTCGGGCCAGTACCAGCTGTTACTTCGTGGCCCCTGAAACAAAGCTCACTCTCCAGTGCTTTGCAATGGCCTTTTGCATTAGCGGCTTAGAATTTACGCTTCGACAACAAACTACAACTTTGCTTTACTTCCTGGGCATCCAGTTTCATTGTGCATCTTGGTTTGCCTGTAAGTCACATGGTGTGGCCTGGGTTCCGTGACAAATACTGCCTTTCCCTCCCCCCACGTGACGGCACACATTTCTCCTGCTTTCCAAGGGTCCCCTCGAGACTGAATTGGTGTGGTTCTGCGTCAAACCTGGGTCTGGGTGTCGTCTTTCCACAACGTCTGTTGGTGTGTCCCATGAGCGCTTGCTGCACTTGGCCTCAGGGCACGAACTTCAGCCTGTGTTCCAGCACTTGCCACCGAAAACTGGTGGGATGGAGCCAGGAAGAAGCGACAGCCACCCGGCAAGGCCCTCTGACTCCAGTTGGGCAATTTGGTATCTCTCCCTTTGGGAGAGGGCAGGAAAACAGGCTTTCAATGGAAAAGGCTGGAATGAAAATAAAAGCACGGCACTCTTGCTTCGCTCGGCCTGCCTCGCTTCCCGTGCTGAGGTTAATTCACCAGGACGTAGCCACTGTGCTGAGGGTCCACAGCCTCCAGCATTTCACAATCAAAGAGTCCAGGGAACTCCGAGAGGGCCAGAGGGTCGTAGGTAGCGGGGTCCTCCTGCAGGCCGGGGCTCCGGGGGCAGTCTGGCTCCGCCATGCCACCCTGCGGGGTGCTGTCCAGCGGGTACTGGCAGGGAGAGGGGTAGTCCGGCTCAGGGGAGGCAGGGCCCGGCAGCTCACAAGTCTGGTAGGAGAACTGCAGGGGCGCCTGGGCAGCTCCGGGCGGCTGGGGGGCCGGTGGCGGCGGCGGCTGCAGCTGCATCTCCTGGTACTGGCCCAGGAAGGGGCTGAACTGCATCTGCTCGGAAGCGGGCTCCAGAACCGGGCTCAGGGGCTGCGTCAGGCCGAACGGCGGTGGCGGTGCGGGTGGCGGTGTCTCCTGGTGGGAAAGCGGCAGCTGCGGGGTCGCCTGTGGGTATGAGCTCTCCGCTATCTGCATCTGGTTGAAGTACGCCTGCAGCTGAGACTGCTTCTGGAGGAAGAGCCGCTTCTGTTGGAGTCTACATTGGCAAAACCGAAAGGAAGAACTTTAGATCTCTGACGGCACTTTTCAGTGTAAATCCAGCACCATCCATCAGCGCCAGGGCTCTTTTCTCTCTCCGCGGCAGGAGGAAAACGTGGGCGTAGAACAAATCGTGCCTTTCTTAAACCTCATCTAATTTCTGTCCCCAGTTCTGACGTGAACATTAACGCATTTTCTCTAAGACTGAGGCTTTTCTCCCTGTGAAGTGAGAGACTTCCCATCTGGAGGGTTTCAGGAGGCCTGTCTGTAGCTTAATGGACTAGGCCTGGGGCCCGAGCTCCTGCAGGGAGAGTGGGAGCCTTCCCTACAGCACAACCCACTTCACCTGCACCAGGTTACGGGCTCTGACAGCTCAGGCCGATCCACAGCTCAGAGGGAAAGCACGGGAAGGACAGGTGAATAGCACAGTGAGGGCTGCTGCTCCCCGACAGGCCCATGTCCACGACCCTGGGACATCTGCATCAGCGACCACGTCGTGAATACTGGCTCATGCACCAAAACCCTAATGTCATAACAGAGACACACACCTGGGGCAGAAGGACATCACCCAGCATTCTCAGGAAAGTGACTTCTTTGGCCAAAGACCTGCGCTCACCTGTGTTCTTGAAGCTGCTGTTCAAGACTCCGTGGTACTTCCTTACAGTAGAGCTGACAGGTGTTCTGGGCTTTGGACAGAAGGCTGGGCTTCTGGAAGAGGAGAAAAACAACGTGAGCGTGACATGTTGTACAGGCTGCACTCGTCAGACTGCACCTCTACTGCCTGCAGGATGGAGCCACGCAGGCTGAGGGGGCTGACCCTGGCTCACGGAGACCCTGGCGGAGCCTGAGGGCCCGACAGCATGGGGTCAGCAGGCCTGGATGGCCCTGGCCCCAACCCAGTGCGCTTCTCTATGTCTGAGGCCCCCAGGACCGCAAGTTCCTGGACATTAAAAACAACGAGAAGAGTGGGGGTTAAGTCTGGATAGCAAAGGCTGCCGCACCTGCACTCTATGTCACAGCGTTTTTCAGCAGCTTTTCAGGCACCGATGCAGAGAGCTGACATTAAAAGTCTGTGTTTTCTCTGTGAGGCATAACACTAGAAGCAGAGAAGGCAGGTTTCCTTCTCCTGCTGTTCAGGGATGACTACCCCCCCCTCCCCCCAGCGGCTGAGAACAAATCCTCTTCTAGCATAGAATGGAACGCTACGTCTGCACGTGTTTTTAGAAACTAAAAGTGCAGAGTCACACCCACCTATCAGGAATCAAGCTGCTGCCCTAAAACGAGCAAACCAGCCCCACCTGAAGCCCCAGACAAGCAGAGCAGGCTGGTGTTGGACGCGTGTGTGGTCGGAGCGGCGATGGGGGTGGGGGGTGGGGGTCCCACCTGGAGTCGGTGCTGCAGGTACGACGGGTTGTCCAGGCTCAGGCGCGTGCTGCTGGGGACAGCAGGGACACTCTTCTGCTGCTGAGATGCCTCCTCCTGAGGAGCAAGAGGGGAGGAGATGTTTTCAGTTCTCCGTGTGGGAGGAAGTTTCAGGTCTCGCTTAAGCGTCTCAACAAACGTCCACGAGGGATCCCCGTTCTGTAAACGGAGTGCTCAGCGCTCTTTACTGACGAGCAGGCCGAGGGCGGATCACTCGCAGAAAATGTACACGTATATTACTCGTAGTAAACGGTGACTTGGCCGGTACGAGAGCAAAGGCTCTTGGTGTCACCAGGAGGCTGTCACCTTCATGTAGGCCTCAAATACTACAATATCCTCAATGCACTAAAAATAGGCTCCAAGTAAAATTTATTTCATAAACAGCATTTTTTTTGTATCTTTAGCATAAATAATCCACTTACATATTTAAGGTGATATAGCACGTCAGAAGTGGTGGCAACAAGCATGTCCCCTGGGTAGACTGAGTCTCACTGATGGCTGTGTGTGGGCACGGGGCGGGGGGGGGGTTTGCAAAGGCGACTGGGCACGCACTCCTCCAGACTCCGCCCTGTGAGCACACTCGGCTCGCCCGCGCCCAGGCCCCAGGGCGGCACTGGCCGCCTGTGCCCAGCGTGGGCAGTCTCCCCGTTCAGCGGCGGCCCCAAGGAAGCTTCCAGAGAGAGGCTGGGGGCGCAGGGCAGGGGCAAATCCTCCAGATGAGGCGCCCCGTCTCCGGGACCAGCTCTCGGCTCCCGTGCAGAGCCCCTGCGGGAGGGCCCCCGCACTCACCTGAGGGCAGCCGCTCGCCAGGCCTCGGAGCTGAGGGGCGGCTGAGGCCGTGTCGGCATCCACCTCTGGGCCCATCTGCTCGTACAGCAGCTGCACC
Source organism: Lyroderma lyra (assembly GCA_004026885.1). Lineage (NCBI taxonomy): Eukaryota > Metazoa > Chordata > Mammalia > Chiroptera > Megadermatidae > Lyroderma > Lyroderma lyra. Next base: position 390,598 of record PVJL010000133.1, read on the forward strand.
TTGTTCAGCTCCAGGATTCCTTTGGTTCTAGCCAGGTTCTGAAGATGCTGTCTAAACGCGACAATTCCTGGAAGAAAGGACGCCGAGCAGACGGTTTAAGCAAACCCCGCGGCCTTTTGGCGGCCACAGGTCGGGTACCCGCATGGCCACACATGCCCCCGGGTCCCACCCGACAGGGGTCTACAGGGCTGGCGGTCACCTTGGGTGAGCGAGGTGTCCGAGGCCCTGCGGCCCTCGCGGAAGCTCACTGGGGACCGGTTGTGGGCCTCTCGCTTCTGGGGGCTCAGGGCCTGCATGGCTGGGTTGGCCGGCCGCAGACTTAGGAAGGGAGGCGTCATGCGCGGTGAGGCCTGGTTGGCTAACATGATGTCCCTGAGGGAAGGGTTGTCCTCCAGGAAGTTCAGGTCCCTCTGAACAGACCCCATGTCGTACTCAGAGTCCACACTGTCAAGGGAGGGGTTGTCACTCATGGAGAAAAGCTTCCCTTGAAGAGAAAACAAAACAGGTGTGACCAATAGCAAAGAGCATTTTCTTGGAACACGAGATGCCAGGCACAGCCAGCTTGACTTCTTCCAGCCAGTGTCCTCCACCTCCCACGGAAACATCTTTTCAGAACCCTTTATACGCCAATTTCATTGGCTTTGTGTTCTGTGGGGAACACTCCAGAACATGGGCTCGCCAGATCTTTGCCCCTCCCAGAGCCGGGGTCCTGGAGGAGACATGTGGCGCTCGCATGACTTCCGGGCACTGGAGGAGCCAACTCAGAGACGGCTCGCATAAGGCTCTGCAGCTGCCGAGCAGGCCCTCCCGCCGGCTGGACGTGGTCCACACGGGAAAGAGCCCGAGACCGCATTCTACGAAGTGGCGGTGCTGTCCCTACTCCCTGCAGACGTAACCTGGTGCTTGCTGGGTGTCACACCTGAGCCAGGCATCACGACCAGCTGGTTGGTCACTTCGGACAGAGTGTGTCGCCGCTGCCCCCCCCGCGTAGACTGGAACGTGTCGAAGCTCTGACGGGGGTCTTCCTCAGCCTCTCCTTCTGTCTCCAGGCCTTCGTCGATGGAGGTCTCCATCACGTTGCTGGGCAGGGACTGGCACCCCTTCCTCACCAGCGCAGGGGGCACGGGGTCTAGCAGACAGCCGTTTACCTAAGGGTCAGGGGGGAAGGACATGGTCATCAGCTGCTGCTCTGCTCAGACATTAGGAAAATCCACAAAGGAAAAAAAGTGTCCAATTAGAAATGAAGCAAAATACTAAAAATGTACATATTTGTTACTACTGACAAGCCGATGAGAAGTTAAGGCAAATCAACTGCAGGCCTCAAGAGGACAGAAGCCCATTATGACCCCCTGGCACGGCCTCCCAGGTTTCTCTGAGTCATCACTGTTACAATAAACAAGTTTTTTTAGTGGGTTCCAGATGAATAGGGGTTTATTAGGCTGAGGCCTACCAGTTATTTTTTTAAAATAAGGGAAATGAAGAGGGGGAAGATGAGATTACAAACAAGCACGCTGCATGGCTCAGAGCTGAGAGAAGGGTAGCCACCAGCTCGCTCCTAAATTCCAACCACAGCCTGTGCTGCGAGGTTCTGGACCCACTTTCGTATTGTGATTTAAGTGCCTGCCCGGTCCATTTGGCCTTTAATTGGTTCTATGTGCCTGAAGAATGGAAGAAAGAGTGGGGACGCACTGATACCAGAAAAAGGACTGAAAAGAAAATCCCGTGGCAATCGGCCACAGCCTTGACCGCAGACCAACACGCCGCCCCGGCCCTAGCTCCCGCAGAGGTCGGGAGGAGGGGGCCCAGGGGCCCCGCGTGCCCTCTCCTCAGGCAGGGACACAACAGCCACGGTTCCCGGCCCCCAGGGACGGGCTCACTCGGCTCCTGAGCGGCGACTCTGCTGCCTGGCAGCTGCCCAGCAAAGCACCCACAGCGGCAGCAAGAGCAGAGTGGGGCTGCGGTTCCGCATCTCCGCGGCCGGGAAGAGCCCCAACGGGGAGGCAATTATTTACCTCATTGCCTTAACTAGCCCCCCAGGAAATCCGCCTGGGTTCTCCCGTGAACGGCTGCTCAGGAGCAGCCAGTCACAAGACGCTGGCTTCTCCAAGTGCCACTGCCACCTGGAATACACTGGGTAGAGCTGTTGTTGCTTCTGGAAGCAGGCGACACTCACGTGTGTGAGAGGTGACGTGGGACATCCCTGCGCCAGACACAGGGAACTTTCCTCCCGGGGCGACCAATCCGGAGGCGCTGCAAGGCCCTTTATTTGGAGAGGGAGGCTCGGTGACTCAGAGCTTTGTTTGCTTGGGGGAGGGGACGCTGCCTCCACAAACTCTGCTCTGGGCCGCAGCCACTGCTCGGATGGGGCGGCTCGCGCGCTGCGGGGTCGTGGAGGGGGCCGCGGCCGCGGGAGGGGAGGGCTGGCAAACGCCTCCTCCGCGGACTAAGGCCAGTCCCCCCGGCCTTCCCCAGACGCGCTTCTCCTTCCCGACTGCATCCAGCCGTTCTCTTCTGAGAAGGGTGGCTGCTGCCTGGAAGCAAACAGACCTCCGGGCTCCCCAGCTGCCTGCTGAGGCAGCTTCCTCAGGCTGCCCGGGGTGACAGAGAAGGAAACAAAGCATCGGGCCAGGCAGCAGCTACCCAGCCCGCACCTGACACTGCCCGGGCCAGCGCTCTCCCAGCCGTCACCAGGGCCTCCCTGCCGCACAGTCTTCCGCGGGCCTTTCCGTCCCTCCCCAAACTGCTCATAAATTTATCCCCTCATCTAGACTACAAGAGGAATTATGTCTTTTATCAAACAATGTTTGCTGAATTCAACTTCATCCCAGGACAGGTAGAAACCGTGACTGTCTCCGAGGACATCTGCTCAAAGCCATGGGCCGGCTCACAGGTGTGAGCACCTGCAGATACCAAGTTTGTTTCTGAAACAGGTGATCATCACGCCACCCCCGCCTGCCAATTTACTACCCAGGGACCTGACAGAACAAGAGCCTAAGTTCAGCTCGAGGATTTTGTGACCAAAATACCGGGCTGACCTACCTAGGCTTTAGGAGTAGACTTTTGCTCTAGGAATAATCCAGGCTACCTATAAATGACAGGAATTAAAAATACAACATGGGTGGGATGTACATTTCCCAATACATTGCTTCCGTCTTTCTTTAAAGTTCAATCAATCACTTCACTTCCAGTAAGAGACCTCCCATGTACACAGGAGTCAGACTCTGAGGGACACTCCCTCTCACAGCTATCCTATCCCTGAGCCTACACCCAGAACTGCAGCCCAGGAGCCTGGCAGGCCATCAGGGGCTCAGTGCTTGTGTCCCCTGCAACCTTGAATGTGGCTGTATTTGGAACGGGGGCCTCTGTGGAAGTGCAGTTAAATGAGGTCACGGGGTGAGGCCCTGACCGGGTGGGACTAGAATCCTCCTAAGAAGAGACACAAGAAGCACTCTCCACGTGAGCGCCGGGGAAAGGTCATAGAGAGCAGGTGGCCCTCTGCACGCCAGGAGAGAGCCCTCACGAGAAACCAAAGTGGCCAGACCTTGATCTGGGACTTGTAGGGTTGTGAGAAAAGACATTTCTGTTGTTCAAACCGCCCAGCCTGTGGTACTTTGTTATGGTGCCTGAGTTGGGAGAACGTGCCGTATTTGATGTGTACACTAAGTGCCTAGCAACGCAGGCGTGTATCGAGGAGGCACTGTAGGCGCAAACCTCAGCGCTGTCACTTATTGGCAAGTTGCTTAACTTCTATAAAGTTCCTTTTTTTTTTTTTAACTTGTAAAATGGAAGTTGTTTGGGAGGATTAACTAAGGTATATAAAATAGCACAGTACCTTAGTTCTCAATATATTATAGCTATTATTTCTTGACCAAAGAGAATGCTTTATAACAGTAAAACATTTTAAATCATGAGAATAAAACTACAACATTTTTCTTTTTAAGCATTTGTACCCCCTTGAGGCAAATTAACATAAACAACAAGGTGAGGAAGGAAAGAACTGGATAACTCTATTTCTAGAAATTTCTCCAAAGGAAATAATCAGAAGTATAGTCAAAGATTTGGGCCCAAGGAAGGACATTCACCTGAAGCATATGTGAGCATGCAAAAACACTTAAGTGCCTGATGTCCCCAAACAGGAGCGTGCACAGCTAAATACGGGGGTACCTAAGGCAGTATTAGGCAGTTGTGAAATACAACTCATGCTTTCAAAGAAGATTTCATGATGTTATAACACGTAAAGCGAGATACAAAGTGATGTAATAGAATGTAATTTTGTTTTTAAAAGTCCATCTGCTTGCCCACCCACCCACCCACCCACCCGTCCACCCGTCCACATACCTATAACCCTCTCTTAAGAAATATGTCACAATATGCTCATCTCTGGGGTAGTGGGAGTATGGATAAAATGATATTTTCCTTTACCCCTCTCTGACTTTTCCACGTGTGATTCTGATTTGTTTTATTTTTTCAATTAGAAATGTAAAATTCGGATTCAGCAGTAAAAGTGCAATCTCTTCCCATTCCGAAGCCTCAGACGCTCACACCCCCTTCTCGGCCCTGCCCGTCGCTGCCGTAGCACCGCCGTAGTGACAGCGGGGTTACAGAGAGAAACACGCAGAACACCGCTCACACTTTGGCCTCACAGTTCCTTCCTGCTATCCTGCCATGAAGGTGGTAACTTGAAGAATAGTCATTATAATCGCTAATAAAATGTTAAAAGTGGCTGAAGTGTGTGTGTACAAAGTCCAAGATGCCCAAAGAAGGCCTCAGAAGAGGAACACTGATGCTGCAGGGTTTGTGCACCTGACCCCGCACGTCCTCTTTGTCACCGGGGGTCTCAGCTACTGCTCGGCGTTGGGTGACTGTCTCAGTTACAAAGCTGCTGTTTTTCTGGAGGAACCCCAAAGCAGCACTTCAACGCAAACTCCCAAAGGGATATTACTGACAGCTTTAAGGTGAGGACTTTTGGGAGGGAAAGAGGTGAAATCTCTGAGATGCACAATAACCGCCACCCACAGAGAGCAGAGGTGAGCGAGCACCGGCCGCAGTCACGCAGCCTCGCCCGGACGACAGCCCACAGGAGCCACAGAGCTGAAGGCACATGAAGCAGTGCGAACAACGAAGGGACGATGTCTGCCTGGCAGCTCTGTGCGCATGTGCACGTACTTACAGGGCCCCAAAGAGAGGCAGTAGGGAGGGAAAAGGAACCAGCGTTTGTGCTGATGTAAACAAAACGGTCCCCGAGGAAGACTGGCGGATGCCTAGGGCCTGGCCTAATGCCACAGTGGCACGGCCAGAGTGGGTGGCCAGCCCAGCATGGCACTGCCTTTCCTACAAATGCAGATACACCATCTAGCTACTATCTATATCTTTCACAAAATCATTCATTTCCTGTCTGTTTCCTAGTTACAGCAACAATCACAAGCTTTAAAAATATCTTGCCCTATATAATACGGCAGACAGTGCCCAATCTGTGTTTTAGGCCTGGTGCCCTCAGACAAGATTTTAGCAGACTGCATTTTAATTTTTTTCAAGGGACTTAGATCTTAAAAATAAATGAATTATGTTGCTCCAATTTATGTCTAAATTTCTGGGGGAGGCTTAGTAGCTGGTAACGAGGTTACTGAATATGCCGGGCAACCACAGGCAGAGAAATAAAGACTGTCCACGGGGAGTGGCGTCGTCAGGGGCATGGACGCTAACCCCTGTGCTCAGCAACTCGGCTTAACGCCTGCTGTGGCGGCCTGGCGGCCAGCTGCCCTGACGACGCTCCGGCTGGGCTCATTATTAACTTCCGAGTCACAGCCGCCTCCAGAGCTCCCAGGTCCTGACCACAGCCCTGCTCTCGCCAGCATCTCGGCTCAAAATGCTGTCGTCCCTTTGGACTTCTCCTCTCTGGACCCCAATATTCTACCACTTTTACCTGAACGATCTCATTAACATCGCCCCTTCCTTCATCCTACTTTGGGCCCTTACTGTCTCCCCCCTGGACACATGGTCTAAGTGGACAGGGGAGAGGCTGTGACGAGGACAATACTTCTGTTGACAACGTCACCAGCCTGTCCCCTATCCAATGCAGTCTATGTACCTTTCCTGAATAACTGCTGAACTGCTGGATGGATCACAGCGCTGCTCTGACAGAACATCTCCAATGGTTCCCTGGTACCTTAGAGAAGTCCATTTGAAAAAAACTGTCTTGGTGCTGACACACATTCCCACCTGAGCCTAGAGAAAAATCTCGGTGTCCTCGGCTTGCCACTCAAAGCTAAGCAGTTACCCTTTATTTCATGCTCCTCTGCTCATGCACATAGAGCTGCTGCTCTGACCTAGGTGGACCTGGGCTTTCCCTCCGCCTAGGCGTCATGCCCTGGTTTCCATCTGCCCAGATCCTGCACCCTCTCAACTTCCGGCTCTGGCAGTTAACCCACACCAGCTAAAAGCAACTCCCCTTTTGCCTCCTTCAGTCTCTCAGCCCTTTGATTTATCTTTCTTTAAATGACCAATGATTCTATACACAATATTGAATGATCAGAAGAAAATGAAGGAAACAACCCATTTACAACTGCATTAACGAGACTATTAATACCTAGGAATGAATTTAACCAGAGTTGTAAAAGATCTGTTCTCTGAAAACTGTAAGACACTGAAAAAAGACATCCAAGAGCATACAAATAAATGGATGGATACACCAGGCTCATGGATTGGAAAAATTAATAGTGTTAAAATGTCTTTACTACCTAAAGCAATACACAGATTAAATACAATCTCTATTGAGATACAAATGACATTCTTCTCAGAACTAGAACAACTACTCCTAAATTTATATGGACCACAAAAGGCCCGACATAGCCAAAGAGATCTTGAGAAGGAACAAGTGGGAGGTGTCATGCTCCCTGATCGCAAAATATACTACAAAGCTACAATAATCAAAACCGTATGGTCCTGGCATAGAAAGAGATATACAGATGGATGAAATACAATAGCCCCACAATAAATCCTCACTTATATGTGGTCAATTAGTCTATGGCAAAGGAGTAAGGATACACAATGGGGTAAAGACAGTCTCTTCAATAAGTGGTGGTGGGAAAACTGAGCAGATACAAGCAAAAGAATGAAATCGGACCACTTTCTTATACCATATACAAAAGTAAACTCAAAATGGATTAAACATTTAAATGTAAGACTGGAAACTCTAAAACTTGTAGAAGAAAACACAGGCCATAAACCCTCTGACATCAGTCTTAGCAATATCTTTTTGGACATGTCTCCTTGGGCAAGGGCAACAAATGGGACGTCACATTAAAAAGTTTCTGTACAGTGAAAGAAACCGTCAATAAAATGAGAAGACAACCCACCAAATGGGATGAAGATACTCGGTAAGGGGTTCATATCCAAAACATACAAGGAACCCATCGAGCTTAACATCAAAACCACAAGTAATCCAATTAAAAAATGGGCAGAGGACCTGAACAGACATTTCTTCAAAGAAGACATACAGATGGCCAAAAGACATATGAAAAGATGTTTAATGTCACTAATCATCAAGGACATGCAAATCAAAACAACAATGAGACACCACCTCACACTTGTCAGAATGGCCATCATCAAAAAAATCAACAAATAACAAGTGCTAGTGAGGATGTGGAGAAAAGGGAACCCGTGTGCACTATTGGTGAGGTTGCAAATTGGTGCAGCCACTATAGAAAACAGTATGGAGTCCTCAAAAAACAAAAGATGGAGCTGCCATATGGTTCAGCAATACCACTTCTGGGTATTTATCCAAAGAAATCCAAGACAGTAATTCAAAAAGATAATATGCCCCGTTAGGTTCACTGCAGCATTATCTACAATGGCCAAGATATGGAAGCAACCTTGCTGTCCACTGATAGATGAATGTGTAAAGAAAATGTGGTACAAATACAAGATGGACTATTACTGAGCAATAAAAAGGAATAAAATCTTGCCATTTCTGACAACATGAATGAACCTAGAAGGTATTATGCGAAGTGAAATAAATTAGAGAAAGACAAATACCATATGATTTAACTTATATGTGGCATGTAAACAAAACAAAACAAAAGAACAAACAAAACTGACTCATAGATATAGAGAACAAACTAGTAGCTGCCACAGAGGGTGGGGGGGGGGTGAACAAAATAAGGACCAGTGACGTTTTATTAATTTATTCAGCGTGTGGCACACTGCGTTTAGTTTACGCATCATGTCTCTTTTGCTAGACTATAAAGCCTGAGCAGCATTCATGTCTGACTCATCTTTTTATTACCTAAAGAGGCTAAAAAGACAGGAAACCAATATTTACGGAGTATTTACAATTTGGCCAGAATATCACACACATTATCTCAGTTAATTCTCACAACAGTCTCATAAAGTTGGTTATCTCATTTTACACAAGAGGAAATGGAGATTCAAAGCAGTCAGTCCCGCCTTGCTCAAGTTCAGAGCTAGAAAAGAATGTGTAACACACTCCACAACATGTTCCAAGACGTGCCCATTCACGTGAGCCTTTGTACACGACCTGAGGCTAAGTACATGAAGCGCACATTAGAAGTTACATAGCTATCCATCAAGTGCGAGAAGCTGTCACCCTCCACATCCCAAAAGTCAAGTACACCAGGATAAACGTACGTCCTTTAAGCTTGTCCAAACTGGACGAAGAGATGTTTCACTGGCCCACAAAGAGGGCCTGTCGTCATGTCACTGCAGCTTGTGCAGCGGAGGGGAGGCAGGAACGACAAAGCCCAATTCAGCACCATAGTTATAGTTTTGCTTTCAGAATTGTAATTTGTTTTTAAAAACAGCCAACACTGAGGAGGGATCTAGAAACCTTAAGAGAGAAGGATCTGGTCAAGGAAGAGAAGGGCTCTGGAGAACACGCACGAGCTCGGACACGTGGAGATGAGACGGTGATGAGGGCCAGGTCTGCGCCACCCGAGGAAACGACCGAGTGGAACAACGCCGAAGCACAACCCCTGTGGGCCAAAGCGACGTCCCAGCCCACCTGCCAGCTCAGTCTCCCAAACACATCGCACCTTTGGGGTGTCCACACACTCTTCCTCCATGAACGCCGCCTCCGCCTGACAGCCAGGGAACGGGAAGGCCTCCGCGTTGGACGCCTGCGGGAGGAGGGCCGACCTCAGCAGTCGCACGTTCGGAGAATGCATGGTCACCGGGAGGCCCACGGTCTGTGCCTGTAAATGTGGCAAAAACAGACAGTGTGGGAACACCAATACTTTCTACATAAATACGCCAAATTCTTAGACCAAAATCATTCTCCCGCAGCAGTTAAGAGACGAGTCGTTATTTGATGGAAACTCCTAGAAAGATGTGATGAGATATGTCTACGGCACAGGCATCACTGTCAGCAGGCTCCGCCGCCAGCTTTCTGAGACCGGTGGTACAGAATTTCATTCCTGCTCCATGGTCAGGAGCACACCTGGCACAGAGGTAACAAGAAAGCTGGTCTCTGGATCTCCTTTGTTAAGCACGCTACTAAACAAGCACCACAATCTCTTCTTTTAAAAGAGAACCTTCAGTATGGCGGTTGGCAAGGACTGATTTTAAAGATGAGACTGCTGGATAATCCTTTCCTCCCCACCTTTTCAAAACTAGGAGGATAATTTATTAGATGCCTTTTGAACATAATGGACATTGCAAAAAATACAAGGGAACAACCATCATACCAGTTTCTAGAAGGCAGAGGAATGGCCTGTATTTCCTCTGCTATCCTAACTTCTAGGGGTATAGGATGGTGAGTTTTAAATTCGAACAAATGAAAAGGAACAAACGGTATAATTCTAGCTTCTCCTCTCCCAAGACCTGGGTTCAATTCTTGGCTTCATCCCTTGTTAACTGTGTGAACTTGATCAGGTTACCTAACTGCTTTGAGTCCTCCTTTCTTTACCTGTAAGAAAGGGCGTAATACCTACTTCACAGTGAGGTTAGGGTGGCAGAAGGTGACGCGCCAAGGCCCTCACTCGGTAATGTTAATTCTCCCTTTCTCTTTCTTTCTAAAGTCTTAAAATGATCACAAGAATTTAGTATAGGTATGAGACTGTGAAATGAAAACATGGGTTTGTTCTCAGACACTATCTAATGGTTTCCAGTTAAAATTTCAGGTTGATGGCCTTCAACGATGGGGAGATATGTTAGAAATTTATTTTATATTTGAATATATGAAGGTCAGACAATGAATTTCGTGAACTCATCCTAGAAAAAGTGCCACACACCTCGTTGCTGAATATCAGTACGGTCACCTTCAAAGGACTCCCCTCGGGAAGCTATGCACTGACACCAGCGTCTAGTCCACCCTTCAGAGTAATTCTGGAACGCTTTCTGAAATGGCCATCAGAGCTGTCGTCGTCCCCAAAATCTGACAATCAAGTTTGCGAACTTGTTGCTGTGCACTTACGTTGACACCGCTGTACAAGCAACTAGGTTTAAGGTGTCATAACCTTGGCAACAGGGCTGCCAACATAAGCACACGGTGGCAGGTTCGCAAACTTGATTGTCAGATTTTGGGGACAATGACAGCTCTGATGGCCATTCCAGAAGGAGTTCCAGAATTGCTCTGGAGGGTGGACTAGGCACTGGTGTCAGTGCACAGCTTCCCAAGGGGAGTCCTTCAAAGGTGACCGTGGTGATATTCAGCGACGAGGTGTGTAGCACGTTTTCTAGGATGAGTTCACAAAATTCAATGTCTGACCTCGTAATTAGAATACACTTTATATTTGGAATAGTCCAACATCATTAGATGTACTGCATGAGATAACGAATAAAATAGAATAGCAACAGCAAAGTGCTGGATTATTATAAGGATGATGAAAACAGAAAAATTCATTGTCTGCTCCTCTGAGCCTGAGAAAGAAAAAGCCTTTCCTCTACCATCACTCCTCAGGCTTCTATCCTGGGCCACCATTTGCCTATTGACATTAAGATCTTAATTTCCTTGGTTTTCCCACACGTTCTATAGAAATCAACGCAAAGTTCTACAATCTTATAAATTTGGTAAAGCTGCCAAACAAGGAACACTCTTGTGCTCTACCTCGCAGAAGCACGAGAGCCGCACAGAGAGACCCTCACAGAGCACGTGAGTGAGTCACCTCTCTCCTCGGCCTCCAGGCAGGTGACTCCCCAACTCCCGTGAGCCCCAGCCTCTCTCCAGGATCCTCCTCCTCAGCAACTGAGTCAAAGCTGCCACGGTCCTCTCAGCCTTGGGCTCAAGAATGGAACATCTCTAAGTTAATGGAGTCATCTCTCAGTCACTGTTGTCCCTTCAACCCCAACATTTATTTATTACTTTATGTAACAAACACTTACGAACAGCAGGGTTCTAAGTGCTTCACAATTATTAACGAATTTAATCCTAGCATCCTGTAATTATCCCTGTTTCAGAGCTTGGGAAACCGAGGCACAGGCAGACCTTAAGTTACTTTTTGGGGTCACAGAGGGAAATGGCAGAATTTGCAATTTGCTCCAGAGTTTTCAATAAATTGGTTAGAAGTTCCTGCTCTTGACCCACGTGCTGAGCTGCCCTTCTGAAGCCCTCTAAGTTCAGACAGAGTCTGCGGCTGAAACGCTCCTTCCGTGTGACCCTGCCTCTGCTTCCACTAGAGCCAGAGTCCGAGCTGTCAGCATTTCTCCCTTCAACACCACAGTCATCTCCTAACGGCTGTCTCCAAATTTCTTCTCTTCCTTTCCAATCTATGCTTCCCACTGTTACCAGATTAATTAGCTTAAAGCATGGACATCATTGTATTACTTTTCTACTTAACATCCTTTAGTAGGTTCCTCACTGCTTCCTGAATTATAAGCAAACTTGGCGTTCAAAGCCCTTCAGGGCACGGCTTCAACTTACCACTCCAACTTTTAAATTTCCCTGTACCTCCATGCAAGTGCAAGCCCTACATGTGCCCGTGTGGTGCTTCTGCCGTCTGCACGTGCTGCCTTTAACCGCCGCCTCTCCCTAGCACAACCTCACCCACCTCTGAAGATCTGTCTTAAAGGCCATCTCTCCCACAGAGCCTTTCCCATTCGGATGCACTTCTCTCCCCTTTGCCCTTAGTTCTTTGACAGCATTTAGCTCTCTCTGTTTTGCATCGTGGTTATTTAGTGGCTGTGTTTTATACGCCCTTCTCCCTGTAGTGCCTGCTAACAGAAGCCTGCACAGAGTAAATCTGCAATGAAAACGTAGTACATGAAACTGAAAGACAAGCTAGCGACACTAATCCTCAGCATACGTGAATGATAAAACCTAAGTGAATGAAAAATCCCTTAAAGAGGAAAATGTCTGAAATGAAGTTAATCCTTAAAGATAGGAAGGCGCCCAAACATTAGAGAATCCAGTGAATGACAGGCAGAAACTTTAGGAAGAACAGGCCGTGGATGAAATCCTCACCCTTTGTGCTACCAGATGAAAAACGTGTCAGCATGTGAACAGGCACATGCACAGGTAAGACGACTGGCTAATGGGGTGTTACCTTGGCAACTGTTTGCTCGGCGATGGTGCTGGGCCGGCGCTGGCGGGCATCGAGTCTCTGCTCCACGGGAAAGCTGCTCCTGTGTGATTTCAGGCGCTCCACCAACAAGTAATAAATGGCTGCGAAGTGATTGTAGCTCTTGTTCTGCAGAGACTGAAAGAGAAAACACGTGCTGATGGCAGAGAACCATAAAAGCCAATCCAACGCCCCAACTTTCCAGAAAAAGACCAAAGAAGTCACGTGTTCCTAAAACCAGAGTAACAAAGTATGCCTCAAAACGAAAGCTCTCCCAGAATTCTGAATGATGGACAGATCATTTCAGGATGCCGGTGTTAATGAGATAAAGGGTGGCACCTTTAAATGACCTGACCGGCCCTCTGACACGAACAGGATCCGCTCCTTTTCCTGCATCGTTGTGTCAGGCAGACATTCCCCCACGCCATCATGTGGCCCCTGTAACTGTGGCGTACGGCTGGTTAGCAACCTGGGCCCAGAGGCTCCAATTCCACAACTTCAACGCAAGTCCAAACCATTCAAACCCCGAAGTGAATGATTAATGTCTTTGGGGAACTTTCTAGTGACTATTTTGGGCTGGAGAACATTTGGAGGCTAGATCGAGAGACACTGTGTCTCCGTTCTTAGGTAATTTTTTCCTCCTGTGTTTGCAGCCCCGCCCTCTTGAAACCTTGAAAATAGAGTTGGTTCCCAATTTTTCACATCCCTCGCCGGCCAGCTTTTCCCAGGACCTAATGAGATGGAGCAGTAACTGCTCCTCTGGCTTCTCAGCCCACCTGGCAGCCTGCATGGCGCTGTGCGGGGCAGCCTTCAGAAACGCTCCAGGCCCGCAGACCTACGCTCACAGTTGCCCTTCTGGATCTACTTCACGGTCAAGTACAGAAAACATTCATGAGCACATGGAGAGCCAAGCAGGAAAGCCAGTCTGGTCTCACTCACGGAGGCAATAAAGGAAAAGGCAGCGTGGCCTGGAGCACTGTATATTCACGAGGGGGTTTTTCACCGTCTTCCTTGTTATGGGTCCTCAGAAGTACTGTGTATTTTCTTACTGTTGTGGAGGTATTAAAACAGGCCTATCTTATGGACATGCTAACTTTTTTTTTTTTTTTTTAAATATGGAAGGCTTCTTTTTTATTTATTTATTTATTTTATTTTTTTTGGTGTGTGGGTAGTTCCCTGGCTGGGAATCGAACCCAGGCCGCAGCGCTGACAGCGCCAGCGCCGAAGCCTTAAGCCACTACACCACCAGGGAACTCCCGACATGCTAACTCTTAAAGACAGAAATAAGAGGGACGGGGTTTCCCAGGTTCATGACCCTCTTAGTTCCATGACCCGTAATACTTCGTGTTGGGAACCCCCCTGCTTTTGCCTTCCCAGTTCCTCCAGTTCGCAACCTGAACCCCAGTGGCTTTCCTAAGTCTGATGCCTCCCGTCCCTGTTTTCTGCTCGGCCCTCAGCCGCTTCCTACGTGTACATTTATGTTCCCTACGAGCTAGTTCACTACTTACATAAAACCTTATGCTTCGTCTCAGGAGAGACCTTCCACCTTTGTCTTAACTCGGTCCTATTTAAACCCTCCTCTTAACTTTTTGGCAGATGGGGCAAAGGGAGGAATTTATACCACAAAGAAAAACAAACATACTACAGCCTGATGTCACCTGCAGGGAAACCTGAATAGTATGCCTCCGTGCTGGGGACGGCCACGCTAAAAGACCAGGACGGCCGGTGTGAGTCCGAAACTGCACGTCTCGGAACACGAGAGAATTCTAAAGAGCTTCAGGTGAATCTCTGATCACGTTACCTCGATGGTTTTCTGCTGGTCTATCCCGAGGCTGTGCATCAGTCTCAAAACCTGTTCGTTGAACTCCCCAATAGATGGTTCGTTTTCCTGTCCTTGTGGATAGAGAACGGGTCTCTGTACCGGAACTTCTACAAGCATCCACTTGTGCTCCCTGATTTGAGCTATGGTTAGCCGTTTGGACGGGTCTAGAACCAACATCCTGCGAATCAGGTGCTCACAATCTACGGAAAACACAACATTGCACAAGTCAGGGAAATCACCTTGCACTTGACTCATGTGACTTTGTACGATGGCGTTTGTCTTTGTATCTTCCCAGGTGCTCACTGGCAAGCACAAGGTCAAGTGGAGTAAGTGAATACATCAAGGTTACTTGTATTTGTCAAGTTCACATGGTGAATGTTGACACATCAAGTTAACCCTCCCCGTGAATGAATACTTAAGAAAAACAGCAGGCCGTAGGTCTGCTCAGTTCTGTGCTAACTGAAACTTTCCATGACTGTATCCAGACAAGGAACAAACACAAGCCCTCTTCCTGGAGTAGTACACGGGCCCTCCGTCACGTCGAAGGCTGACGTGCCCGGGTGGCAGGAGTGTGCCCGTGGCCTCCGGCCCCCTCCGCACCCGAGCGCGCAGCCTGGGAGACATCATTTAGTCTGCGGGCACCGAGGGGGCGGCAGGGCTGCGCGGCCGGGCGCTCTTTTCTACCCTGCATAAGCTAAACTTGGATCACTCGTTATGTGCCAGGCATACAGATTAGTTTAATTAATCGTCGCAACACGGCCATTAGGAGCTACAGGAAACTGAAGCACAGAGAGGAGACATAACTTGCCCAAATCAGACCGCCAGTAAGTGGTGACGTCAGGATTAAAACCAGGCAGGCTGGCGTCAAAGTTTACCCTCTTAACCCTTCGAGCATTAGTCCTGCCGTTACTAGGAACACAAGAGGTAAGGATGACAGCCACGAACGAACCTGAGCAGTAAACCGAACCGCTAACCGGGTTACAGCCCAGCAGAAGACTGGTAGGGGTTACGGCGTTTCATCTTAATTCAACAGTTTTTGCCAGTTGGTGTTTAAATTTAATTAAAATATTTTAATTTTGCAGCTTCCTGCCAAAGGATACGGGAAAATCCATTTCATACTTGGAGTAAAAGGGCCATGAATCTACAAAGAGCTTCTCTTAAGTCTAAACAGACTGGGGGCCTTTACAGACAGAGCGTGAGCGGGAAGGCGTGCTGTTCTTCCTCTGGGAAACGTGCTGTTTTCAGACGAGCAGGAAGGTGCCCACCCACATGGAGGGGCTGTTTATCTCTGTGGCTGTTCACATAACTCAGTCACTTCATGTGGGACCCAAACTCAGGAAAGGGGAGCTCTGCCCAGGCATCTCACCGGGAGCACAAGTTCTGTAAAGGGCGGTTCGTCAGGTGAACAGGTTGTTACCTTCTGACATGAAATACGGGATCCGGAATCTTCCTTCCAAAACCCTTTGCCTCAAAATAGGAAGAGTGGGCCCATCGAAAGGCAGTGCTCCGCAGACGAGGACGTAAAGGACGACCCCCATGCTCTAGGGGAAGAGAACACGGGGTGAGCTTCCAACACCGTCTCCCCAAACGTCCCCCGGGCTCTTAAAATCCTACAGACCGAAAAATCCCTGTTTGAATTTACCATTTTCCTGCATCTGAAAAAAAGAAATCTGAAACGCTGATTACTGCAGTAAAGTATCCTACAATAAATACTAAAAGATCTGAATTTAATCATTTTGATTACTATCTAAATTATTGCTGAGATGAGGGGGATAACATTGGTCCTTGGAAAATCTCTCCTAGAATCCAATTCAAGAGGCCTCGGTTACAGCCCAGCGGGCAGGGCAAGTACGAACTGCTGCCCATGCGTTCGGTACCCAGAGCTGCACGGACCGGCCCGGGTAGCAAGCATTAGCCTGACAGACGCAGCTAACGCGGCAGAGCGAAGCATACCCAGATGTCCAGCTGCGGTCCTTCGTACTGCTGGCCTTCGAAGACCTCCGGGGCTGCGTACGGGGGGCTGCCACACCATGTCGCCAGCAGTTCACCATTTTTAAAGAAATTTCCAAAACCGAAATCTGTTGGGATGGAAATAAATGTTACTTTCATCTGTGCTCTCAAACTACACGGCACATCTCTGTCACACGTCTTGTAACACGCTATGTTAACATCGCTGCTAGGTATTCTGTGAGCAGTGGGATGACAGCTACCTGGGGACGTTTCTCTAACACTCGGCATAATGACCAGCAAATATTAAGCATTCAATAAACAGTTCTTGAATGAATGTATACATGAAAGAAGTTTTTCTTCTCAAGGAGAAAGACTAAGAGATTGGAAAAAGACTTTAAACAATGTATTTTTAAGGCCGAAAGAAAATCCACTGGTGTGGACAACCAACTTGAATTTGGTAATCTCAGAATTTTAATGACTCCATGATCAAGAGCTCTTTGCCCCAGATGGTCTATAAGGAAAGAACCAAATGAGTAAAATGCTGAGTTACTTACCTAAACACACCTGAGGGACCAGGTGCCCCGACAGCCACCACCCCGTACTGACAAGACACGGAACCTTCTAAGACAACCGAGTGCCGTGGTTCCGAAGCAGCAGCTCTCTCAGTGTTGACCCACACCTCCTGATTTATGTGGATGCCCATGTGAACTGCTCATTAACATGGGATGGCTGTATGGCCCAGCCACAGGTCACCTGTCACCAGTATTTACTCATTTATGGGGGGCAGTGGCACTGTGCTTCAAAACAGCTGATGGCCTTCCCTTATGTTAGTCACACTGAATCTACAGCTTCGATACACTGCGTGCACCCTGGAGATACTACACGCAGATGCCTTCCGTCTGCATAAACACCGCAGAACTCAGTGAGCTTAGGTATAAATGTGGGCCCGTGCCGGCACCTGGTCTCACATTCTTCCTGAAGAAACAAATTCCTATTACTCTGTGAGGTACAGCCACACTACTCTCCTGATGGCAGAACACGGCCTTAGCGACAGGAACGGGCTGGGACCCAGAGCTTTCAAACGTGCGCCAAGTGCGCTGGATCAGGTGTTCAGGGCCAGCCTGACCGGCGGTGGGACTCTGGATCAGTGTCTGCGAGCCTCTGTTTCCCCACCTGCAAAGCTGAAGTAATAAACAGAGGCAGTCGGCAGGCTGTTAACAAACTCACGCCCTGTCACGTCTTGGGACGGCACATACTCCTGTCCCTTAGGCGAAGCATTCTCCTAGCGATGACAGCTGATGTAAAAACAGGAGTAACAGTCACAGCAGTATGACCCCTACCCCATGGCCTCTCGGCACAGCACAACCTACGACGTCAGCTGATCTCCCGTTCTGCCACTTTCTAGCTTCAAGTCCTCGAGGTAAATTACCTAACTTCCCTGAACCCTACTTTCCGTATCTAGAAATGTGGGGATAATCCACCGGCCCTGATTGGATGCTGTGATGATTAAATGGGACAGAGGATGTACACAGTGCCTGGGACAGAGCAGGTGAGAAATGCCAGCTCCCTTCTGTGAAGCATCATTACCAACTAACTACTGAGAGAAGAACCCTAAGGACATCAGCAGGGGGAGGGCTGGGAACAGCTCGGAGGGGCTTAGGGGTTCGGAAGAGACAGAGTGCTCGTGCGGAAAGACCCTCGGGCACCGTCTGCACCGGCGGGACAGCACCGGCAGGACAGCACCGGCCTGCCTGTGGGCACAGGGAATGAGGCAGGGAGGACCCCTCCCTTCACGACAGGACGGTGTTCAGTCAGACTGTTCCAAAGTGGCCGTGAGAGCGGGCTCATCTCAAATCCCCCTCTGCGACTAACCACTCCTATTACACCCTATGTCCCCGTCGATGGATGCGTCTCATTTTTTAGAAAAACTGTATTCTCAAATGAGTCAAGGACTGAATGTTCAAATAACATTTAGTTTCATTCACACAGAGAAGCACAAGCAGCTCTGGATGTGTTTGGAGATCCTGAAATAGGTCCAATAATTGCTGCACTCGAAACCATAATCACAGGATGAGTTTTAGCACACGTAAGTTGAGGACACTCTCCAAATAGCACTGTAGAGCTGTAAGGTCTCTAAGAGCCATTGCAGAGCTCCCTCATTCTGAAATTCTCTGGACGCCGGGAAGGAACTTGCCGGAGTGACTGGGATGGAGGCCTGTTGGAAGGTGGCCTGGCCTGTCACCGCCCGAGCTCAGTCACTGGTGCTCTTCACGGGAAGAAGAGGGCAAGGGTGACGAAAGCTTTACGGGCCTGTGGCGTCCCTGTCTTGACCTTGGCTTTGTGTCTAAGACAAAGAAATCATCCTGCTAACATAGAGGCGTGGGGCTAAGCAGGTGTTTACTTCTATTTCCTGTAAGTAACTAGAGAAAATAGGAACCTGAGCCTGTAAGAATACGGAAAGAAATACCAAGAGACAGACAATGAGGTCCACATAGGCAATGACAACAGCATGCACGCACGTCTTCCATAACCTTGCAAAGCCGCATACACATCCTGCTTGTCATCATCTCACGCACGACGGCAGGGAGACTTTGGAGTCAGGCAGCTCTGGGGTCAGATCCTGCGTTTTCCACTTAGCTGTGTGATTTTGGGGAAACGGCTTAACTTCCTGGAGACCGATTTTCCTCCCATGTAAAATGGGGACAGTTTCTACATTTCATAAAGTTATTGTAATTTATATATTGTGTTACATCACTAGTAAGCAGATACTGTATGTTTTCAGCATGCCATTAAAAACATGCCTCACAGGCACTCAATAAATTGTAGCTACTGAGTGAGCTACTCAGCTGCATAAGAGAACAGTGGTTCTTATTGTTGAACTATCTGTCTCCCCATCAGACTAAACTCCTTGAGTATCGAGAGGTGGGAAGGACAGATGTCTGCACTCCCAGCACTCAGCACGCCCTCCGTAGACAGCAGCTGTCCAATAAACGTTTGCTGAATGAACATGTTGTCATCACCTCCTTGAAGAGCTGATCTAAGCTCTTGGAAGACGATTTCTTCTCAACAGTCCTATTCGGTGTCCTTACCTTAGGAGACTGAGGGGAGAAGTGAAGTGCCTTGCTCCAGGCCACACTCCGGGGTGGCGCTGGGCCGGGGACAAATCTGACGGCAGGGCCCTTGCCGGTAACCACCACCTTTCGGTCCTCCCCGGGCACAGGGACACGCAGCTATTTATGAGCAAGTTAGTAACGGTCAGGTTTGAGAAGTGGCCGGGGAAAGGGACTTAAACACGAAAGCCTTTTTATTTCTTCATAGAAATCTGGATAATGCGCTTCCGTCAGTCTGCAATGTTCTGCCTAAAAGCACAGTGACATGCAGGGTGAGCAACAGGGATGAAACACGGAAGTGGTGTCGCCATCCGTGCCGGGTCTGTTCCTTGTCGCCGTTTACACAAACGCAGGGCATTACTGTTTCTCTCCTCCCGATTCACCGATTCCTTCACTGAGCATCTGAGTGCGTAGCAAACGCAGAGAACACCGCCCTAGGACGGGGCGTAACAGAAGACCCCACGCCCTCACCTGACTTCGGGAAAGCACCGTGGAAACAATCTCGTGGAATTCCTCCGCGTGCCAGACCCAAGTGGGACGTGCTTCCAGGTCACCGTCTCCTGTAATGCCCTGCTCTGCCAGTTCATACCTAAAACGATGGCTGCTCTGTCCCGCAGACACTGTGCTTCCTGTTTCTCTGTCACGTAACTGACGCCATGTAATGCTGAATTCATTTTGGTATTGTTTAACTTTTCATTTTGAAATAATTTTAGATTTACAGAAGAGTTGCAACAGTAGAATTCCCTATGCCTCCCTCCCAGCTTCCCCCGAGGTTACGTAACGTTTTATGTAACCACGGTAGCACAAAGACCAAAACTAAGAAAGTAATACTGATCAAATACTATTAAATAAAACCACGGACTTTGTTAAGATTTCACCGTTCCAGTTTAAGGCCCCACAGTGCATGTAGCTGTCGTGTGTCCTTGGTCCCCTCCAGCCTATAACAGGTGCCTGTCTTCCCTCCGTTCGTGACCGTGGGAAGTGGTACAGGCGAGGTGTTCTGTAGAGGGTCCCTCAGTCTGGGCTCAGCTGATGTTTTCTGGTGATTAGGTTCAGATGGCGACTTCTGGGGACGAACATCTCGGAGGTAAAGTGCTCTTCTTGGGGCACTGTATCAGGGGTGCATGGTATTATGTCTGATTATGGGTGGGGTTGACCTTGAGCTCTTAATTAAGGTGGGCTGCCCCACTGTAAAGTTACTATTTTCCCTCTGTAATTAATTTTTTAGAAAAGATACCTTGGGATTACCCATGTCCTGTTTCTCCTTAAACTCTCACCCATAGCGGAGCCTTCATCGGGGATGCTGCCTGTAGCAGCGGTGTGACGTTCTAACGGCGAGTTTTCATTTCGCTCGTCCCCCCTACACTTCTTAATTAAATGCTGCTTGGAGGAAGAGTTGTCCCTTCATCCCCTTTTATTAATTAAATCATTTGCTTATTATTTATGATACTGTTGTGTATTTGTCATGAATATTTATCTTATTGTTTGGGTTGGAATTCAATGCTCTTGTTATACTGTCATTTATTTTGATGCTGAAAGAGTTCCAACTTTGGATTAAGAGCTACTTCAGTGGGGCGCCCGTATCCTTCCAACTCGCCCCATCTTTTTACAATTTCATTTTAAGTATTATATTTCCTTATTTTCTGGTACCAGAATATGTCCCAGTCTCGTCTTGCATTTTCCCTGCCCCAGCCCTGCAATCAACCATTTTTCCAAGGGGCCCTGGTTCCTTTTACAGAGAAATGGTATTTAGAAACCAAGACCAGAACCTAGATGTGCTCAATGCAACTGAGATGCCACTGCTTCTAGGCTCTGTCAGCAGAAAGGGTCAGGAAACACATGAATGAGTGCTGATCCATGCCCCCCCCCCATATTTATGTTTGTACCTCTGTACATGTATATGTGTGTATATATTTAAAAATTTCATGAGTTCATACAGATACATCTAACCCCAGCCCAGGGTTCACTCTAGCATTACTGTGATACTACTTTTATTCATACATGATTCAGCAACTCTGACAAAATTCTGGAGGTATAAAGAAATTTCTATTCTCTGAAGTAACTGGTTATTAGTGTGAGAGTAACTGAACTCTTCCTCATTATATACTGTGAATTTTTCAGATCAACCACAATTTTCAACATTTCTTGAACACAGTAGGGAAAAGAGAACGCTTTCTCAGGAAGACTCTTAGCTCCTCAATTTGAAGAAAGTTCAATAGGACATCACAAGAGGTTTTAGAAACAAAATGACAACTAGTCCTTTAACATGCTTTATGAGTTATCATCAAATCCAAAAACATTCGTGTCCTGCCTACTTTGGCCTCGGCATTACACACTTGGCATTTCCGCATTTATTATGCCATTTAACTGTGACACTGGCCTGTGAGGCATTATGGACCTTAACTGACCAAGGGGTTAAGTGAAGCTCCAAGCGGTTTACTGACTTGCTCAGGTACCTACAGCTGTAAGTGGCTGGGCCAGTGGTGGAACACAGGTCCTTTGAACTCCAAGCCAGCGCTCTTTTACTACAGCACAGACGCTCCATGAATACCACGCATCAGAGCTCAATCCAACCCTAAACAGGAGGCGGGGCTGCTATAAACCCAGGCAAATGCTTTACATTAAATAGAGAGTCTCTAGTTACTCTCTGCCAGCAGGGCTTGACATGTGAGGGTGTCTCTTCCTTACAACCCTAAATGTCGTGTTACCAGCTTTCCTAATAAATGAACAGGAATAATTAAGACCTGTACAAAGTCAATGTCAGAACCCTATCCCTACGTTCGTTAGGAATCTATATTCATTTTAACAATGCATGACGTGTTAAATCGACACAGCTTGTCCTCATACGCAGATGATGCATGCCTCCATCCCCACAACACCAGGCATGTACCCAAGGCTTTGCTCTAGCAATAATTCTGAGGTTTCCTGATATATATCCACATTCTTTTACTTGGCTTCTGTGTGGCCCAAAATGTTACTAAAAGAGAGGATTTGGGGTAAAGTCTTTAACCACAGAGAAGATCAATCACCGCTGACTGACTCTCATGGAAATCAACTTTGGCTTTAACAGCTGAATTGTCTGTGAGATAACAGACCGTAATATGCCTGAAAACGGCGCTAGAGCTGCCGTTATTGTTTCCTGCTTTATATTTTGAAAGTGACTGACTGGCCTGATAACAAAACCCAATTATTATGACTGTCACCATTGAATCACACAAATCATCAGAGCGCACACATTGTGAGTGAAGGGCCAGTGTTTTAGGAACCTCAAGGCCTTGACCCCAGTAAATAAGCTGGTCCTGGAGCTTAAGTCTGATGGGAACTGAGCACATCAGAGGATTCTGCTGTTTGTTGGTGTGAAATAGATCAAAATTGGGCACACAGACCTGGGGAACCTGCTACAACACAGATTCTGACTCAGCAGGCAGGTCTAGGGGTTGGCCTGGCAACCCCGCATTTCTAACATAACAGGCCCAGAAGTGATGCTCATGCTGCTGGTCCTCAGACTGCTCTGGGAGTAGCCAGGAAACAGAACGGGAAAAAGAACAGAGGATGTTAAATGGCGTGTTACTATTTATTGTTGCAAAATGATTTCAATTATGAAATCGTTTCAGGATTTTTATTTAAATGACATAAGGATCAAAAAGAAGTCATTAGGTAAACTAGGAATCAACACAGCCAAGGCGGTTTCTAAACTGCAGCAGCGTGTTTTGATGTCTAATTTCTAATTTAAACAACCCTCTTACAGAGGGTTAAATGTATCGTTTCTAAAATTACGAGTAGAATTCAGATATCCAGGCTCGCTGAAGAGTTACACATCTTTTGTGACTATTATAACAGGAGTGAAGGAGACAATCAGGAGGAAATGAAAGCTGACAAGTGAAAGGCAGGTGAGCGGTGGGGGAAGCTGACCGGCGGCGCACGCTGAATAGCCAACAGCCGGCACTGACGTCGATGCGCACTTTGGGCCCACCAGCAAGGACGGCGGACTTCCAAACACCAGTCATCTCCCCCACCTGACAGGCGGGCACAGAACAGTCAGCAAATGGAGATGACCAATGCGAGACACCCAGTTGTCCAATGAGAGAGCTCAGGGAGCAAAGAAGCAAATAAACGATCTTCTTTAGCTCAAAACGGTGTGGGAAGGCGGAGAGGGAAACACAGAGCGACATGAACCGGAACCCTCGGAGCTCTCTTCCACACGCCAGGCTTGAAGGATAAGGACGAGATCTCACTGCACTGGCTGATACAAGGCTGCTTCTACGCTTTGCCTAACACTAGCGGCAGGGGGATAGCAAAGGGAAGACTTAATAAATATTTACCAATAACATCCCTCTTAGGCTCCCCGCTCTTGTTTGCTTCCGGGGCACAACAATGGAAACCCCATCTCAAGGTCTTCTATTACAGTAAGCCGGAAGGCTGTGAGACACAATAACAAAAGCCGATGGGCCGCTCGGGGAGCATGAGTCGACTCATAAAGCAAACTCTGCTCTTTGGCTAAAGACAAGCGGTGACGCACAGCTCAGATTAACGAGGCTCATTACACATTACTAATGACATCAAAGGTCCCTGAGAAAAAGAATTAATTTGCATCAAGCAGAGACAATCTAGAGTATGAATGACAAACCTTCCTTGTTCCTCTGAGGTTTGTGTTAATAAGGTTTTAAGGACTTGATAATGAAAAAAAAAAACATGGTGAAGGGGGTTATACGGCTATCAAAAAGGCCAGGGTTGGCGTTCACATGCACTCAATTACAGATTGTGTCCCAGTAACAGCAGCCTTTTATTGAGTGCTCCATAGAGCCAACGATTTGTTTAGCAACCACTTCAACGGCACCACGTAACAGGCACTGTTTTAAGTACTTTACAAATATTAACTAGTAAGCACACGATACAATCTATCTTTCATTCTTTGCAGATACGGAAACTGAGGACGGAGAGGTTAGTACGTGTGTCCAAGGTCACGCAGCTAGGGTTCAAACCCAGGTAGCCTGGCTCTAGGGGCCCTACTCTTCCCTTCCACCCTCCCTGTCTCCAAAGCTATCACTCATCCTGACATGGCTCCTGGGAAACAGTAATCTCTGCCTACCAGGTGTGCAAACCTAGGCTCAGTGAGGTTAAATATCAGCCCAAAGTCACACAGCCAGTAAGTGGCACAGCTAGAATTTGCACCTACATGTCTGAGATTAAACGCCATGTTCTTTACATGAAGCTTCGTTTGAAATGTGGTATTTGTGTAGGCTGACCAGACGTACCATCTTAAGTGGGACAGAAAACAACGGTACTGTCCCGTTTCAAACGGTACATCTGATCAGCCTAGTTTCACTGGGCTAAATTCAAGGTGGCAATGGCTGTCCATACGTACCGTTTGAAATGGGACAGTGCCATGTTTTCTGTATTGCTTTAAATGGTATGTGTAGTCCAGCCTATATTTGTGAAACCTTCCTCTAAGCAATTCATACATTATCCTCATCTAAATATTTATTAAAAACATTTCACATTAGGAAAGTTAAAGAATAAAACTAAACGTCCTTCATCTATTTATTCTCAACAAAATGTCTGAACAATCAGCCAAAACAGCTGGGGGATCGACTGGCACTGCAGTTACTGACGCTAAGGAGAGCCAGCATGTCCTCGCACTGCGTCTCTGACCCTGGGTGTCCTAACACTCGTGTTTTACGAAGGCTTGGAGGTCTCCTGCTTGAGGTGATGAACACATGGGTGTGGAGAAGACCACGGCTCAGCAGTGCCTGAAGTCTTTACCCACTGGAGTAGCACAAATTAGATGCAGATTTCAAAGCCAGGTTTCTATACTTATGTATTAAAATGAACTATGTCATTTTCTGTTTTATAGAGTGAAATATTTTCATTTAAATCTAGTTTTGGTTTGTACTTCTCTTCCATTTTAACATACAAGATGGCTAAAACAGTTCATTTATTCAGCCCATTTAGCAATTAAAGAGATCTTCATAAGTAGAATAAAGTATAATTTGAGGGGATAATTTTATATCTTATTCTGGGTTCTTGTGATTTTTCCATGGAGCCTCATCTTTGCTACCTGTGTTAGATTTCTTTAAAATTCAAGAAGGCTTGGAAATCAGAAGACATTGTTTTTAAAGGAAAGAGGGGCCATCAAAAAGTTGTAAAACCTCTGGATAGAAATAAACACCCCGGAGAAATTCTTTGACAGCACCGAAACACATCTAGGCCTTCGATGGCCTGGAACCCTTCACCATTGGGCCGTGCCTACCTGTCCAGGTTTTTCCCATCATTCCTCCAGCACCTCCGTCCCGCCGTCTGCTCTGTGGTTTCCTGGCCGGCCTGCCTGGAGCTGCCATCCCTCCTGCACCCCTCAGCACGTTCGCCCCCGCCCACCTCAAACGCCTTCTCCTTAGTCAAGTCTTAGCCCCTAATCTCTCCTAGGCAGAGGCAGCCTCCCTCCTAGCCTTTATGACAATTACCTCTTTGAGTTACGTTTGCTTAAAGTTTGGTTCTGGGTTAACTTCTTGAGGTGAGAGCAGAGTTGAGTTTTTTAATGTTGCTGTTGTTTTTGTCTCACAATAGCTGAATCTCTAGGAGTGACCCTTGGCGTGCTTAATAAACATTCACTACAATCTGGGGTAACTGGTGGTGAGGATGACAGAGGGAAAACGTGGGCAAGAAGGTGTCCGAGTGCTTAGATACACTATGTACATGTGTGTAGACTTGTGAGGTATGAACTCAAGGGCACTAAATGTATAAACCGTATAAATACAGGATGATGGAACCCAAAATTCAGTTAGTGAGTAGCCCTTGAGGAACAGCTGACAAATTATGCTTGGAAACTACAACAAGTGGTAGCGGAAGAAAGGTATTACGGCAGGAGAGACCTAGGTTTGAAGTCCAGGTCTGCTACTTATTATCTGAGTCATCTTAGCAAATTATTGAATCTCTTTTGTGTTACAGCTTTCTCATCGAAAAACTGGCAGGAGCTATGCAGCTCCTAGAGTTGCTATAAAGATTAAATGCTACAAGTCCCCAGCAGAGTACCCCGAAATAGTGCAGGCCCAATAAATGTCAACCGTTACATTAGCGTCCTCAGAGAGAACAGCGTCAGGGCTCAGACATTTCACCTGTCTTCCAGATAAAAATTAGAAGGCCTTAAAGTTTAGATATTCAAAGACAGAAATAAAAACAGCAACAAACAAAAAGCTAGGTATCTCATAATGCATTAGAAATACTACCTACCTTTCTTATAGCCAGGCAAAACCGAGTGTACTTTTGTCTGCAAGTTTCTCCGGTGTTCTGCCTGGCTACGTTTCTCGGCGAGGTCAGGCACAGAGCACGCTGTAACTCCTACAGCACGTGACTCCCACCTCTCACCTCCTCGGAGAGCCGCCCGAAGCCCCGCTGGGGTGCTGCCCTATGAACTTCTTGTTTTGGTGCTAAAGGAATACAGAGGCGAAGCAGGGGTTTCCCTCTTCTTTGTATCGAGTTTAGGACTTCCCCACACGCCGTGCCTTCTCCGAAGAGAACAATTTTAGGGCAGCAGATGCTTTCAAAGAGAAGCAAACAGAAACTCCAGGGACGTGCATTACAGAAGGCTGGCAAAAAGGAGTGCGATGAACGAGCCCAAACGGAAGGGCCCGAGGAGAAGGAAAAGAAATGCCAATGGGGGAGTGAGCTCACAGGGGAAACGACGGAAACACTGACACCGTGCATTGCATTTTCAAAACAAAAATGTCCAATCTAACAAATGTTTACATATTGTGGGAATACAGCAAATTAACACCATCTTACTGAACTTTGTCTCATTCATGCAATCCCACCAGAAAAAGCACCACAAACAAAACACGGACTACAGAATGGAAAAATCCTTTACCTCCTGTAACATATATAAACATTGGCACTGAAAATTAATTATTAAAGTAAAAGTAAATAAAAGTTAAAGTAAATAAAAATTAATTATTTACCTTCCTCGAAATGCTCAGGATAAAAACTAATGGGCAACGGCACAGAAATAAACCAATCAACGCACACACCAGAGCTTGTAACTTGTATTTCACACCACAGGGAGCTGCTTCCTCCCTGAACGGAGTGAGTCTAGTGTAGACCTAACCCAGCTAGTCAACCAGGAATTTCTTGGTCAGCTCCTCTCATCGATGTCTCTCTGTTCCTCTTGAACGACCCTACAGCCAAACACCTGCACTTGCAATTTTGCTAAGCTTCTGCTGCAGGCCCTTGATCTCCCCACACCCTCACCATGGATCTCCCCTGCTCTGTTCCACGCCTACAACGCTACTGCTGTGGATCTAGCTCAGACCCATGTTTCCTTAATTGGACTACTGCATTCGACTCCCTAAGAATCTTCCTGTCTCCAGTGCCATCCATACCTCCCACCTGTTCTTACTTTGCTGTCAGAGAGAGAGATCTTTCCAACGCAAGTCTGTTATCCCCTCCCACTTCACCCCTAGCTCCACCCTAAGATCCACCCTAAGATTCTCAATAGATTAGATTCCCTGTGACCTACAGATACACGTTTTTCGCAGCAGTCAAGACCCTTCGTATTCTGGTGTTTGCCGACCTGCTCCTCTGGTATCAGTGTGCACTCCTCCTGTAACAGCACGCAGCCACCAGTCCAAATCAGGAGCAGGGTACAACGCCAGCAACCTGCACTGCTCCTCCTGCCCCGCCAGCGGCTCCACTTGCACTCACAAAGGCGGCTCCCCTGGCAGAGCCCCACAGAGGATCCGGACGCAAATCAGACCCCAGCGTAGCCCTGCCGCTGTGTAGATTCATAACAGGCTGATTTCTCTGCCTCTTCATCACACACAGATCTACAGAAATGAATAAAATACACTTTTTTTTTTCTTTGGTGAAAGCTCGATGTCATACGTAGACCTCTGCCTACACGTTTGTGCACACACCCAGCGCAATGGCACAGCTGATCACATTGGAGTCAGCTGTGTCCCAGTTACCTGCTATTTTGATATTCATGTTGTTATCCAGCAGGAGGTTTTCAGCCTTGAGGTCACGGTGCACGATCTTCCGACCGTGACAATAATCAACAGCAGACAGGATCTGCCAGAATTTGCGCCTGGCCTCTGACTCGTTTAACCGGCCATGATTAGCAAGGTAGTCTGTGGAAGAAGAGAGAATTTAGAATATTCACCAAACTAAAATGACCCCATTGTTAGTATCCAGAATTTCTTTTTCTCAAAAAGTCTTTGAAATTATTAAAGGTTAGTGTGCAAATAACCTGCTGTTTTCCAAGTTCCTTGCCTTGGGAAAGGTTAATTCCGATCATATTTCGTGGGAGTCCAGATAACCGAAGAGTCCAGGACCAGATAACAGCAAGGGGCACAATAGTCACAGTACAGCTCAAAATGCCTTTTATGCCCCAGCACTTCCTCTGTTCTTTTGTTGAAAAATTTATTGAGTAATAAAGATTCCTAACGACATTTTAAAAATAAAATTTATGTAAAACAAAAACCATGAATCAGTTCTCTGACATCTCATCAGAAAAGGGTCATCTTTCTTTTAAACAATCATTTCATGTAGTTATTATACAAACCACCCGTAACATGAGATAAGGTGGTCCCTGGAAGTAGCCTAAATAATTCACACCCTGTTCTCCTGTTCCGTGGAGCAGTTCTAACTACCCAGAATTATTCAGACTTTTATTTAGAGGGCTCGTTAAAATGGGTTACTGGGTCCTACCCCCAGAGTTCCTGATACAGTAGGTATTGGAAAGGACCCAAGAATTAATATATTTTTTACAAGTTTCTAGGTGATGCTTAAGATGCTGGGACAGGGCCACAGTAGGAGAAACCTTGGTTCTTTCCTGGGGCATGGTATCGGGGTGCTCTGTAACTAAAAGGATTGGTACTACTTCTAGGGCAGAGCTAGGAAATAAATACTTTTAAACAGAAAAGGAAATAATGAATTCATTCCATGTCAACTTTAAGATTATAGGAATTAGTTTTCTTTGATTTTTATATTCGTATTTCTTTTTCTCTTAGATAAAGGATCGTGGTTTTAAACATTAACATATATTACTTGTTCTATCCTAAGATGCTCATAATATATATTCAAAACAGCTATACCAATATTATTACTAACAATAAAATTACTGGATGAAGTTTAAAAGTTAACATATCTTTGCTGTTCTTTTCCTCTTGAGATTATATTGTCCTAAAAACGTACAGTCCAAACACTATGTTTTCAAATTACTTGAAAAGCTATCTCTCTGTGTTATGTTGCCAACATTGTATATAAGATAGTACACGTACATGTTAGCTTTTAAATATTATTAGGGATTATTTTTCTTTCTCCCACTTGATTTAACTTCATTTTCTAAATATGGAAAGCACTTACCTGATGTTTAACATGATGCCAAAGTTAAAACTATGTAACACGACGTAGTCTGAGAAGGCTTGCTTGCGTCACTGCTCCCTTCCCTGCCTACAGGTGACTGTTGGATTAGTTTTTGGTCTTCGCCTTTTGCGTTTCATTTTATATGAAAAAGACATGTGTAATTGTATTCTCCCCACTTCTTACACAGAAGTATTTCTCCTTTCTTCCCCCAACTCACTCCCACTTCCTTTTACATTCTTGCAGATTCCTTTAGGAGTGAGCAGTGTGGGGAGAACGAAGGCTCAGGAGCCAGACTGCCCGGGTTCGAGTTCTGTCTTCGCACTTGCTCACAGGGGGCCTTCAGCAAATTACTTCACCTTCCCAATCCTCGTGTGCAAAGTGCAGATAATACAGAATCTACCTCACAAGGTTATGTGGATCATTAAAGGGGGAAAAAAGCAACTGAACAAGGGAAAACCTCTTCATGGTATCTGTTACATGGAAGTGCTCAAAAATGTTAGCCACTGTTATTTGCACTGTGACAACCGTTGCTATTGTTACTGCAGTGTCAGGGGCTGACTCAGGCGACCTGCCTCTCCTAACTACGCGTTCTGTCCACCCACTAGCCCCTCCTGAGACCAATTCTGTTTCATATTCCCCTGAAATTTCCTTATAGAGTCACCAGCACCTTCACTTGGCTAAAGCCCATTACCTTCCCTCAGTTCTCATGTTCCATGACCTTTCAACTATATTTTACACTAACTGGGTTTCAAAATAGACACCTCCCCCTGTTGATTCTGTGTTTATCTCCTTCTCTTCTCCATCTCTTTCACTAACGGTTCTGCTTTCTCTTCTCACCACATACTAAGAAAACCACCATAGTCTAGCTCTGGCCCGCTAACTTTCCTTTTCTGAACTCCTTCCCTCACAGCATTCACCTAAAGGATCACTTCTTGTGAACAGAGTAACTGTTGATCAGCTTTATTCTTAGCTGGATGGTGTCAGTTCTCTTGCACATTCTTCTCCTTCAGTGCCTGCCTCAAGGGAGCTTCTCTTTACTTACTTACTACGTTTACTGCGGTGACACTGGTGAGAAAATGATACGCGTTTCAAGCGTACGATTCGATCACACACCACCTATATGTTGCACTGCGTGCTTCCCACTCAAGGGTGCTCCCTCAGTCACTCCAGGCAACACGTGTCTAAGCTGTCTGAGACCTTCTGCTCACAGATTCCATTGAGAATTGATGAAAAGCACAATTACATAGAAACACACACACAAAATTTTGTATTAATTTCAAGGTGATCTAAAAAAACTTAGGTTTAATCAAGGTTAAGAAACTCTACCTGGGGGGATTTCATTCATTGATTAGAATTTTGCTAAAAATAACTTCCAGATTTGCCAAGTGCATTTCACCTTTCAACAGCTACTCGATTGTCTATCCAAACAGATTTTCCTTCTGCTACTGCAGTGTTAGGACGGAGTTCATTTTTCTTTCTACAAACCTCATTACCACCTTCTGAATCACTATAACTACCATCTTACAGTCATTCAACCTCAAAAATTCAAGTCACCTTCTACCAACCCCTAAATTAAGTACAGCTGAATCCCCAGTAAGTAGGCTTCAAATTATACAGGTATAATTTCTACATAGTATAATTAATCAATGTTTTTGTCCTGTCTTAATAGATAAGTGTAGATTTCATAGTATAGTGCCCAACATATAACAAATGCTCAATTAAATGTAGCTGCTATCATCACCATCATCACCACGTGCAGGGGTAGGGGCAGCTTTCCTGGCATCTTATCTAAGAAGTGGAGAAATCCACCCAGTTGAGGTTCCTTAAAAGTTTCAGTGATACCAAAATCTTTGAAAGATTACCTTTAAGATTAACACTCTTTAGTCACAAATTATTAGCAACCCTTAAAGCTGGAGCTGAGTAATAGTCCAAAAGATGACTAATTTATGCAGTTAATTATATAATGCTATGTTATAATGATTAAATTTGTAATTTCATCAATTTGTAATCTGGGAGCAAAGTAAAAAGGCTGATGCCAATTTAATATTTTATGCTTAACTAGCCTTTTTAAAAAAAAGTAAAAAAAAAATCCCACCTGAGATCAAATTAAACCCTGGTCAGAGGTTCCTAACCCAGAAAATTACAGATTTCACACTTCTAATCACTAAACTTGAAGAGAAATGGTGTTTTCAGCAATATGAGCACTCTAAACCATGAGGGTCCAATAAGTTAATCAAAACTGGCTCATTTGTTCTCTTAAAAATATTCTGAAGATCCATTATTTTCAACCTCCAGGTTCAAATTTCTACTTATCTTTTTCTCAAAAATTTATTTCCTTTAATCAGTACAAAATATTGCTATAAAATAAAACTTTCTCAACGTAGAGCAGTATTCTGGTCTTTGTCAACTTGGACTGTGCTGACTCTAGCCAATCATTTGTGGATAAAATAGAACTAATAAGGAAAGGTCCATTAATAAAACAAACACCTCAAAAAGTTTCTAGCACATTAACATATGTATCACCTTACACTCTGAACACTAATAAAAATGGATTAGATTACGATCCGTATTAAATTAGGATAACATGGGTTATCTTAATTTCAAATAGTAGATTAGAATATTACTTACAT
The DNA here is from genome assembly GCA_004026885.1 of Lyroderma lyra. Lineage (NCBI taxonomy): Eukaryota > Metazoa > Chordata > Mammalia > Chiroptera > Megadermatidae > Lyroderma > Lyroderma lyra. The sequence goes on from PVJL010000133.1 coordinate 422,978, forward strand.
TACATTAAACTTTAAACTTGAGACACATTTATGAGTATGAAACTATAGATTTTAAAACATTTTGCTTTTTTCTGTTTGTTTTTGCAAATATATAATCATTTCAAATTGTGTGTTTGACAAAAATTAAAGGAAATTGTTGCTTGTGGTATACTCTGGCAATTTAATTGTGCTTTCAGCAATTTCCCTACATTAGACTGTTCGCATCTGTTCGACTCTGAAGCAGTTCTTTGAGCTCGTGGAGCTACTGAAACAAACTGTAGTCCTCTGAGAAGTATAATGAGATTTTAGTTACACAGTTTCGTTTTGAAGATCATTTACAACTGACTTCTGTGATTATCTGTTTACATTTTCAGCAACACTTAAAAGCGAATATGATCAAACTTTTCTAATATTATTTATAATCCCCACATAGAAGCCAATAGATTGCAATGTCTGATGATAGTAACAGATAAACAGAAGACTTAAAAAAATTTTCCTATCTTTAATAAAACACATAAGTCAAGTAAATTTCTGATTTCTTTCTACTGAGGGAGATTTCAAAACAAGCCTAATTCTGAATGCATTTCTACTTCTCACTGCTGTGTGACTGGAGAAGTTATACTCAGGCCCTGGACAACTCTGATTTCTCAGCAATAAACCCCAAATTTTGTTCTTTGCGGGAGGGTTCTACTTTAAACTGCTCTGCACATGTGAATGCTAACTTGATGGCAAAGAACGTTTTAAGAGTGTTTCACTTCTACATCTATCCAATTGGATTCTGTCTATACACAGCAATTTCTTTATCCTGGTGCATGAACACACAATGCTATCTGCAGTGTCTAATGAGAATCTAGTAATTACAACAGAAAACATGCATTAGGAAAAATATGTATTTCTAATTTTGAAATGTTATGGACAAATCAAGCAACAAGGCTTATAAAAATGAGCATGTACAGAGAACGTGATTTTTGGCCCAGTTTCCCCATACTTGTACAGATCGTAAACACCCACGCTCTCAGTTATGCATCGGCATAAAATCAATTATAGGCGAATAATGAGCACAGCAGTGCATGACGACTTGGCCCTCAATGGTACCTTCTTTAGGTCAATCTCAAAGGACAATGTTTCCTTCTTCACGGAATCAAATCAAGGAGGACAGTGAACTCTGCTATTACGTGTTTCAAGTGTTAAGAGTTATCCATCGGTTCATTCCACAAGTACCTGAGTGACTTCCTTGGGTGAGCCACTATGCTTGGCACTTTGTCCTCATGAAACTCCCGTTTGGGTGGAGGAAGTGACCATCAATAAGCAGAAAAATAAAAATTATAGAGTATAATAAATGCCAGGGAAATAGGTTGACCCACTGGAAAGTATCTGGGGCTGATTGGAGAGGCCTTGAGGAGAAGGTGCTGTTTCAACAGGGGAGAAAGGCTTTCAAGGGACAGATGTGGCACTCCCAAGGACCAGAAGGACGCCCGCAGAGGCGAATGTGGGGGTGGGGGGTGAGTGAGAGAGCGATGAAGTGGAAGTCAGACTCAGCAAGAATCCAGAAACTTCAAGAGGGAGCCTGCATTTTAAAACATTGGGTAACCGTTTCATGGGTTTGAGTAGGTGAGAGACATGATCTAATTTACATTTTAAAAGCACTTAAAAATAATCTGAAATGATGAACTCTGTGTTAATTTGCTGTACAATTCCATTAAGCAAAAATTCAAACCAAGTCTTAAGCACCGCTATGGGAATAGTCCTGATAGCTGAGATGAGAGACACAAGGAAATAAAATTCAGGCCCTAATGTGAACAGATGTAGGAGACATAACAGAAAAGAAGGTAAACAATAAAAACTTTACTCAGCCGTTCCAGACAATAACAGAAGAGACGTCGTGAGGCAATACTGGCTCGCAGACACAAGATGAGACACTGTCTGAAACATCATAAACTCTTTTAATTCCAGAACAATAGCTGGGTTTTCTTACTGATTTCGATATATGTAGTAACATTTCATTAACTGTCCCAGAACAGTTTTTTAGGCTGTGATTTAAAAAAAAAGTAATGTCAACTGAACAACCTAGGAAAGTACCCAGAGTCATATTTAATGCAGATGATGATGTCATCTCGATGGCATGAAAACATTCCAGACAATTCCCTAAATAGGTATTTTCATCCCACCTATTTTTATCATCTCCACAGGACCTCAGCGGCTGTTGTGAATTACTTCTGAGTAATGACTCTGACTGGACTGAAATGAGTCACTCTAAGCCGAACTACTGATGTTGTGTGCTATTTACCAATTTGTAGTAGTGTTATAATAATATTTATAAATGCAATCTGGTCACACTTCTAACACATTCTTTCCACAGACAAATACTCCAGATAGCTATTTTGATATGTCATTATTTCTTAAGAAGGAAAGAAATACAGTCCAAAGAACAGACTATGGTTTGCCAAACCACACAATTTTTAGGAATTAGGACAGAAATGCCAAGCGTGAAGAGTAAGATGCTAATGATGAAGGAAGCAAATTCGTTAATTTTTTTTTTTTAATTTGTTAATTTTTGTATTTTGGTTTCTGTACATGTGTACGCTAAAGACATGTTTTTAGCAAATAGTGGCTACCTTGTCATCATTCACTCGTAAGTCAAAGGCCAAATACATCGGTTTTATTTCTCCCCCGAGCTCTCGGGGCGAGGTGAGAGTGGGGAGCGGCGCCGCCAGGCCCATCGGCTCACTGGGAAAGGACTCAGACAACGCGCCTCGTGCAGACTGAGCTGCGCTGAGTGAGCACGGCTTTTTCAGTGAAGGCCCTGCAATGAAGTTCGTGAAAGAGCAAATCAAGTTTCTTGGGTAACCAAGTTCAGGAACAGTCAAGCCCCTCAGTTTATCAGCCAGTGACTGGACTGTGATGTATGTTTCCTGGGGTCTCGCACTGAGTAATGGTGACACTGTGAAGTCATTTGTCAGACAGGGAAAGAACAGTGAAAGCGAGGGGGGCAAGCTGGAAAGAAACACAACACCCGAGCTGTCTGCTCAACTACTCGGAAACCAAAAAGAACAGGTAGCTCAGTAACAAACCGATGTTACAAGGTTGAAATGTTTCTGCAGTAGATTTTGTCCCCAATTCTTCACTCCCGCCCTCTAACAGGACTATTGATGCATACCCTCCGTCGTGTGCCTGTGCAACACCTCCCAGTAGAACAGGTGGTGGATCCCCCGGCCCCTTTGGCTGTTGGTCTTGGCCATGGGGAATGTGTGTGGTTTGACTTGACCTCTTGCGCTTTTACTACGAGAAGTGCATGCCCTAGATAGAATGAGAGACATGTGGAGCAGAAATGAACCCCACTTTCAGCCTGAAATAGAGTCACCCCAGCTGAGCACAGAAAAAAGATTTGTTGATGTAAATCAATGAATCAGAGTGGTTTGTTATAAAGTATATCACAGCAGAAATATGAAGGTCCCAATATTAGAAAGGAGAGATTTGCTCAGCTATAAAATGAACTACAATTGCACAAAGGGATCTTGCGAACATTTCTGCCACCCACGTATGTGCTATTTTTGTGTTACTCTTTACATACACACATACATTGTATTATTTTTGCACATCTGGACATTGTCAGATATCAAAACCACCCTGACTGGCTTTGAAGAACATCTGAGTGGGAATTCCTTATGTGGACTGTATTAACTACTGGGTTTATTATGCAGGGTCCGGCAGAAGTAACGCCTGGACTGGAGTTATGATTTTATTACAAAATCCTAACAATATACTCTCATGATTTTCAAACAAAATCATAAGATCCTGTATAAGATAAAAAGACTAGTGTAATTTCCTCTCAGAAGGAGGTCACTGAATCAGTTTTTCTAAGCCATCGGACCCACTATTAGCACCCAGATTTACCCACTGCCTCTTACTTCCAGGGGCAATGTCGGGAAAGGGGGACAACTGATCAGGCATTGTTCTGAAGAACCCATTATAATTTAATTCCAAAGGAAGATAAAATAGGGGGGTTTGTTATGGCTAGCTCCGAAGTCTCGTGAGTCATTAGAGGTCAGCTCCCAAACACCATGGATTAATGGCCAAAACACTGGACTCTATTCTCCCCCTTACGCCAATCTCTTAATTTCCTCAGTTTCTAAATATAGTTAACAGAACTTACTATAACTTCTAAGGTTGCTTTTTAATTCAATTTAATACTTCAATAGCTATTAGCTTTGTATGAAAATGTGACTTCAAATTTCCCTTTGGTTTATTTATTAATCTTTTTTGTTGTGGTGGTAAAATACACATAATATAAAATTAACCACCTTAACCATTTTGAAGTATACAGTTTCCCCTTGGTTTACTATTACTGTACCCCTTTCCCTATAATTTCTGGTACAACAAGCACTAGGGCACTTGTTTTAAGACAAGAGGGAAGTTAGATGTATTGGGGAAGGAGCTCTGAGGCTTCTACCCATTCAGCAGTGAAGCTGAAAGGAAGGAATCCCGGGTGGAAAGCAACTGCAAGGAGCCGAAAGAAACCAGATCAAATCCAAGAGGCCTACAGGAAAGGTAAACGACAAATGGCCCCAGTCTGGGCAGTATTCAGGCTCTCACACAGGGAGGAGAGCCCAGATCTCTACCTTTGGTAGTTTTAGAAACAAGAGCTGACACTTCATAAAGCTAGCAGGAGCGTCCCAGAACAAGACCGCCCCAAGTGACAGAACTACAACAAAATGAAAGAATGGACATAAGGACTCTAAACATGTGGCTAATTAGTAAATATTTCATTTTTACAACAGCAACTGTAGAAGTTTATGAAACCTGCTGGCTCTAAGAATGTAGTGGTGATGATCACGAATAACAGAGGAACAAGTATCATCTTGAGTAAAGTTTTCATCTGCAACCTTTCCAAGATTAATGTTCGACAAAGGACATGACTTCAGAGAGTTGGGTTTGCAGATTCAGCTCTTAACATTTCATGACATCTCCAGGTGGTTTCAGTGGACAGTCCTGTTACAGGTATGGTTAACCAGGAATGAGATTAGCACAGGTTTCTAGTCATTGTTCTTAGGAAAATTAAACACACTATTACCATGTACTGCTGACACAGGAAAGGAAAATAAAGCACTCTAGGACACAATTTGGTATCTTTCTCACTAATCTCAAAATATTGTTAAAGTCAGAGTTTAAGCTAATAGTGGTCAGATCTACAGTTTAGAAAGTGTCTGCATCCTTATCTCAAAGTTCCATACCCACTGAAGTTGGAACATGGCGCTATAATTTGAAAAACATTAAAAGTCCTTGTATCTTTATATGGTCAAGGTGGCAGAGTAGGTAAATGCTGTGCTCACTTCCTCTCATGATCACATAAAAATTACAACTAAACTACTGAACAACCATCACTGAGAACTGCCAGAAGTCTACCTGAACAGAAGTCCTACAACTAAGAACGCATAGAAGAAGCCACCTCAAGACTGGCAGGAGGGGCAGAAACATGGAATGGGCTGGTCATACACCTCCTTGTGACCATTCAAAATTGGGAGGGATATCTCGGCTGCTGATTTCTCAACAGAAGCTTTGCAGGCCAGAAGGGACTGGCATGAAATATTCAGGGATGAAAAGCAAGAACCTACAACCAAGGTACTCTGCCCAGAAAAGCCATCATTTACAATCGAAGGACAGACAAAAAGCTTCTCAGACAAGAAAGAGCTAAAGGAGTTCGTCACCTCCAAACCAGTATTACAAGGAATGTTAGAGGGACTTCCTTTAAGACAACAAACAAACGAACAAAAATAAATTAAAAATATGAATAACAAAGTGGCAATAACTAAGTATCTGTCAACAATCACTTTCGATATAAATGGGTTAAATCCTCCAATCAAAAGATGGGGTGGCTGAATGGATAAGAGAACAAGACCCTTACACATGCTGCCTACAGGAGACTCACTGCAGATCGAAAGGCACACACAGACTGAAAGTAAAGAAATGGGAAAAAGGTAGTTCATGAAAATGAAAACAAGCAAAACAAAAAGCTGGGGTAGCAATACTTACACTAGACAAAACAGACTTTAAAGCAAAGGTTATAATGAGAAACAAAGACGGACCCAGCAATCCCACTTAAGAGTATTTATCCGAAGAAACCCAAAACGCTACTTCGAGGGGACGTGGGCACCCATTTGTTCACTGCAGCACTGTTTACAATGGCCAAGATGTGGGGGCGGCTTGGTTGTCAGTCAGTGGAGGACTAGTGCTCAGCCATGGAAGGGACTGTGTTTTGTCATCTTCAGCAGCATGAGTGGACCTGCAGGGTGTTGTGCTGAGTGCAGTGTGTCAGACAAAGACAGATGCAATGTGATTTTGCTTATATATGGAGTCTAAGGATCAAAACAAACAAAACAGACACAGAAACAAACTCATAGGCACAGAGAACATTTTGGTGGTTGCCAACTGGGAGGGGGGGTTGGGGAAGTGGGTGAAAAGGAGGAGGGGTGAAGAAATACAGTGGGTTGTTATATAGTCGTCATGGAGATACAGGGTACAACATAAGGAATATAGTCAGTAACTGGGGTGATAGATGGGAGGGGATTTTGGGGGCAGAGTGAAAAAGGGGAAGGGATGAAGAAGTACAAATTGGTAGTTGCAAAACAGTCATGGGGATGGACAGTATAGCACAGGGAATACAGTCAATAATACAGCAAACTATGTAGTGCCAGGTGGGCACTAGACCAGTCAGGGGAAATCACTTCTTAAATTACAGAAATGTCTAACCACTACACTGTACTCCTGAAACTAATAAAAAACAACTGAATGTCAACTGTAACTGAAAAATTAAAAAAGGTGAAGGGAAAAAGTAAGTCTTTGTATCCTCTTGCAGGTGTTGCTACAGATTTCAGATAAAGAGTTTTCTGATTATCTTGTTGTTGTTTAGTTACCAGTTTTCTATGATCTCTGACCTATCTTTCTAATCAATATTTTTCCATCTTCTTTGGGAAGCAGGAAAAAAGAATTTAATGGTAAACTCATGTTTTCTAGTTATTTGTTAAAACATGAAAAATCTAATCACTGTTTAGCCGATTATTACAAGAACGTTAACAATAAAAAGTAAGTTGATTCCATTATAACTTCTACTGTGTACTTAAAAATTTTCCACTCTAAGGTCTACTAAACATCCTAGGCATAGTCAAAGAATAAGCTTAACACATCCCATAATACTAGGGCCCCGTAGAGCTGTGTAGCTCCAAGAGGAGCTAAAGCTAGAGCCTTGGGGAAATTCCGAGCTTGCCTTACTTTTAATTTAAAGTCCATCATGTGCTAGTATTACCAACAGTTCAAACAAAATACCTTATGTACTATTCAAATATTTGTGAACCATTAAGCTTTTCTATAAATAAGGGTGTCTATTAACCAAACAAATTGAAAAAAGCCAGTGAGATCTGTCAATGCCTTTGGATTTGAGCCTTTGAAATCTACAGGATTAAGCAATTGGTGCCAGCAGGGATTATCACTCACAGGAAGTAAGTTTTTGGCTTTATGCTTCCTAAAGAAAGTTTCATCATGCAGATAAATGACAGTGACTTAATTCACAGCACTGTAAATGATGAAAATCAGGTTGCAGTTTGTGTCATGAATGAAATGAAGCTTTATCAAATATGGGCATCCCAATAACGCACAGATAAAAGAAAAGACACTTTAGGAACTGAGAATGTGGGGCAGGGTTTGGAAGTGTAGTCTATGGTCAGTGAGAAAAGGATGGCCAAGTTCAGAGATGACGGTAGGGGATTAAGGAAATGATACATTCAAGGGGCAAAAGTCAAGGTCTATTAACCTAACATTGTATGGCCCCATAAATTATCACAGCCAGATTACCGTGAAGTGATTAACATCTTGACTATTGGTTTACTGAGTTTTCCAACTCAGTTTATTAGGATTTTTTATGTGTGCAGGCAAACATTTGGAGTTTTATATGGAAGTCAAAATGAAAAGAGGTTTTCAGAGTCAGGAGCCAGTTGAACATACGCCTTCTTCTCTCCAGGCCTGATCGGGGTGTTGACCTTGGCTCCATTAATGTCATAGAGCTTCTTCACAGCCCGTTTGGTCTGGTGCTTGTGGGCCTTGACATCCGCAATGAGCAGTGTATTGTTGTCTTCTATCTTCTTCAGGGCTGACTCAGTAGTCAGGGGGAACTTGATGATGGCACAGTGGTCAAGCTTGTTTCTCCTGGGGGTGCTTTTCCAAGGATATTGGGGCTGCTTTTGGAGTCTCAGTGTCTTGGGACTTCGGAAGGTGTGGATCCTTCTGTTTTCGGTGGCTGTGGACGCCTGTCAGCACTGCTTTCTTGGCCTTTCAAAGCCTTTGCTGTGGCTTCGGCCTTGGGAGGGGCAGGGGCTTCCTTCTTCACTTTCGGCGCCATCTTCGTGACAAGCCCATATTCTCTAGTTTTTACTTGTAATTTCATGGCTGCAAATTCACACGTAGGACACAATTCCCCCTTGTCTACTCAGCCCAGGTGAAACATTCATGAAGTTTGCTTCTTGGTGCTTTGATTTATGTGGTGTGACTTGAAATTTAAGTCTCAGTCTGCATTCAACCCACAACCACAAAGTGGGTCTACCTCATTGTATAAAAAAAAATACTCTTTATTAAGATAACCAACTATAGCCTTTAAATAAATAAATAGTTCAAAAGATGCTTCCTGAAGGAGATGCAAACTATGGTTTTGTCCAGTACTATCTTGTATCGTTTTCATACTTACTGTTATCCATAACTAAATCTAACTCTTCCTACCTCCAAACTCTGATTAGAATGCTAATGCAATCCTAGAGAGTCCCTTTTCATCACACACCTTCAGGAGGTGGTATGGAGTTTTGGCACTGCAAACCAGTTACGTTCAGGAACCTGCTGCTCCTCTCCTGTTCTCTCAGGCAGCATAGAAAGTCGACCTTAGAGCCGTAACAGAGTATAAATTATTTTCTGTAATAAGTTGTTTTCATAAGATTTTTCTGCCCTTTGCTATTACTCTCTCCAGGATTTAGGAGTTTCCTGGAATTTACATTCAAGTTCCTATTTTTAGTTTGACACAGCATCATGAATTGGAAAAAAAAAAGATTTTCAAATAGTTAGGTGATGCTTTAATTAAAGCATAACAAACTCATTAATGTGAGAATCATGAACCTGCCCTAAAACTGAGGAGAACGAGAACAATGAAAATATAAATGTTTCAATTTTTAGTGCCCTAAAAACCAACAACAAAATAAACCAATTACTGAAATTAGGAGGCTAATCCTTTCAACTTTATTGTCAAAGTCTGTTGTTGGCAATAGCCTGAAGTTACTTCAGTTTTTATAAACCACCTCTAAAATGTAGAGTGTCTTTTTTATCTTTTAGTCACACACATAAGGGCCTAACAGACAACAATTTTTAGGCAAACCCTCCCTCGCACCCCGACAAGGATTTTGACTAACTTTATAATAGGTCAGGAACAGCACACAGAAGCAACGCCGTACCTTAGGAGAGTGCTTGGGAGAAAGCACAAGGATGTGAATGCCCCATGTCCCCTGTAACATCAGAATTCAATGAAAACCCCGTTGACCCTATGACAGCTCTGTGCTTCTTCCGCAAGATGGACTGAAATCTCTAGGCCCCTTGAGATTTTCACGGGGTTCTGGGCAGGCAGAGGTGCCAGTCTTTGAAGTCCTGGAGATTCCAGTAAGAAGCAAACAAGAGGGTCACACGAGCATCAATTTTAAGAGCTTTATCCTGCCTACCTGATCCTGCCAGTGCCACAGCTACATCCCCATTTCTCCTGCCCGGCTCGGTTTGGAACTCTCCAAGGTTCTGACGCCTACTGGTGGTCTCGTAACCCAGAGAGCAGCACTTTGGTCCTCTGCCACTTCTAAATCTTGCCATTTCCAAATTCTAGCATCTCACACTCACTTGGGCCTCACTCTGATCATTTCATTCCATCCCTGCTTTACTCCTGCCTCACAGCACTTCAGGTACGTCATCAAATCCCATGAAATTTCTACAGTATCTGGATCAATTCCGTTCTTCCTGTTTTGACTGTTCTCCCAAGTCCACTATTTTTAGAAAGAGGGTTCAATGAATTGCAGGAGAAGGGTTAGATTTAATTTAGCCATTGATTCATTGGTTAGATTAGAACCAAGGCAACTGGACAAAAATATTTCTCTCAATACTTTAAATACTTTGTGCTCCACTCAGTCCTTGCTTTCTTGACTTCTGAGAAGCTGGATGTAGTTCTTATCTTTGCTCCCCTACAGTAACGTGTTTGTGTTTTCTCTGGTTTCTTTCAAGATTTTTCTTTTTTTTGCTTTGTTTTGGTATGTGGGTAGCTCCCTGACCGGGAATCGAACCCAGGCCGCAGCGCCGACAGCACCAACGTGGAAGCCTTAAGCCACTACACCATCAGGGAACTCCACAAGATTTTTTCTTTATCTTTGACTTTCTGCAGTTTTGATACAATATGCCTAGGTACAGGTTTGTTTGTTTGCATTTTTCCTGCTTGGTATTCTTTGTGCTTCCTGGATCTGTGATCTGGTGTCTGACATTAATTTGGGAAATTCTCAGTTATTATTACTTCAAATACTGCTTCTGTTCTTCTCTTCTCCTCCTCCTTCCCCATTACATGTATTATACCTTTTGTAGTTGTCCCACTGTCTTTGGATATTCTGTCCCATTTTTTCACTCTTTTATTTCCTCTTTTCTTTTCACAGTTTGGGAAGTTTCTACAGACATTTCCTCAAGCTCAGAGATGCTTTTTCCTCAGCCATGTCTGGTATACTAATGAGTCCACCAAGGGTGTTCCTTCATTTTTGATAAGTATTTTTTATTTCTATCATTTCTTTTTTATTCTTTCTTAGATTTTCCATCTCTCTGCTTATATTACTTATCTGTTTTGCGTGTTGTCTACCTTCTCCATTACAGTCCTTAGCATATTAATCACGGTTGTTTTAAATTCCCAGTTGATAATTCTAATATCTCTGTCATATATGAGTCTGGTTGTGATACTTGTTCTCTTCCTTTAAACTGTGTTTTTTTGTTTTTTTTTTGTTTTTTTTGGTCTGTTAATATGTCTTGTAATTTTTTGTTGAAAGCCAGGCATGGTTAAAAGGAACTCAGTTAAATAGCATTTAGTGGTGTGGTGGTGAGGTATTTTTTCACTAAAATCAATGTATTCATTACTGAAAATATCTGAGAAAGGATTGTGTCTCTAAGAATTCAGTAAATGAATTCAAAAGAGGTACTGTATTTTGCCACATAAAATGTGCACTTTTATGCCCAAATTTGTGAGGGAAAAATAAGGGTGCACATTATATATGAATAGCTTTAATTCCGCATCTATATATTCATTAATGTTTTAAATTCTTTTTATTTATGCTTTGAGTTAAAAGTGTAACTCTAGAAATCAAATAATTAAAAAATTAAAAGATTTTTTCCCTGGAAGTTTGGGCCAAAAACGTGGGTATGCATTATGCCTGAGAGCACATTATATACAGCAAAACACGGTAATATACCAGATAAATCCCAGGGAAGCTGTCTTTCATGCCCTTTTGGGAGAATCTTCACTCATAAGATAAAGGAACTTTGTGCTTTACTATGGACACACTCAGTAGTTCACTTCCCTCTCCAGGCTGTGGCTGACTGGGAAAGGGGTACTTACTTGGCCCGAAGGTAACTGTAGTCAGGTAAAATTCCCACAGTAACCCTCATTTTAAAAGATGAGCTTATACACCAATGTATATGGACATGTATCTTTGAACAGAAGGACTTCTCTAAGCCCCTATCAGTAGACTGCCATTTCTTTCCACCCTCCAGATACAAAGCTTTATTTATCACACAGGAAGATGACTTCCAGTCCAACTTCAGAAATCGGCCTGATTTAGTCTTTGTGTAATCCCATTTCCATTGCTAGTGATGGGCTTAAGAATGGTAATATTCTGGTGGCTTCTCCTTCTTATCAATGATTTACTAATCCAAACTAATCTCTAACTCTAAATCTGGCCAATTAGACATGAAGGGAAACCTGCTCATTTCTATAGCAGATTTTAGGGAAATGCTTCTCCTTAAAAAAAAAAAAAGGCCATAAGAAGAAAGAAATGGCCACTTCCTTCTCTGCACATTGCACGTGGATGTGATGCCAGGGATGGCTGCAGCTGTTGCACTGAGGACTAAGCCAAGGACGGTAGAGCAAAGCGATACAAAGAACCTGGGGTTCTTGATGACACTATTGAGCCTCCAATCAACCAATTCTAAAGGCTTCCCTCCTTCTGGACTTCCTGTTATAGTAGATAATACATTCCCTCATTTTCTAGCCAATCTGAGTCAGGTTTTCATTACTTATAGCTGAAAGATTTCCATTAGAAAGGACAGCATGATTTGAATTGATTTAGGTGAATCAGATTCCCTCTCTTGGGCTGACAGAGACAGGGAAGCTGCCAGTTAGTTGTGAGGAACTGAACTGAATGAGGATATAAAAACAGGAAACTTGCTGGAGCCAAGTTCTTTCTAGAAGAGAGAACAGGGGTAGAGAAATATGCAGCGAGAAGCAGAGAAGATATTAGAAAGAACAAGACAGTTCCTTTAAAAAAACAACATCCTTTTAGCTTCCTAGTTCCCATGATGCCCAGCTAAGCTTTTCTTACCCATGAACTGCCATGAGGTATCTCTACAGCCTTACGTGTTAGTCCCCTTCACCAGAGTTAGGCTGCGTGTGTTCTCTGCTATTTATTAATAATAACCCCTGTCTTAGGACACATGACAGTACGTGGAAAGGGGAAAGTCAAATCAGACTAAACCTACAAATTAAAGGGGCTAAAATACAAATGAGGGATGAAATAATGGCTCCAATGACAGTAAAGCTTAACAAATAAGATTATAAAAGTAAATAAAAAGTGGATGAAAAGAATCGTGTAATCAGCATCAAACAAACTGGCCAGCAAAAGAGAATAAATCATGTGTCAAAAATTTTCTATACACAGCAAAAAGGTATTAAGGTCAGCATCAGGTTTTCAAATCCTTTCTGATACTTTTTACCTTTTATTTACTCTTACGTTTTTGGAAAAGAATGCCAGGGCTTGACAGTTCCTCTCTGCAACTTCTCTCCCATCTGGTGCCTCCTTCCTCCATCCGCCGCCCTTCCCTGCCCCCAAATGAGTTCTGCTAATATTACTGCACATTAGTTCTGATGACATTTCACTTGGATTATTGTAACACTTGTCATGGTAATCACCAGCGCTCTGGAATCTCTCAGTTCCAACACGAATGAACTGTTCTAAAGCAGATCTCTGAACATGTTATTCTTCTACTTAAAAATTCTCAATAGTTCCTCTGTGTTCATGGCATTAAGCCCCCGTTACCCCTTTAGCCTAGTCAGTATACAGAGTCTCCAATAATATACAGTTTTAACTCATCTTTTATGTCCTTACTATCTCTTCCTATTACTGTCTCCTCCTGCTATCCACCCTTCCTCCCCCATTTGCTTCAGTCAACCTGAGCTGCATTGTTCTCCATCTAAATCTCCTAATTTTCTAATTCTGTTCTTTAGCTCATGCTGCTACCTTCATCTGCAACTAACATCCCCCTCCCACTCTAACTTCTCTTCCACCTTCGTAGGCAGCACAAAGGAGAAATATTTTTTTTTAGAAATAGCATCTTCTAATTTATAAAATCAGCATATGAATGGACCAAGTAGATATATATGCAAAATCACTTTAAGATGACAAATTCAGCAATACTTTACCAAACAGCAAGACGGAATGCAGCCAAAACTGGAGTTTATTAGCAAGATCAGCAGCAATTCAAGTGCCATCCAAAGGTTTCAGTCAGAGAGACCAGAGCCTTTCAATAGACCTTTCAGTTGCCACTGAAATGTCATCTCATTAAAAAAAAAAAAAAAAAAATCCTGCCTCCCCTGGGCAGGCACCAAGCCCTGCTAATGCGAACCCCACTGCACTGGGTTAGCCCTGTGCAACAGCTCCCCCACTGAAGTCATGGCCAGTCCTCACAGCCCATCAGCTTGAGTGTTAGTCCGTCCCACTGACACGCAAAGAGCAACCAAGGCTCAGCTACAGCAGGAGGGCATGCACAACCGAACAAGGAACACACCTGGAGTAGCCGGCTCAGGTGACCAAGGAGGCTGTCACTGGGCTGCACAGGACCCCCATGACATGAGGCCACCCTGTTATAACCAGTTCAAAACACTGGTTATAAGGATGAATGAACTTGGTGGAAGAATGCATGAATTCAGTGTAAGAACTTCAACAAAGAGACAGAAAATGTGAAAATGGAGATAGAAAACCTAAGAAAGACCCAGTCAGAAATGAAGAACACAATAACTGAAATAAAGAACACATTAGAGGGAATCAGCAAGACATTAGATGATGCAGAGGATCAAATCAGTGATTCAGAAGTAAAGGTAGCAAAAAACATCCAATGGGAACCGAAAAAGAAAAAAGAATCCAAAAAAATGAGGGTGGTTTAAGGGGCCTCTGGGACAACATGAAGCATACCAACATTCACACCACAGGGGTACCAGAAGGAGAGGGAGAATAAGGAACTGAAAACCTATTTGAGAAAATAATGACAGAAAACTTCCCTAACTGGCAAATGATACAAACATAGAAGCCCAGGGAGTGCAGAGTCCCAAACACAATGAGCCCAAAGAGGCCCACGCCGAATGTTAAAGACAAAGGCAGAATCTTGAAAGCAGCTACTTACCTACAAGGGAGCTCCCATAAGACTGTCGGCTGATCTGTCAACAGAAACTTTGGAGGCCAGAAGGGACTGGCACGAAATATTCAATGTGATGAAAAGCAAGGACCTACAACCAAGATCACTCTACTAGAAGCCATCATATAGAATTGAAGGACAGACAAAGAGCTTCCCAGACAAGAAAAAGTTAAAGGAGTTCATCGCCACCAAACCAGTATTACAAGGAATGTTAGAGGGACTTGGCTGAGACAAAATGAAAGAAAGAAAAGAAAGAAAATACATGAATAATATAATGGCAATAATTACCTGTCTATCAATATAAACAGATCAAATGCTGCAATAAAAAAAATGGGGTGGCTGAAGGGATAAGGGAATGAGGACGCACTTCAGATCGGAAGACACGCACACAGACTGAAAGTAAAGGGATGGAAAAAGAGATTTCATGAAAATGAGAACGAACAAACAGCTGGGGCAGCAATACTTACACCAGACAAAACAGACTTTAAACAAAGGCTGTAATGAGAAACAAGGACCCAGCGTCCCCACTTCTGGGTATTTATCCGAAGAAACCCAAACCGCTACTTCAAGGGGACGAGCGTATGTGCGTCGCAGACAGGAGGGACCCACTGATCAGTCTAATACGCTGCTGCATTGCAGAATAATGTTTGAAGTATTCTGATTAAATCTTCCCTCAAAGGAATTTTTGTCTGAACTCAGACTCGATCCTCATAATGACCTCCCAAAGGGTGTGCATCTACAGTGAGCGCTAATCGGCCTTTACCTGGGGAGGCCGTTCCGCCTTGTGTAAAACAAAGCCACGTTCTCCAGAAGGCTTTTGTGCTCCGCTCCTCTAAGGGTGTGAAGCGGATGGGGGTACAGATTTTTAATAAGACACAACAGATGGGCATGGTTAGTGAGACGCAGGAGACTGAGGAGAGGAGGCAGTCGATGACAAGCAGAAAAATGTACAATTCTCACTTGCACTTAGGTGTGGGGAATTAATTTAAAAGCTACTTGAGATGCCTGCCTTAGAATTGTAAACCACACGTAAAATAGGTTACTTTATGGCAACTGAACGTAGCACAATGTTAAAGAATTTACCTTTCATTTGAAATAACTTGTAACTGGGTTTTCCTATAGATAGGACTAGAAACAGGGTACCAAGTGACAAAATCATACAACTAAGCCAAGAAGTAAGCAAAGATAAGGACGCAGGTAAACGGTACCTACTTTGGCTAAGTAAGCTGGCAAAGGCCAGCTGCTGCTCGGGTAATAATGCCTCAAATCTTGGAACGTTCCGTATTGCAGAGTAAAAGTCTGCAGCACAGGAAATCAGAGAACAGCGAGAGACTGTAGCAAGCAGAAGAAATAATGTTTAGCAGAGAAAAGGATATCAGCTCCTCTGACCCTTTTGTTTTTCCATAAGAATCAGTCCCGTCACTGGAGTTTCTGAGTTTTTTCTCTCCCCTTTAAACATGTTTATTTTGTACCCAAAAACACTGACACAACACACCAGAAACTCCTTTAAGAGGGAATAATAAAATCATTGCTATGGAGTGAAAAAGCACTTACTAACACATCTTTTATCACAGTCATGTTTCACTTAAACAATTTCGGTTTTTGCTTTCCTCATAGATTTTTTGCTTCAAATTCTTTTTTTTTTTTTTTTTTTTCTTTTTGGTGTGTGGGTAGCTCCCTGACTGGGAATCGAACCCAGGCCGCTGTGCTGACAGCGCCAGCGCCGAATCCTTAAGCCACTACACCAGGAGAGAACTCCTGCTTCTAATTCTTAATAAGGGATCCTATCTTAATAATGACTTCAGAACTCTCACACACACAGGAGCCAAAGAATCGCTAACTAATAAAATGGAATAAAGCGAAGTGAAATCAGAAAGGTGTCCAATCTCTTCAGATGACTTACAAACTGCAGTTAACACTGAAGGGGGTGAAAGACAGACTCCTCCCATGGCAGAGACCCACAGGGACCCTAAAATTACTGGTGAGCACTCTGGCACCGGCCCTGGACCGGATCGGATCTGCCTTCCGACGCGGGCACAGGGCTGCGCCCGGGGCTGTAACCGCCCCTCCGGCACTGCAAGCCCCGCGCCAAGGCAACGCGCTTTTCCGTCTGTGTCCAATCGCGTCTCCGCCCTGCCGGGAAGACACGCCCCCCTGAGCCAAAGTGGCAGGAGCTGCTCTGTGAAATCGCCAACACCCACCTCCACGGCGCTTCTGCGCGGCTGCTCTCTTCCCTCCTCTGCTGCTGGGACAATTCTCCTAGTGCAGAGGAGGGGGGTACTGGTGCTGAGGGACAAGTTTCTAAGCATTTCAGAGTTGAGGACGAAAAATGAGACTGGTTTTCTCACTCTGTAATTCCCAGAGCGATTCAAGAAACGACCTCCCTTCAAAGTCCGAAGCTATTCTTACAACGTGCACTGTGATGGAGGCGTCTCTAAGCTGTCTTTTCAGAACTGCAGTAACAGGGTCTTTTCCTGCTACCTCTAATGTTGGACGGTTTCCTGCCTGTCCTGCTCTTGGGGTGGCCCTTCTGCTGGCGGGGAAGGGCAGTTGGTCCCAGGGCTGAGGGTCAAGTTACTGAGCCCTAGGTCAGCACTGCTGGGCAGGAGGGAAGAGAGGTTGCTGTGTGTTCCTCGAAATTGTCCTCCCGGGACATCTGGAGATGGATTGGAGGTGGGGTTAAATGTCAACGGTTGGTTCATTGAAGCCCAGTCACAGCTTGAAGCTCCTTCTTGGATCTGTGGATCTAGACGTGAAGGTGATGCTCAAGGCTCTCAAACTGCAGAAAGGTGGCCCAGAAAAGGCTGCAGCCAAGTTCGGGCCTTCTAAGAGCTTTATGTATTTACATACGTACGTACGTACGTATGTATGTTTATTATATATAAAAATATTTTTGTTAGAATTATTGGGGATTTCCAAGAGTTTTAAAAGAAAAAAGTGAGGTACTCTGACATGTATGAAGGATCCATATATACTAGGGACTAAGCTAAGAGATGGCAACACAATGATGAGTACACAGAATCTCCAGTCTGAAGGATACAGTGTAATGAAGAAAGAGACCGTCGAAATACAATGTTTTAGCAGATGGTACAGATGTGAGCAAGGTGTAAATGGAGCAGGATAAATTCACACCCAACTTGTTCAATCTACTGGGAATTCCCTTTTTTCTAAAGCACCGTCATAATCTTTAATTTAGATTTCAGAGTCCTCCAAGTCCTCTATAACAACCTGTGTTTTGCAATGTTACCAATATTGCCAGTCCATATGGAACTATTCACATTTCCATGATTTCATATGCATCACATTCCTCATAACAGGAGTAGTCTTTGTCCTCCTATCCATAAGTCCTCTTTATTGTCTTTCCATACCCAAACTATACAGCAACATAATGTAGCAGAGTAGTTCTTACACTTCAGTGCTCATAAAAATCACATGGAGTAGTTTGTTAAAAATGCAGAGCCCTGGATCCTACACCCAAGAAATCTGATACAGCAGGTCTGGTGTGGAACCTAGAAATATTTTTACATAGTCATCCAATGTAATTTTGATGTCTGCGGTCTACTTTGAGAAACACTATTGTGATGGTTAACCAAGACTCATCTGGGTTTGAATCCTACCTTTTCCACTTATTAACTCTGTGACCATGGGCAAATTTGTTTTATCACTGAGTTGCCTTGTCCTCATCTATATGAGGACAATGATAACACTTTCATGCGTGGGACAAGATGTACAAAGCAGTTAGCTGAGTCCCTGGCATATGGTAAGTATTCGATGAATGTCAGTTATTGTTATTAGCATTATTAGCTGTAACTTAAAATGTAGCTTTTCTAATCAAGGCCACCTGAATCTGGTTGGTTTTGTCCCTCCAAGCACATATATTAGTTAGATGCTCTGTTATATGAATTCAAGTTACTCTCATTCCTGCTTCAGTGGTCCATGATTTTCATAATAACTTGTTTAAAATTATTAAAGGTGATTTTTAATAACATGCCGTCTATCAACGGGATTCTTGGCAAAACTGAAAACCAGAAGATCTGATTCTGGTGCTTTACAAATTTCTATCATTCTCTCCCCATCCCTAACACCCTCCACATGAGTGACCCATTTGACTGTAAAGACGTTAAAAGTTAGAAGTGATTAATTTTGGCCATAGCTCCCTAGCCACCTATTTCCCATAGATTTGGTATATCCAACGACAGGATTTTAAGTTAAATGTGTTTTCTGTGGTAACTCAGGATTACATTTATACTCGTATATACAACAGTGTGTATATACATATAACAATATATACAGCTATATATACACATACATGTTCCTATAGAAATAATATTTATCTCTTTATTACTTTAAGTTTTTCAGTATATGCTCAATAATTCTGACAGATTTTAAAAGAAACAGTGTGTCCAGAGGAGATCCTAGAAGCACCCATGTATCACCTTCAATTATAAAGTTATACAGGATACATATTTGTATAAAAAGCTGATATTGGCTTCTTGGTACAGCTAATAATTACTCTTAGGTAACATTTATGTAACACTTTTGGAATAGGAAATTACTTCCATTAAAATTATCAGCCTACCAAAAGGAAGCTACAGAGCCTGCAAAGTCATCCTGGTTGGAAGAGTACATTTGCTACTGACAAAGCCAAAGTCACAACTTATTAGACTGAAGCAAATAAATCAAACTGAAGGGAGTTTTCTTTGTTAACTCAGGATTTCATAACTAGAGCATTACATTATTACAATTTCTGTGACAGGTGCACCGTAAATATTTTCCACACGACAAGCAAGAAGCATTTCTGCTTTTCAGGGGAGTGCTATTTTCATAAGAGCTTTCTCTCATTGACTTCCAATACAGAGGTCAAAGATCGCTCAAACAATATCAAGTAGAATATATAACTAACGATAACTCTAGGCATGTGTTTCTATGTCTACATTGTCCTTTATAATTTATAAAATACTCTCACATACATGACATCACTCAATCCTCATGAATTAATGAATGTTCATTTCTTTTTAGGTTATCTCAAGCAAATATTATTAGCCTCAGGTAGATGGTATAACTTGCTAAGTACATAACAGAGCTAGGATAATCACACGGATCTCGTGGTATCCAGTTAAGTGACTTTTCCACTATAATGCTAGAAATGATTGGTACACAAATCATTCACTTGGTGGCCTGTGGTTATCTTCACAGATAAGTAAGACGTGACCTGCTCTAGTAAAACAAGTGCAGTAACAATGTTATTTCAGAACACAGTGGTCACCAGCTAAAGTATATAACATATGATTAGCAGACTCAAAGTCAAAGTACAGACAGATACATGGGATATGTGCAAGGATCAACAAAATGCTGTACTCACAGATGGGGAGACAAATGCACAGAAAAAGGAACAGAGCTATGTGACACTACCCTGCCCAGCTGCAGTGTGCTGCAATGTAACAGGCGCTAGAACGCTGGAACTGACAAACCGCATATCAATTCCAAAATATGCACAGATTGACAGGATTTAGGGAACAGTAAAAAAGTGTTCATTCTGCTGATGAACAACGCAAGAACACACACACTGACTGGGAGACAGTGACTGGTAAACAAGACATATTCCAGCAACAGGATACACTCGTCATAGCTTCCCATCCAGCTGAACATTCTCCAAAAGAGCTACACTCCAAAATATCTTCTGAACTTAACTATCGAGCAGTCTCATATTTATATATATTTTTTCCAATAGCAAAAGCGGTATATTCTCATTGTAAAAAGACTTCAAACAGAAAGACACTAAGTATAAATGAAAGCCTCCCATAAATCCACCTCTCAGATACATCACTGTAAAGCTTCATTCATACTTTCTAAACTTTACCCTATGTATATGAAGATATGTATAATGAAATATAAATGTATGTATAAATACACTTGTTATATAAATATAGCATGTCAATATGAACCATATTAAATAAACTGCTTAAAGGACTAAATAGTAACACACGGTAATAGTGCATTTGGAAACCTAAATACCAGACATACTATTCTGCTATTCAATCTTTTTATCTCTTAACAATTTATCTCTTAATTTACAGTTCCACAATTCCAAGGGTAATTTTTTCACAGCTACATTTGATTCAGAAAGGGAAATTTCACTCACTAAATGATACAAATAGAATAAAACATTTTTAAGACTATTATTTTCATCTATAAATCCTAGACAAAGTAAAAATGTTTCATTACACAAAAGAAATACTTTGACTAACTGTATCTGACAAATAGTTTTAACTAATTATATCTGACATAAATCTAACATTCAAACAAAAAATCTGATTAATGAAAATTTAATTTGTCACATGTCTAGGAGGCAATCTGTAACAAAAGCTTGAAGGTTTGGCCAAACAAGTACATATCTAGTCATTTATCTTAAATAAATAATTAAGAACATGTTCAAAGACTTAGTTTCAAGGACGCTCATGACAATGTTGTGCAGACAGTGGAAAAAATCTAAATGTCCACCTACAAAGAAGAAAATTAGAGTCTGAGATCAACATGCATCTTCAGAGGTAATACAGACGCCCAAACTAGCGTGTTCCGTGCCCAAAGGTGGCATACAGGAACAGCAGAGGACCGAGGGACAGCCAACAGCATCATTAGCTGGAATACCACACTGGGAGCAGCCAAGTCAAATGAGCCCACATTCACCCGTGCAAAACACGTCTGGCAGTGACGGAGGGTACGCGGCCCCAGGAGGGAGCAATGAGCAGCATATCTTAGAGACAGGGCAGTGTCCTGGGTGGCCAGTGACACCTAGAAAGAAAGAGAAGTGTTCATTCCCAGTAGGTCAGGCACCGGGATGTCCAACCCAGAAATGTTTTCTACTTGCTCCTTTACGCTCACTGAAAACAGAGCCCTCTCCCAAGCAGGCTGCATAAAGAGAGGCAGGAGAGACTAATGAAGAATTTCAATGATAAAGATGCATATGTAGTTAAAGAATGAGCAAACTCCTGAGGAATGTAAATACCATTAAGTGCAGAAAACAAGTCCAATAAATGAAGAACATACCCCAAGAAAAGAGTGAAGAAGTAATCTCAATAGGATTTTAAAATAAGTATGTTGACTTGACTCTAACTACAATGCAGTACTAAGCAGAACCCTTGGTTTAAAACAACTAGATAACCGGACAAAATGTCTAAGGACTGTGTCCCAATGCTGGACAACAGGCTACACGGGACTGTGATCCCCGAGAGCAGAGAAACGAATGAGGTGAGGCCTCTGACTGTTCTGTCTGCAGACACATTCTGACTTCACAGCAGAGAGAGAGAGGTCAGAATTCAAGAAGCCTAGGGTTTCTGGAAGATGTGCAGCAAAGTTCTGGAGCGGAGGGAGCTAAGCAGAAAAAAGAAGCGTACCAATTTGCATTAAGCCTTGCTGAGTATCAAGGCAGGTGTGTACAGAATGAAATTCTGTAAGGTGGGGCACAGAATGACGAGGGTACTGTGGGTTGAGTCGTTCCAGAGCTCACACAGGACTGAGAATCATTCCAATTTCCAGCAGACAAAGTGGAGAGTTCTCCTTGACCATTCAAGGCACTAAATAGAGACCTCAGAAGGACCACACCTTAATAATGAAGCTATATTAACTCTAGCATAAAGGTTATACTCTAACACCCATCCTAACAAAACCTGAAAGGATCACACAGAACTCTAAGTAATTTAACAGCCTAACAGAGCTCAAGACTTTTTAAAGAAAGACAACAAAATATCCAGAGGCTTCAATACCAAGTTCACAATGTACAGCACCCAATAAAAAGTATTAGGCATACCAAGAAGCAGGAAAATGTAACCTATAATCAGAAAAAAAACCCAGATAATAGAAACAGACACAGAAATGATAGATGATGGAATTATCAGACAATGACATTAAAAGAGTTACTATAATTAACTATGTTCAAATATTTAAAGGAAAACATAGTGATAAGAAAAAAGGGAACATCTAGAGATTAATATATATGTTTAATACCTTCCCAGAAATAAGGGAATACATCACATCTAAGAAAAAAAAAATGGAGGGAAAAAAACCAGTAGAGAACTTGGAAACAAACAAAAAACAATCTAACTATTGAAATACAAACCCCCACTGACTTGAGAAACCTGAGGATTCCACCAAGGAAAACTACCCTGAATCAACGTAACCTGGCCGACTCCTGCAAAGGCTCAGGGACTGACGGCACAGGACACTGGAAGTTGGTGTGAGTGAGGGTAAAACAAAGGTGATCAGCTGAAGATGTTCTGAGAAGTAATTCAATCCCCAGGTCGCACCTCTCTTTCTATGTAATTGGGGGAATGCCCTGACTTAGATTCCAGAAGAAATCTAAGGCTGGGTCTCTCCAGAGAAGAGAATAGAGTTTCTAACTCAAGGACTAGACAGAGTTGAGGACGGGGAGGCCACACTGAAAGCAGGGGATTAAGTCAACATGCATACTGGATCATGTCATGCTGCAGCCTTACTTCCCCGCATGGCCAGAACTATGGCAACGAGGCCTTACTTTCTGCGTAGAAGACCGGAAAAATCTTTTAGGGCTCTTACCGACTCAAGTATAAAGATACAAACACTGGGAATCTTCAATAAAAGCAGTCAAGTCACTCCTACACTAAAAATCGCAGCTGATAGATCCCACCCACCGGCGGCTCTTAGTTCCTCACCATTAACTAGGAATTGACGACTAAGTGTGTCCAGTAATCAAAACCCCCTAACGTAAAATATACAGGCAAAACATATACACAAAGAGAAAAAAAAATCAGCTTAGAGGAGAAGAGAGACTATGTAAAGAGAAGAAAATCTAACAAAATCATTGTCGTTCTCAGAGAGCTAAGACATTGTAAAATCAACAAAAAATGAGTGTTATTTTAAAAGGAACAATCAGGGAACAAAATTAACTCAGAGATACTAAAAATACAACAGCAAAAGTAAATGTTGGAGAAAAACTTTATGAAGTCTCCCAGCAAACACAGCAAAAAGACAAAGACATGGAAGAGAGGAGATAGAAAAGAAGAAAGTGAGCGAGCCAGTGAAAATCAGGGGGAACCACCAACTAGGTAATTCACAACTATTTCCTAGAACAGAAGGACATGAGCGTCCAGACGTACAGGGCCCACCAACAGACCAGCACCACCAAGCAAGGCAGGCCCACACCGAGGCAGGCACATCATTTCAGAACACTAAGGACAAAGAGAAGATTTTATAAACTCACAGACAGAAAACAGTAATCCCCAGCAAAGGACCAGGAATTGGACCATTTTAGCTTTTCGAAGGCAACCCTAGGAACTACAAGGCAGAGAACAATGCCCTCGTTATGCTGAAAGGGAATCATTGCCAACTCGAACTTCTATTCCAAGGCCAACTAGTAAGCGTTACTGTAAACATGTAACATCTCAAGACACGTAAGGTCTCAAAAAAACGGACTCTTACACACTGAGTGTCTGCTCACATGTGTGTCAGCCAGGCCCTGCTCGACCACCTTCTAGAAACAGAACAACCCTTCCACCCCACCCTGCTTCTCTGCAACCCTGGCAAAATCGATTTTTCTTTTAATCCCTCCAACCTGAAACACTTTTACTAAAATACAAGCTCCAAGAGGGCAAGGACTGCATGCTCACTGACGTGTTCTCAACACCTAGAACCACTGTGATATACACAGACCCGCAATAAACAATGTATTGCTTTGATAGAAATAAAAAATGTTTATAAAAGTAGGCAATGGAGCCATAGCACAATCAGACTATTTATTCATGCATGAGGATAAAATGAAGGCATTTTCAGAAATACGAGGTCTCCCTGAGACACCTCTCTCTGAAAGCAGAAAGAGTATTCTCCAGAAGGGGAAGAAAAGATCCGTCTCCACTGAACTATGGTTTCCCCATTTTATCCTAAGAGGAACTGCACCCCTCTTACCACCTTAATTAGTAGATAAAGTCCACCTCTGGTTCTCCCTTTTCACAAACCAAGAAGTGGCTTTCTCTGAATTAATTCAATCTTATTGAATTTCCTTAACGGTATGAGTCACTTAATGGAAATTTGTCCTGAAAGAGCCAGAAAACGCAGGCTGCCAGCAGCCCCCCGCGAACGGGATTAGGCTGCGTGCGGTCAGGGCACGGGGAGGGCGCCTCCTCTCCTGTCTCCTGCGCGGTGCCTGGCTGCCCGCCGCCGGCCGTGGGCGAAGTGCTCACAGCTCCGAGCGGAGGGCAGCCCCGAACCGTCCCCACCGGCAGGCTGCCGGTCATCGCAGGAGAGAGCTCCAATCTAAACAGACGTTAACGGGAGCACTGGACTGCTTTTCAAAACGTGTCCACGCCATTAAGGCGTCTGATGCTTCTATGTCCAAAGAGATGAAGCTTAAAAATAATTTAGTTATCTCGGACAAATCCATTCCATTCATCAAATAGTCAGAAACTAGATCTCCATCAACTCTGCAGACTTAGAAAACTGACTGTGATCTCTCCTCGCAGTGGGCGCGTGCTCATGCCGTCGTTTCTTTGAAATCCCCAGCCCTCGTCAGAGCTCGCACAACCCCCTCATTTGTAGAAGACACTGAGGTTCAGAAACACGTGGCTTGCTCCAGATGTTTCTATTAGAAGTTAGATCTAGAACTAGCACACAGGCCTCACTCTGGACTTGACTTTTAATGTCTGCCCCAATTTATACAAAGGTGATGAGGAGGAGAGCAGCACCACATTTCTGAATCACGAATCGGGCTGCTCTTCCACGCAGTTACTAGTCTCCCTAAAAGCTAACCAGCAAGACTTACAAATAATGTAATTGGCTGTGACCTACTCAAAGGTAACTATGTAACCAGCATCTAAGAAAAATTCAAAAGGGAAGTCCTAAAGTTAATATCCAAGGACAGTCCAATTTAATTTGCACGAATTTTTATCATTCGTGTTTATCTCCGGAAGCATAAACTGACAGAAAACTCCTTTCAAAAGCTGAACAAAGAAGTACCTCAGACTACTTGACCTGGCAGAGCGCCCCCATTGGCTTCCCTGAGTAATAAAGTGCATGAGGCCAAAGCAGACGATTACATCATTCATTCAACATCTGCAAACCCCTTACACACCAATGTAGTATCTTTGTGCACTGCCTTCTACCATCCTTGGACGTGTGAAAGCAACATTCGCCTAAACGTCGGCAGAGTAAATCCTGCACCGTTACTAAAGCTCACACGATTGGGATGGGGGGGTCGACTGGAAAGGCAGATGGGCTGCTTCATTACACCAATTCTATACTAACTTGATTTTATATTGGAGCAGTGGGCAACCATAGAAACACTTTAAGTACGAACGCAGGAATCAGATGCATTTTAGAAAGATAATTTTGGTGGCAATGTGGAAGGTAGATTAGAACAGGGACAAGCCTGGAGGCAAAGAGACCTTCGGCTGCTAGCTGAAGGAATTCAAGTGAGAAATGATGAAGACGGAGCAAACTGTAGAAGTGAGGACAGATGTAGGCGGTACTGCACCTGGGACCCTGCTTAATAAGGTAAAACCTCAAAGGGCTAAAACTTCAATTAGAGTCATACTGACGTTATAAAGTGAGTGAAAGCTTCAAAGTTTATTTAAGTTCAGAAAAGAGGCAAATGAATAACTTTTCTACCATTACCTTTACGCGGTTAGGATAGTTAACCAAGGGTCCCAAAAAGTGTCCCTTATATTCTCTGAGTAACCAAGGGTTTAAAGGTATTTAAGCTAAAACAAGCCCCTTTTAAATCACCACAGCCAGCGTCCCAATATGTTACCAATGAAAGGGAAAGACAGGAAATGAATCAATAAACCTCAGGCACATGCTTGACTTGGAAAGACACAGCATATCTAGGAGCGGAGATCCGAAAACAAAGGCCCTGGGTAATTTAATTACCAGGCCGGAACTGGCTGACTGCCGGTTTAATTGTTTGAATAGTGCCCAAATTGTCTGGTGAGGTGACCACCCCAAGATTTTTGCACCATTTACTGCATGTGACCACATGGACAAATATGAGAAATAGTTCTAAAGAACGCAGGAATCTTGAATAATAACTTTTGTTACTCACACCTATGATTCCAAAGGAAAATTTTAAAAGAGTTAAAACCTTGTATTTATAAATAACCCAAGGCTCTTTTTAGCAAATTCATTAACCATTACATACTCTGCCAGATCAAGAAAATAATATTCTTCAGAGATGGGCACCAAGTGTTATAAAAGGATTGGAAAACAAAAATGATACAGATTAAATCTATATGCCTTTACTTACCATTATACTCTGAAAGGTTATTTTAGGGAGATGTGGGAGTTGGAAGAAAGAATGTAACTGTAGGGTGGTAACTACCAGTAAGCACTCAGAAAGTGCTCAGTATGCTGGAGGAGGCCAATTTTCTCCCTGGATTCAGTTAGCATGTCCTCATTCATGTTTATCTCCGGAAGCATAAACCAACAGAAAACTCCTTTCAAAAGCTGAACAAAGAAGTACCTTAGACGACTGAACCTGGCAGAGTGCTCCTGTTGGCTTCACTGAGTAAATAAGGTGCATGAGGCCAAAGCAGACTATTACATCATTCATTCAACAGGTGTTTATAAAATGCTGAGTATTATGCTAAGTCCTCGGCAGAAGCCTACAACCTAGTAGAGATAAAGAGATACACATGAAGACTTTAAACAACAATGAAAGGCCATATTAGATAGATTCTGAAATGAGTTGTGCAGGAAATGCTCTCATAAATAAAAGGAAGTAAATGTGGACAGAATCACTGAGGAAGACCTTACTGATGAGAGGGACTTCAGCTAGGCCTTTATAAGAGAGAAGATTCGAGTATGTAGACAGCAAAGGGCTTGCTAAGGGTCCCAATGAACACAAGCACAGATCTGGAATCAGAAATTTACAGGTTGTATTTTGAAAACCAATATGGAGATCAGCCTCATTACGGCTTTTGTGGTAGATTAGATCTGGTCATTAGATTTGATAAGAAGCCCTCTGGCCGGTTCCCAAAGTACCGAAGGCAGAAGGCAGGAGCCCCAGTGCTTCCCACGTCCACTTAATAGAAGGAGGAAATAAAGGACCAAAGTGGCACAAGAAGCTGCATCAAGAATCACACCCACCACGGACAAAACTGTTCCATGCTTTGCATGTTTCCAATTTTAATGACAATGTTAAACGAATTATATCTCTCAAGCATCATTCAATTAACTGACATGCTTAAGGGGAGGGGAGGGCAGAGACTACCTCAGGCAGAAGACAGTCATGTGCAAAGCCACTGAGACAGAAGCGTGTTAGATTCAAAGACCCTGAAGGAGGTCAGGAACCAGTCAGCACAGCCGATGGAGCCGTGAGAAGCTCTGGCTCTGGAGTCAGACAGTCAGACATAGCTTCAACCTTGGTTATGTCACTACTGGCTCCCTTGCTCTGTGACTTGGTTAACCTCTCTGTTCCTCAATTTCCCTACTGTAAAACAGAGATGGTAACAGCCCCGATCTCATGAGGGTGTTGAGGGGACAAAACGACACTGTGTATGTGCAGGAATCAGCACCATGCCCGGCACACATAAGTGTCCAAGAAATGATCATCTTAATGGTGTGTAAGGCCGGGATGGGTAGGGTGTGATAATCCCTACTTCCTTGTTAAGGATTTGGACTATATTCCAAAACCAACTGAAGATCCTGAAGAATTTTAACATTTTAATCAGATTTTTGTTTTAAAAATATGGTTTACTTAGTACCTCTTATAAGAAACCCCAAAGGAAAAAGTTTATTCTAGAATTTACTACCAAGAAAAGTTTTGCTTTCTTTGAGGAGCAGGTACCTCTTTCTCTGAGGTCAAATTCTGTAGACCCCCTGGTCCTCCTTCCGCGGTGACAGCCGGAAAGCTGGGCGCCAAACCGGGAGCTCTGAGACCCGTACCCCGCACACCCACGTTCCCGTCCCCACTCCACCCCCGCGACTGCTTCTCACTCTCCTGGGTATTTTCTGATTCACTTAATTCTTCTGTGTATTTTGGAATTACTGTTTTTGTATTATTCTCCTTACTTTAACCATTTATGGAATGAGATGCAATCGAATTAACCAAACCAAAGGGCATAAACACCACCGCCTCATAATGCATGAGTCACGCGTCGCAGATGCAGCCCCTGCCACCAGAACCCCCCTTCTGGTATAAACCTGGTCCGACACCCCGATGGCAGGGGAACCTCTCTGTGCAAAGCGGAGGCGCCCAGGACAGTGTCAAGACCTAAGGCCCTTCCCCGGGGAGCAGGGCGGCGTCAGGGCAGGCAGTGCCGGGGCAGAAGAGGACTTCTAAGTGCCACACAGGCTCAAGGTCACGGCATTTATTTTTTGTACAGGAATGTTTTTCCCAAAAGTACTTCATTTTTCCATAACCTTCATTGGTTCACTGTTTTTCTCTCTCAGCTCACCAGATGCCTTTGTTGCTTCATTTGTCTCCCTCCTGCACTTGGACCTCAGGGCCAGCCATTTCAACTCTGACCTCTGGCCGCAGCAGCTCCTCCACGTATCTGACTTCCTCCCGTTCCAAAGCCCAGCCTGGGCCATTCGTGTTGTGTGCTTTTTCTCCTGACTGTGAGTCTGCCACCAATTCCCTCACTGCTAATTACTGACGCTTGTATTCCTCCCCGGACTATCAGATGAGCATTACCTGTCCCCCATGACCCTGTCTAATGTGCTGCTCTTTCCCTGATGTCTCATCTGCTATAGTACAGAATGAATTCAATCTCTCCCGTGTTAACAAACTCGTCTTCCTTCTATTTCACACCAAAGCACTTCTGCCACCAAGTGCCACTCGGGTGGCAGGACGCTGCATTCTCTTGGTTTTCTTCTGTGTCTCCTCTGCTGGTTCCTCCTCTTTTCCCAAACTTTGAGTGTCTGAGTGTCTCAGGGATCAGACACTGATACAAGTGTGCAGGTAAAAACTTACTAAATTGTACCCACTGAGTATGTGCAATTTATTGTATGTGAACTATTCCTCAATAAAGCTGTCTAGAAGACAATTTTGAACTTAAATTTAGGTTAAAAACCGAAAGTATTTAAACTACCTACAGTGCTCTGGCTCCACAGAGTAAAAATAAAACAGATGAAAGCTAGAACTAATAAGTATTTATAATTTTTAAGGGTTAGAATGGACCACAGAAACCAGGTGTCACACACTATGTTACTAGAGATAAAGGCACTGAGTCCCAGAGAAGTACAGCAACTGCCTGAGGTTTTACAGCTCCAGTTAACGACTTAACTAAACTCTCCAAGATCCACAACGGCAGGGGGGGGATGTCATTTAGGGTCCCACCAGATCCCTTATACTCAGTTTCATGCCTGGGACACAGTAGGAGTTCAATAAATATTTGCTGCTTACCTTTCCCCTGGAAAGAAAGGTAAAAAGGAAACAAAATCCCCCTTGCAACAGGATTCTAAGTTTCTCCCCATCTTTGATTTTCTAATCTCTTTAACACAGATGAGAGAATTGAGCAGTAGCTTTAATATCATAAATATAAGAAAAGGAGTTACACCCCATATTTTTAGCTTACTGGATATTGTGTTATATTTCAATGCTTAAAAATTTCTAATTCATGGTATCAACTCTTAAACAGGCAGGAGAGTAACAGAAAATACTTGCATTCACAAAGACAAGTGACATTTTCAAATTTTAAAAAAATTAAGGAAAAGTACTTACCAAAAATTTCTCCATTTTTGGCATATTCTGTCACAAGGTACAACATATTTTTGGTCTCCATTACCTGTAGATAAATAATTGCTTATGACTCTGACGGGAAAGGATTGCAATTTACCACAACATTCTATGGAGTTACCTATTTTTAAACTCCTTTGTCTCAAAATTATAAACAATTCAGAAGACGGCAAAGTTTACAAGACTGACAATATCTGTACGCTAACACTCTCGTGAGAAACCTAGACCTTCGTCTTTCATGGCCCAGCAGCGGCTGTACTGTCCTGCTAGACATGCAGGATCTCAGGCCCCAGCCTGGACCCACTGGCCCAGAATTGACATTTTTAACAACATCCCTACGTGACTGTTACGCACATTTAAGTTTCACAACTACTAATACGGGGAACAGGAGTTTTGAAGATCAACTTGTTACCACCCCGCCACTGACGTTTCTACCCGTATGGCAGACACTCATCAAGAACGTGGTAATAAAATTGAGTTCAGGTTACCTGGCCTGTAGCCTACACTTTAATATCGTTACAATGTACTGTTATTTTAAAACACTTTCAAAAGCTTTTTCTTAAGTCCATTGCTATACACTTTTATTTAAATTAGTTTTTCTAGGTTCAGAAAGGAAGTGTATTGGGAGTTCCCTGGTGGTGTAGTGGCTTAAGGCTTCGGCGTTGGCACTGTCAGTGCTGCGGCCTGGGTTCGATTCCCAGTCAGGGAGCTACCCACATACCAAAAAGCAAAAAAAAAAAAAAAAAAAAAAAAAAAAAAAAAAAAAAAAAAAAAAGAAAGGAAGTGTATTATCATAAACTCCTTTTCACACTATACTGAGCTGAAAGGAAATGAATGTGGAAATTCAAAATGAGTGAATTTTAGATTGCTTCTCTGTAATGCTCTATCCTTTTACTGGCACATACTAATAACATAAAACTTAACTGCTATGTACTGAAAAGCTGAAACTAATTTTGCTCTAACCTGTAAGTTTAGGGTCATTCTATCAGGCCAGAAAACTAAGAGCTACCTACCATTTTGGTCTCAACAAGTCAAATAGTAAATCAATTTCACTGATCATTTAGTTCAAATGAACAGAATAATCATGTGAATCCTGGTAATTAAAAAAAATTTTTTTCTTTCTTTTTATTGTTGGATTTATTGGGGTGACATTGATTAGTACATAGGTTCCAAGTGTACAATTCTACAATATATCATCTGTGTGTTGTATTATGTGTTCATCACCCAGAGTCAGTTCTCTTCCCATCACCACCACATATGACTCCCCCTTCCTCCTCTACCATCCCTCTCCCCAATACCCTCAGATAACCACTAACCACTAAACTATTGATTGTGTCCATCAGTTTTTGTTTCTTTGTTGCTATCAGCTTTGTGTTCTACAAATGAAAGAAATGGTACGGTTCTTGTTTATTTTTGTTTGGCTTATTTCGCTTTGCGTGATTGTCTCAAGGACCATCTATGATGTCATTTATGGCCCTATTTTGTCTTTCATTACGGCTGAGTAATATCCCATTGTGTAAACGTTACCACAGCTTCTGTAGCCACTCACCTATCAAAGGATACACTGGCTGTTTCCATGATTTGGCCACTGTGAACGTGCTACGATGAATATTGGGGTGCATATATCTTTGTGGACTAAGGTTTTCCAATTTTGGGGGTAAATATGGTAACTTCTTAACTTTTTGAGGAACTCCACACTGTCCTCCGTAGTGGGTGTACCAGTTGGCATTGTCACCAGCAGTGTGTGAGTTCCTTTTTCTCCACAGTCTCCAATATTGGTTGTTCCCTGTCTTGTTGATTATAGTCATTTGAACAGATGTGGGTTTGATTTGCATTTCCCTAACAGCTAATGAAGTTGAGCATTTTTTCATATATCTGTTGGCCATGTGTATGTCTTCTTGGGACAAGTGTCTGTCCATTTTTAAAGTCAAAATCTTGGTAATTTTAACCTTGGTTTGGCTTACGGTTCATCAGAGACTCTTAAGAATGTAATTATTTTCTTGTAAGTAACCTCTTTAGGAATTTTTTCTTAAAAAGCTTAAAGGGAAAACTATTTTGATACAAATTTGACCTAAGAGGTCCTTTGTGGTTTTAGAACTTCAGGAATTATTTTGAGTGGCACACCCAGTCTCACTCTCAGACAATGGTAATGGCTAATGGTCTCCAAGTCAAATATATATGTACTTGTGAATATATACGGTGACATAAATGACATACTTGTACCACTGTATAAATACCTTATTGTGCATCATAAAATGCACACAGAATCTAAGTTGAAAAAAACAACAACAACAGAAAGCCATGGACTGACCAGACCAGCACACAAAAGGTTGTTCCAAGATGAAAAAAAATGCACACAGAAGATAAGTCTAAAAATTAAACATAATTACAAGTTTTAATGTTTTCTTATTATACCCTAGTGGACACTGACGCTAATCCATTTCAGGGCACCCAGCTCTACAAGGGGAAAAAAAGGCTCTGACTTGTAAGCAGACTTCTGTGGTGTAAATACACCTACCACTGC
Source organism: Lyroderma lyra (assembly GCA_004026885.1). Taxonomy (NCBI): domain Eukaryota; kingdom Metazoa; phylum Chordata; class Mammalia; order Chiroptera; family Megadermatidae; genus Lyroderma; species Lyroderma lyra. The sequence continues at coordinate 455,908 of PVJL010000133.1, forward strand.
TGATTCTGAGCTACGAACATGATGTTAATCGGCTTGCCAAACTTCTAAATTTAACAATCAGCTTTTACCAGCCAGGCCGGCCTGAGTCTAGTATACCTTTAGGTGCATACATCATACTCCAGAGATCAAAGTCATAGGCTAGCATACTGTAACATTTCAGTTTAAAACTAGTTTTCCAATATAGAAATTCTACGTTAATGAATAGAAATATTAAGTGTTTTGCTTTACATTACATTCTTAAACATATTACTCTGTAAAAATCTGAGAAAAATCTTCCTTGCAAAAAACATGGCTTACACTGCAAATGGGTGCAGTTTATTTTACAAAAATTATATCTTACTAAAGTTGATTTTTAAAGAAGGCTCATTGACGTCATCTGAATAAACGACCCAAACAAAATACAAGATTTGGCTCCAGGTATTACAAAGTATGCCACTCAGTAATATACTATTTTGTCCTTTGTGTTTCGTAAAACATATTGTAACAGTAAGGATTAGTAGTTTTTAATTTCCTAAATTTTTATTTAAATACAGAAAGATAGAAGGACTCAGCTGAATGAACGCACATCACTATCCTTTTTGTAGACTGAAAAAACTAATATAAAAGAGAAAAGTGAGGACACAAGCTGGAGGACTGTGAGAGGCAGGGAGCGCTCTGAGGCTAAGTCATACCTGATAAAGCTTGATGACGTGAGGGTGGTCTAACATTTTCATTATCTGTACTTCTCGGTAGATTTTCTCAAGGTTCACTGCATCCAGCTGAGATTTATCTATAATTTTTATTGCCACCTGCACCCCAAACACAAATAAGTACAATTAGTATACAATGGTTAACATTTTCCAGTTAAGAAATGTTTTTAATGAATGATATGAGACTTCACCTGCAGGCTTTTATGACAATGATGATGACAAATTTAAATTCAATGACCATTCATTCATGCATTCATTCAACACGTATTTCTTAAAACATCTACCAAGCGTGTAAGACACTGGGAGATTCTGTTTGGGAGTGTCTTTAGTGTGCTGTGAAGAATAACCCTGCAAAATTACTTTAATAAAACATATTTATCTTTCAACTGTAATGCCTTTTTGCTCCATTTATAAATTGAAGAAATAAAATCTCAGCAGTTTCAACTATTATCATTCCACTGCAAAGTATCTGTAAACAAATGATCAGCCAAACAGAAGACAGTTTCTATTGTACTGACATAAAATTTTTATAGAAAAGCAAGTGATAGGTTCCAATGTTAAAGTATCAAAATCCATCTACATGAAAAGATACCAATTGGATTAAATTTTGTTTTAAAAGTGCAAAAACTCAAATGTTAGTAATTACACTAAATTTTAGCTTTCTTAAAGGAATCTGATTTTTTAAAATTTAGCCTCTTCTTGTCATAACCAAATAGGAACTCAAACAAATCTAAAGTTAATAATCTGAAGGAACAACATTTGAAGGTGAACAACTAGGTAATCAGAAAGCAACAATTTGTTCTTTTTTTATGCAATCAAAATAAACCTAATTTTTAAAAATTAGTAGGCATTTGGTTAGAAAACAATCCATTCTGACTTAAGTAAAAAATGTCAAATAATTAGGAACCACCCAAACTTAATGATAATAAGTTCTGAAGAAACTCTAAAATGTACTTCACATTCTACCCAAACACATTCTGAACATAATTCACTTTGTTCCCTCAAACTCCAGTTTATACGATGTTTTTCCTTTTCTTCCCTTATGGCTACTCTGCCCTTTACTTTTAACTCATAAAATTCTACTCTATGGTTTATTTCTTACCTTTCTCTGTTTCTAATTTGCTGTCACAGCTTGTTTCCTGATTTGAATTAATTGTAACCCACAGAAGAACTCAAACCTCCCATAGGAAATCAGATTACTAAATATAATGTGTAAAATTAAATTTTTGCCTAAGAAGAAAGGGGGAAGCTTCTTTGCTAGGCAGTAAAGTGCACAGGTTTCATAATAGCTATTTTCATTAATGTTTGTTGGTATTTTATTTCTGTAATCAAAATATTCTAGAAACGTAAGGTGCTAAACTTTGACTACTAGAAAGTAGACTTACGTTGTACCTGCTATTAGGGATGTTATGGGACCACCTCGAACCTAAATACATTTAAAATGATGCCCCTGCCCAATGAATAGTATGAGAGAATATAGCACAGTATTATCATTGACTTTGGATAACTCTGGGTAAAAGCTGACAGGTAAAGATAAGTGTATACAGCAATCTCCTTGATAATCCTTAGATAGATCATAAGGGTATACGCTGGAGAGGAAGTGCTGCGTACAATTTTTGGAGTGTGTCTCGATACCGGCAACCCCTCCCCAAGAAAGCTTTTACAACAAAATGGGTCACAACCATCGAACAAACAGAAAAAGCAGTGGAGTGAAAAGAATCATTGTTTTTAAAATTGCTCGTGATTACTGCCATTAAGAAAAAATTTTATTATATATATCTTGAGTATCATATTTAATGTTAAAGAAGTTTGGATACAAAAATACCAATTAAAGCAAGGTATTACCAAGTGATATTGCCTCTTCTACACTCTTTTGGAAACCTAGGCTCAATGCAAAAGTGAAAAAAAATAAAAATTATCTAATTCAATTTTAACAAGTTATAAACTTTACTTAACATTTTTCAGTCCCCCCAAAATCTCAAATGACAGTATATAATTCTCTCCTCAATTTTATCTCAGCTCACAGGCAATATATAAGGGCTGTCTGAAAAAAACCCAGCCATAAATGCCTCTATTTTTCATATTACATGGCTGGATACTTTCCAGACAGCGCATGCACACATGTGTACACACGACAGAAGTCTCTATATTTGTATCTTTATATTGTTACCCTTGTTTGTAAGGCTGCTTTAAGACTATGAAATGACAAAGCACTAAAGAAAAAACAGAACATGTATTAGCATGTTCTTTTTAATAGTTAGGACTAAATCTAACTGCTATCACAAGGAGACCCCAAAAGGATTCAAACACAACAGAAGTCGCTTTCTTGCTCACGCAGTCGAACTGGATGGGTGAAAAGTTAGCAGGTGGCCCTCCTCCATGAAGCCTTCGGAGAGTCAAGGAGGCCCCTGAGTTGTCTCCACTGTAGCCAGACAGGAGAAAAAAGCTTAGAGGACCCCTCGTGAGAGGTTTTATGGGACAGGTCCACAAGTGGCACACATTATTTGTTCACTCTGTGGGTTAGAACTTAGTCACATGACCCTACCTAAATGCAGGAGAGGCCAAGAAACAGTCCAGTTGCAGGTCCAGGAAATTTCTGAACAATGAGACTCTTTACCAAGCCCTCCTCGGAAATATGATGATGATGATGATGCCTTTCACAACTGCAGAGTACTTTTTAATGAAATACTTTACATATTTTAACAAAGTTTATCTCATTTATTTCTCAACTCTGCAGAAGTGGAACAAGCAGTACCTCCATGAGTTGATGAAACTGAGTTTCTTTTGAATGTTACATAATCTACCAAGGTCCTAACGCTCACGTGAATTAATGGGAAAAAAAACGCAGGCCTCCTAACTAGAATACAACTTCAATCTCCTCACTATTTCAAAGAGCCTATTATTCACAGTTACTGAGCACCTGTTGTGTGCCCAGAATTATGCCTGGGATACAAAAATGAACAAGATCTGATCCCTAACCTCAAAGAACTTAATAGGTCTGTGAGAACAAAAGAATACATTTTGGAAAACAAATTTTATCAGAGAAAGATCTGCATTTGGGTATCTCCCCAGTGGTGTACAAAAATCCCAACTTAGCAAAGAGCTGTATTCCAATAGTTCATTTTGGAGATCACCACAAACTTAGATTTCTGAGAAGGAACTTGCTCTCGGCATCTCCTCTCCTTAGTTCTGAACACAGAACCTCTAAGACAGAGTCTGCATGGTGGGGACTCTGTAAACGGAAGGCTCACTTTCTTGTTGTTCATGTAAACTGTTCAATTCTCTAATTCCTAATTATGCATGATCTTTTAAAAAAACCTTCACTGACTTTATTAGACATAGAAAAATTAATATTCCTTCTGCTAGGGTTCAAAACGAAGCTTCCCTATACAATTCTGGAGGGTACATGGATGGGCCAGAATGATTACTATCAAATCAAATCCCATGTAAAGTAGCAACACTGAATATCCAAACTCACAAATAGGAAAATTTGAATTAAAAATATCTAATGTTAATTATATCTCAAAAATATCATTTCCACTTATTATATCTACAAAGACTAAAAAGCACACACCCTTGTGAGTTACAGTTCAATGAGACGGCCACTTTTATATACTGCTGGAAGGAATATAACATAGGTTATAAATTTCCTGGAAGGTAATTTGATAATCTTTACAAAGAACCTTAAAAATCATAAATGCCATTTATATTTTTTTCATAAATCCCATTTAGCCTAAGGATTCTAATTCTGAGAAATTATTTGAAGGAAATAATCTGAAGTGATGTTAAATATTTATGTGTAAATATGAAGTCAGAAAATTAATTTTGGGAACTCATCCTAGAAAAAGTGCTACATACTCATATACAAAGTCTGGCACAAATAACGCCCCTTTTTATGAGCCGGTAATCTATACCATATCTTTTATCCCCAAATCATAAGCATGTAGTGCTGTAAAAAACATCACACTCGGGCACATTTTAGGTGAAATATCAAATTGCTGTCCATCTCGTGTGAGACATGCATGTTCAGGGTCTGGCGTTACTTCTGCCGGATGCTCTACTGAATAGAGTGTTATTTACCATATAATAATATGGAGAAATGTTTAGAGTAAAATATTAAATTAAAAATTAGGATGCCAGTGCAGTCTCAACATAGGTATGTATAGAAAAAGACAAAGAAAACCTAGATGCAAAAATGACAAAAATGTTATCAGTGGATAAAAAAATAATAAATGAAAGATTTTTTTTGCTTTTTCCTATGCAATTTTTCTTTGATGAGCATGAAGAGTTTTCTGATAACAAAAAATGAAATGGGAGTTGTATTTCAAATATAATAACTTCTCCATCTGTGAAATATTAGTCATTTTCATTTTCCTACTTTTTAAAAATTTTCTAAGCTGATGGATAAAAGGAATTTAAAAAATTTTCAACATGTAATTTAATGGTGATGCTACCGTTTTTGATAATTAAAAAATATTTTCACTTCTCATGAAAGAAATATTAATCTCTTACTTAAAGAAATCACACATACAAAAAAGCTTTGGAGGACTTTGTGAGGACGTTACACTGTAAGAACTATTCTAGTAACAAATCAGAAGGGATTAACAAGTTTGCTGTGTCAGGTGATAATCTGCTTCAGTGCAGATAGGCACACAAAGATGTATATACAGGAATACCCTCTGAAACATTATTCTAGAAAGAGAAACAGCAAGAGAGAGAAATAATCTAAATGTTCAATAATAGGAAATGGATGACATAAAAGACAGAGGGTCATATGCAAGGATACTATTTAACCATGTTTCAGACAGTTTTTTAAACTTGGGGAAATGTTAATGCAGTAAGTAAAAAACACAGATTATATGTATAGATGACATCAATTTTATTACCTACACATAAAACATAACGTGAACAACTAAGAGGACATGAACCAAATATTAATAGTAGTTATCGCTTGGTCTGGATGGTAGAATTAAAGATGTTTATTTTCTTCTTTGAGTTTTTTCAATAATGTCTACAATGATTAAGCACTGCTTACAATTCCTTTTGTAATTGGACGAAAAACACATAAATACTATGTTAATTTTAAAGAACTTAAAACAAATTTTAGTGTCATATTTTAGTTGAATTAATCTAAGATTCATCTGTTAACCTGTTTAAGTTATTTTTAAAATGTTTAAGATTTTTCTGATGACATTGCCAAATTAATTGTTTCTTGTTCTAATAATCTCAAGCTGGATACATGGCTCTTTTACTCTGAGGGGTGAAAAAGCATTCTCCACAAATGTTCTTTAAAAGGAAACTTTTACATCAACAACTTATTTCAAAAATATGGAGGCAGAAGGCAGAAGAGGTACGAGGTACGCTAAAGAGGAAAAAAGGCATCTTAATGAATTTCTGGAATCCATTTGGCTCCAAGGAAATCTGTCATCAGCAATGGGCCACAAATCAAATGTCATCATGTGAATCCAAGAATTGAGGCCAGGTTCAGTTATTTCCAAAGAAATGTTTTCTTAATTGCCTTATATTGAGATAGAATTTCCCAGTGGAATTAAAATCAGAACACATTCAACTGTGCTAAAGTTAAAAATTTCTACAGAGTATAAGAACTTACACAACTCTTATTTTGTATGTATGTCTCCCCCAGTTCCCCAAAAGGAACAGGCATTTTGAACAGAATAATTTCCTTGTATTACGTGTCTGGGTGCCAAGAAACTAAAGAACAGTTTCTAATAAAGCATATATATTCCATGACAAATAAAATTTTTATTTCAACACACAATTAAAGATCATAATAGGCCTAGATACAAATATTGGTGATTAAATTATTTAGTAACAAGTCCTGCTGCTGCACACAGTACAGTTAGTTAACTTGCTGAAATCTAGAATACTTCACAGCACAAAGTTAATACTAAAGACTACTAAGAGGAGTCTTAATATTTTTAAAGCAAAATATAAAATTCAATTGTATTAAAAAATAAGTTCTCTTCAAGAAATGTTGCAACCATGGTATAATATGCCCATCTCTGATTTCTACCCTTGTTCTAAAAATGCAATTTTGAAACTTCAACTATTTGGAGAGCTTTAAACATAATTACTTTTCAACATAGTAGTTAGTTTAAGAATGCCTAAATGTAAAAGCCCCCAAATGCACAGAGGAAACTTTTCAGTGAATAAAAGTCGTTTCCAGAATGTCCTTGCTACCAGTTTTGCATTCCAGGTTCTCTTAAGGATAAATGAGTAACCAGCACCTACATGCCATTTTAATAAGGTAATTTGCAGAACCTCTGTGAAATTTTAAGATTCCACGTACCACATATTTATATGCTCTTCAGCTAAGTAATGCAAGAGGCACAGGATTGAGGAAAACCTCAATTACATCATAGAAAAGGTCTGAAAAATGACTAATGATGATTATATCTGGGGTGATATAATGGGTTATTCTTTCCACTTATCTACGCTTTTTAGTTTTTCAATAATAAACATAGACTTGATCAACTATGTTACTCTTTAATGTAAAAATAATACCTTCTCACTTGGTAATTTCCCTTCTAGGAATTAATCCCCAATTCCTCCTCCCCGAAAAATTAAAAAATGCAAACACAGAATTATATACACAAAAATTATTCACTGCATAATTATTCACTATACATGAACATTAAAAACTATATACTGTTCAGTAATAAGGAAATTGTTAATAGGATTCATCTGCAAGGTAGAATACTGCAGCTATTAAAAATGTTTTATAAAATTATATATAATATGCAAAATGCTCAAGCTAAAAGGGTACAATTTATATAAGTGTACCTACCATGTGATCTCATCTATGGAAAATCCATTTACAAAGATGACTAGAGGGAAATACACCATAATGTTAAGAATGATTTATTCCCATTGGTGGAGGATGGCACATGTACTTTTTGGTGTACTATTCTTTATATTTTCTAAATTGAGATTATAGTTCTTTAACAGTCAGAAAACAAAAAAGTTTAAAGGCATAAATGACTTTTCTGGGATTTTATTTAATAGACAAAAAACTAGCTATAGAAGGAAAGAGTTCTTTGCTAGTATAGCATTAATAAAATAAAACACTACTCAAGGACACAAATAGCATAGCAAACTAGCAACCACTACTGCCTAAAATAGTTCAACTGTCTAAATGCTATTATTCTTTTCCCATTATGCTAATTTTGTAAAATTAGCTACTCTAATTCATAAACCACAAACCAGTACTACAAAGCTTTTAGGAAGTATTATATGAGTATTAGGAAGCTGGAGTCTACCACCACCTGCTTTCCCTTCCGTGTGCGAAATTTACAGAGATCTTACATGAGAACACCTCTTTAGATGATAATGCAAGTATGTTTCTTAAACTATGTTAAGCTATTTGATAGATTAGAACAAAATGAAGATCTCTTTTGTCCATTGATTTTTTTCCCCCCTAACAGGCAAACAATCTTGGATCTCCCAAGCTCTGCAGAAAACAGAACAAGAGACAGAGAGGAGCCCATTAAAAATAAAAAGGTCTAATTGTTCACAATATAGATGTTTAAGCTAAGCCCTAAAATTTGCCTTGGGTTCAAATGTGAGAAAAAAAGACCTGTAAGTTTCAAAACACACAAAATTATACTGATGTTAAAGTATACTATATGGAAGAATCTTTTATCAGCAGCAAGTACAATCTTGATATTTTGCTGATACTGTTCTTTATACATTAATTGTTCTCAGTATAATTACTGTAGAATGTTCAGCAATGAAAACTTAAAATAATGTTAAATAAAACTGAAGTTTCCAGTACCCATCTTATTTAGAATATTTGAAGAAATTGTTGCATTTATCAGACATAAATATGTATACAATGAATAAATGAGGATAAATATGGCTTTGAAAAACTCTTAACAACGAACGGTATACTTTAAGAAACAATTGTGTCTGTGCCATAGCTAAATAATTCTAAGTGCAAATTACCATGAAAGTTCACAGAGCAACTTTACAAACTTGAGGTCTACAGGAAATATTCATTAATTACCTTGCTATTTCACCCACCTCTCTCAACTGTAATGATCTCCAATCACACCAAACTTCCACAAACACACTCACCCATCTTCAATGCACACTATTTCTCTTTACATGTTAAGGACATCTATAGAAAAGCACAAGGGAGCTGGACTCTGGGGACTAGAAATTTAGCTTTTAAGGTAATTGTTTTACACACACAATTCAGGATCTTGGTGCTCTTTCACAACCTGACCTGTGCCTTCAAGTGCAAATTGATTTCACTCCATCTCACACAGCCAAGCCCTGATACTACTCCACAGTGCCCCCTAGCTCTACAGGAGATACCAGTTTAAAGGAGACACGGTTTGAACTGTCAACCGCAAGACAAAAGTATCAGTCACTATCAGCTCCACTTAAGCAGTTCTTAAATAGATACTATATTACTTAAATTTGACTTAATAACAGCTGGCTTAAATATTGCTACCAATACTGATAAGAGCTGATGAGAAAAAATATTATGAACTGATGGGTTTCTATAGAAGCTTTCTGTAACGTGCAAATTTCATTTTTAGACAGTCATTAAGCAAGGACTCATATAAAACTACACATTAATAATGTCCTTTTTTCCATGTAATTTAAGGGGAAATGCCATGGCATTAGGCCATGGTTCTTAAGAATGGAACCAATTTCTTCATTTTAAAAAATGCTGGGATCAGATTTAAGTACTTTCACTATAGTCACAGTATTTATAATTACGAACTTCATCTGCATTGCCAACACTGAGAAATCTGTGAGAAGAAAGCTTGTGGCTTTGGTCCGGATGCTAAAAAATAAAGTCATATTTGGGCTGCTTCAGGATCCACAGAGGAAGGCAAAAAGTGAAGAAGACACAAGGATGTATATCCCTCCTTTTTGCAAGTGGACTCTTTCACAAAAACAAAGTTAAGCAAAACTTCTAAGAAACGCAGCTACAAAAATCTTTCAAGTTTTCCAATGCCCTTCACCTTACATTGCCATTCGGGGGGGAAAAATGTCCTACATTATTCCATATTCAAACTCTAGTCCATGCACACTAACGAAGGGGGTACACTGGAAAAAAAAAACTGAAATAAGATGAAATTCCAGAACTACAAGGAGGCAGAGCAGAGTACGTCAAAAACACAAGGTTTTATTCTAAAGAATGGCTTAGTTTCTACCGTTTTTCCAAAGTATTTAATTTGCACATCTTAAAATAGAGACCCCGAGGAGAGCAGCTTGAGGCAGTGACGGGAGGGGGTGGGTTAGGTAAGAACAGAGACTTGGGAGAAGATTGTGCGGTGCGTTAGAATGTGCATGGGGGGGCGGGGGTGATACCGAATTCACCGTCGGAAAGCGGCGACAGAGGCAGAATGTGCTGCGGGTTAAGGGACGAGCATTCACGGCCAGAAGGCACACCTGATAAAGGGACAACCCAGGATTAAGACAGGCCAACCCGCCGACCGTGCCAATGCAGAGAGGAGCATTTTAACCAGTCCCATTGTCTGGAGTATTAGAGGGAAATGCCTCAGGCACGGGCTCCAGCCAGCCCGACACCGAATCAGACACACTGTCGGGCAGAAGCAGGGAGAGGAGGTGGGACAGGGGCCGTCCGGGCGTTCTCCGCCACGGGGGCGCCTTCCTCACGGGGCCGGGGAGGAGGCGCCGGGGTCGCAGGGAATGCGCGCTGCCCCGGCCCGGGAGTCCGGGCGCAGGCGGTCCCCTCCTCGGGGCTGGCGACGTCTCTCACCGCGCAGCCCCGGAGCACCGAGACTTCCCCTCCCACCCCACCCCCAGCCGAAAGCTGGGAAGACGCGGAACTTGGGCTCCGGAGCGGAGGCCACAGACCCGGTCACGGCCAGGGGGGGAAGGCTCTGGGCGAAATTCTGCGTGGCCACCGAGGGTGGCGTAGGGAGGGCGAAGCCTCGGCTGGTGGAGTTTCCAATCGGACGGCACTCGGGTCCGGTGACCGGGCCCCGACCCCTTGGGCGCCCACCGCTCCCCTGCACCTCCCGGGTCCCCACAGTCCCAGGCCCTCTCTTCCCGGCTCGTGACCCGGCCTCTCGGGTCGCCCCGGGGCCCCGCTGCAGCCGACCCCCTCGGTAAACAGCGCCTCTCCCGAGCCCTAGCCTCGGACGCTCCCGCCGAACCCCGGGCCGCACCTCCGTCTTGGTGATCCGGTGCCGCCCCAGCTTCACAACGGCGAAGTTGCCCTTGCCCAGCGTGCCCTCGATGTCGTAGAACCCCACCCGGACCGGCCCGCGCTGCAAGTGCCTCGGGCCATCCGCCATGACCATGCTGGGCCCCGCTGCGAGACACGGCGGACTGGAGCGCGGGCGGGCGGGCGGCGCGGCTGAGCTCGGGCGACGGCGCTCCGCTCGCGGCTCAGCTCCGTCCCTCCCGCTCCGCAGGGCCCAGCCAGGCGCGCGCGGCTGCTGACGTGCGCCGACGTCAGGGGGCCGGGGCGGAGGGGGGGCGGGGGCGGGACCGGGCCTCGATTGGTCACCATGGCGACCGAGCAGCGTCAACGTTGGCGGCGGGAGGGAGGAAGGGAGGGAGAGAAGGCGGGCGGGGTCTGGACGGTGCGTTCTTTCCGGGCTGCGGCGCCCTCCCCGCCGCCTCGCGGCTGCCAGGGGCGGGGTGGCCCCCCGGCCGGCCCAGTTTTTCGGCCTCGCAGCCGAAGGCCGAGAGCGAGCCCTGGTGGGCGGAGCGGAGGGGTGCAGCGACCTGGACCCGGCCTGCAGGCACCTTCGCCGGCGCCTGCGTGCTCCCAGCCCGGGACCTTCCCGCCAAAACGTCTCACCTAGGACTCCAGTGCGTCGTAAATTGGGCACCGGCGAAGAACGGTGGCTGAGCAGGGCATTGCTCACAGGCCCCTTTCTTTGTATCCTTTTCTCGTCTTGTTTCTATATAAATCCCTCCACATTTCGTTGTCTCTGAGGAGTCATTCTGACAGCAACACAATGTCGTCACACAATGTCAGCTTTGAAGAGACCCCAGAGACCACTTCATGTCGGGATTTGTAACCTCAAATGGTCTTCAGAGCCTCGATCCCCCTAAAATATATGCAAATTTTTGCTTACTTATCTCTAGGGAGATGGGACTATAGCTTTTAGCAGATTCTCAAACGTGTGAGTGACTCTGAAAAGGTTAAGATATACGTATTTATCCAATTTTGAGATGAGCAACCAAGCTCCAAGGAGTGAAGGGAATTGCCAAGGTCACGCAGGTATTGCTAGAGTTAGGATTGCAAATCACAGCAGCCTTCCCTATGCGACTCAAGGAAACTGGTACAGTGTCATTGTAATATTTCGAAATACAGAATCTGGCACAAATAATGCCTCTTTTTATGAGCTGGTAAGCTATACCAAATCTTATATTACAAAATCACAAGCATGTAATTCTGTAACGACAATATCACACTCAAGCACACTTTAGGTGAAATGTTCAAATTGCCGTCCATCTCGTGTGAGACATTCACGTACGGGGTCGGGCGTTACTTCTGCCGGACCCTGTATTTTACATGCCTCCAGATCTTGCTTTCTAAATGCCATTCCCCGCTAAAGGAATCAGACTCCTTGGAGAACTGGCTGGTTCTGGGACAGAGAGAGGAAAAGTATTAAATGCTCTTGAAAGATCTTGTCTGAGAAAGCAAGATTTTCAAAGACATGTCAAAATGAAATAGAAGCTAACTTGAATGTACCTCCACTTACCAAATCTGGGACAATTGGAGCAGTATGAATGAAATATGATAGAAATGAAACGAAAAGGAATCTACAAGTGTCTATTCTTAAAATTTTTAATAAATAAATGTAAATGGGGAAAGGACAATTGTTCTTGACAGTGGAATGTCAACTAACACACAGAAGAAATTATGAAGTTAGGAAAATCACCATTTTGCAATTATTCTAGCAATAATTCAGACAGAATTATCAATAGATGTTAAAATCAGGTGAAACTTTGCTGGGGAACAGGATATTTACATAATCTCAAGGTATCTTTGGATTTTTAAATTCATTATAAAGGGATAACCACAGTACCTTTTTAGTGGAGAAATCTGACAGACATCACCCTAACAAAAATGATCAACGTGAATGTCACCAATTATGGGATAAAATGACCTGCTGTGCCCCATGATGTAAGATACTGAAGACACAAAGTCTCTTGCTTAGTATCCCTGTTAAAAATGCATATTCTGAATCGAATCACAAAGAAACACATAAAAAAAATGCATATTGAGAAACGTCTACCCAACCACTGGCCTGTACTCTTAAAAAATGTCACTGTCATAAAATACAAAGAAAGGCTGAGGAACTATTCGTGATTTAAAGGATTAAAGAGATATGCCACTAAAGGTAATGTGTGATCCTGAATTGAGAAAAACGTTCTATGAAGGAATATTTTTAGGAGAATTGTTGAAATTCAGATATGGATTACATGTTAGATAATAGTATTATTTAATTATTGAGCTGCTTGAATTTTATAATTGTGCTGTGGTTATGAAAGAGAGTGCACTTACGAAGAGATACACGCTAAAGTTTATCAGGTTAAAAGGTTTTGATATGTGCAACTTACTGTCCAATGGTTTGGCAAAGATAGAGAAGGCAAATGTAGCAAAATGTTAAATTGCTACATCTAGTCAGAGGGCATGTGCTAGTTTATCGTATTGCTCTTGCAACTTTTAATGTAGTTTAAATTTTTTAATGAAATAGTGTATGTATACATTTTATTTTATTATTTTAATTTAATTTTGTTTTATTTTCTAGTCCTTGTGTAAGACCTACCTCCACCTGCTCACTGTCTTTCTGCCCTTCCCCCTTCCCTACAATACCTCGCTCTCCTGTGAATTGCGTTGCATGCAAAATCCGGGAGGACAGTGGGAGGGGCTTCCAGACTGATGAGATCTCTGTATTGATGGGAGTAGTGTATGAGGGTTTATCTGACTAGACCAGGAGAGGCTACCTATGTACCCCAGTTAAAAAAAATTGTTCCTCTATACATTTTGCCTGTTAGATTAATGTGTTCTAATTGTTTGGATGTTCCTTTGGGACTCTACTTACACAAGAACTGGAAAAATGCACATAGAGACCCACTAGGGTGACCAACGTCTTCCTTTAAACTATGTCGTTTGAACAGAAATTAAGATTCATTTCTGTTTGATTGTTTTTATCAGATAACCAGGTCACCTACCTCCGTGCACCATCAAGGAGTAAGATTTGATTTAGGGCTGGGCTGAAGGGAATGGCAGGAGGGGGTCAAAATGTTTATGTCAAACCAGAGTTCATTGTGAGGGTGCTGAGTGTCTAGAGGTCAGAGACTGGGGAGAGGCAGGAGGGACTGGGCCATACACCAAACTTGCCTACTTGGAAATGCAGTGGGCGCGCCACTGAGCATTGTGGTAGATTGGAAATGAGACTCTGGAGAAATACACGTGGGCTATTAGAGTACTGTCACCTGGGAAATTGTGATTCAGCTCTAGCTCCTCAGTCCCAAAGGTCTGCTGCTTCCTCTCCAGTTTCAGCCCTGTACGTCTTTTCTGTGCTTTTGCTTCAATTAAATGTCAGCTTCATACATTTTAACATTTATTAATGCTACCCACCTTCTGCTTTCCTCTGCTCTTTCTCCCTATTTTTTTCTTTTTTTCTCCCAAATACGTACACACACACACCACCACCACCACCACCACCACCACCACCACCATCATCACCACCATCCTCAGGAAAAAGAATAAAAGAAGAAGGAGAAGGAGAAGAAAACAGACACTTTATACAATTCCCACCATTTTTACCTCTGGTTTTTGTATCACTGAGGCAGAGTGCTGTAGTCACCAGATTTCCTATTGGCTTGACCTTTAAAATGCAACATTCCTAGCTAACGCTGTAAGTATAATGCTGTATTTGCTATTGAGCTGGTTTTAAAAATCTTGAGGTAACACTTCAAATGGCAGAGAGGTATACATATGGAAATAATTAAGAAAGATTGGAAGAGACTGAAATCAGAATGAGTTCTGTAACATCCTTAACTTGGAATAAAATGAATTTAGAACAGAACTATGTCATGAGGAGAGTAGTTAGCAAAGAGGTAACAAAAGAGTCATTTGAATTGTGAGGAAAGAAAACTTCATGGCTCACAGTGCTATACATACTTTGCTGGGACAGACAGTCCATGAACTTGAAAAACAAGGTACATACCATATGTTTCCTTGATTGCGAACATTGTCCACATTTTTACAGTTTTAGCATTTCAGAACTGAATGAAAGTCAGTACACCAGTATGCTTAGGCCTGGGTTTAGATTTAGTTCAAATTGAAAACTGATGAACTTTTTATTAGATGACTTTGCTTAGAAAAAAATAGATTACAAAGCTAGAATGAATACTTTGCTTTATGTTACAAAAGGCAGGAAGTCCATGAGAAAATCCAAATCACTGACCTGTGCCAATTACAAACATTTCTTATTATAAAATTCAGGTACTCTTGAAACGTGCATTAATCTGTCAGGCTAATGAACGTGTGGGTGATACAATGTTTAAGGTACTATTATGGCAATAAACTAGGTGATTGAGATAATTTAAAGAAAATTTTCTTTATTTCTTTTAAAGGCGAAGAATGTGTGATTATTTCTCAACTTTGGAAATAATTCCAAAATTTTTGTATCTCCCCCCAGATGACAGATTTTCTTAAGATCTTAAATTTGAAAGGGATCTTAAGAGAGTCACATACGAGTTCATCTTCCCATCGGATACAGAAATCTCTAGACACTTGACAGATGGCATCGTCTTGTTTAACTGCCTCGTGGTTGGTGCTTCATTACGTGTCTCACGTGTCATATACGTTAAGACAGTTCATGTTAGTAGAAAATGCTTCTGCCTATTGGCTTCATAGCTGCCGCCTTCTGACTCCTGTCCATGCTTCTTAGTTTTTTGCCTTTGGTGCAAGACATTACAAAGGAGATGCACATCTGTTGTCATGTTTTTTCTTCAGTTCTCCAGCAAAACATTCCCAAATCCACTGTCAAGCTGTGTTTCTAGTAGTCTCCCTTTCTTCTTGCGCTTCCTCTCTGGTCTCTGATTGGTCCGTGTCTCTGATAAAACATCGTTCCCCAAACTGAATGCAGTAGTCCAGGTGTAGTCTGAGCAGTGCAGAATACTGGCCATTGACCAGCCCCTCCTTTGATCCGGACACTCCACTCACACTAGTCCAGCCCAAGATCGTGCTCATTTGCTTTTTGGCAGCCATCACCGTCGGTCAAGATGAAGGCCAACTAAAACCCCTGCATCCTTCAACATAATAATTATTGTTACCATTTTCTTGGGCAATTGAGTTTTTAAAAAATATACATGGACATCCTAAGCGATAGCTAAAGTATCGTCCTGTTAATTTTGCTCAGTGTTCCTGATAATGGAATCATTTTGTCTTCACTCTGCTCTCTCCCTTCGGTTCTCTGGGCCTCTGCATATCCCACCAGCACACCTTCTATGTCTTTATTGCAGTCATTTTTCTTTGTGTCACCTCATGACCAGCGTGGTAAACTGGTAAATAGGGCAAAACCTGGGCCAGATTTTAAGCTTGACATTGGACATCTTCCAGGTCTACTCCCAACAATTTATTGGTCAACATTTATTTACTTTGATTTGGTTTCTTACCTAACTAGGAGTTCCAGGAAGATTCTGTGTCTGTGCTGCAGCGATAAGATTTTAAAGAGGGTCCCCAGCTTCCTAACATCAATGTTTCAACGTATAAATTACTTAGCTCTCAGTGACTTTCCCGTTATGGGAGTATTTTAGGAATCTTCCTCAACCCCACTAGGTCATGAACTTCTCTGGAGAAGATCTTTGTCATTTTTGAAATTCCTAAACTTCTTAGCAGAACTCAAAATGCAGTTTGGTTTGACGTCTGTTGCGTGCATGTGCTAGGCACCATGGTAGACACTGGGGGTGCAAGCATGCAGAAGGCACAGTCCTGCCCTTGAGAACTTACGGTTAGAGTGGGAGCTCTGAAATGTGGTTGCTTACGTGTGGATTGCGGCTTTGCCACTTACTCGCTGGTGACCTTGGGAATTTACTTAACCTTTCTCTGCCTCACAGTTGTAAAGGCCTACTGAGTTTAATGAACGTTCGAAGAAGAAACACACGAGCAGCGATTCGGGAGGTGTGAAGAGTTCTGGTGTGCTCAGGGAGCTGCCATCAGTTGTGAACGAGACTCAGTAACGAGAGTGTTCACCAATAAAACGGTAGGCCTCGTGGGACCAGGTCACGGCGGGCTTCCTCGTCCCCTTCCGGCCAGGCCGTTGCTCCCAAACCCTTCCAAAGAGAAATTCTGAAGTTGCAACAGGGTAGCAAGTTGCTGGAGCGATGGATGCCAATGGTGGCAGTGATGAGAAGTGAGGGATGGGGGAGAGAGCAGTGTTCGTGATAGCTTCCAGGTTTTTGGCAGGAGTGACCAGATGCAGTCAGTTACCGAGGTACAACCAACTACTGAGAGCTTAGCACATGCCATCCGCTCTGCTGGGCACTGAACATGCCAAGGTGGATGACACATGGACCCAGCCCTCAAAGAGCACGCAATCTGTTTCATTCAGACATTTAGTCCTTATTTTTCTCGTGTGTGTGTGTGTGTATGTGTGTGTGAAAGACTATTAAATAATTAGGAATCAATATGTTATGTCTGTATGCTGTGCTAGGAGTTGTGCTAGGAGTGAAATTTCTGCGTTGGCGATTACAAGCTCTGCGTACATAATTCTGGAACTTGGTGGAGAGATGTAGGCTGAAATCTTAGAGCTTGATAGTACTGATGGTTAAAGTTGAGGATGTGGACAGTTTCACACAAGGGGATTATCAAGAGTGAAGGAGAGGATGTTTGTGGCTCCTTATTGCCTTCTATTAGCCTGGGAGCCTGTCCCTTACAAACCAGCAGATTTGTAGGGGACCCGGGGCTGGTTCTTGACTCAACTTGGAAGAAAACAAACATTCCAAGTAAGTCAATACTCATTCTTTTCTAATCCTCAGTCTTGGAAAGTGTATTGTGTTGTAGAAATTTGAACCTTATTAGCTACTAATTTACTAGTGCACATGCTCCTTTGGGTGGTGTAGCTATATTTTGGGAGCTGTTAATGTGTAAATTTCAGGTTTTTTATGTAATTATATCCTATTTTTGGTGACTATTAATTTTGACCTCGTTTTAGTAGATACTTTTACATTGTTTAAGTGTCTATTGTACTTAAATTTCTTATATTTGTAACTACAAATATATTTTAAAATTATTTTTAAAATCACAGTTATTTTTGGCCTTCATGACTGAGGAATATATTTATTTGCTTAGGTCATTGGCCTAAAGATAACAAAATACAAAACAAACCAATAGACACCTCCCTACCCTCCCTGCCCCCCATGAAGAGTGAAGAAGACAGAAGCCTGTGGACAGTGTTTGTTCTGCATTCACAGGCGTGGGCGAATAAAGAGAGGTAGCCCCTCCGGGCCAAGGAGGAGAGGCCAGGGAAGTAGAAGGAGAATGGAGAGGGGGGGAAAGTATCTTTAAAGTCTAGGAAAGGAGAGTTGGAAGGAGGAGAATGTCAAGAAGGACGGAGGACTGTCAAGCCCTGAAGAGATGTCAAGCAAGATGAAGATGGAAATAATTCACCGGGTTTCGGCATGAAGAGGTCACTAACGACCTTTGCCGCGGATTTCAGAGAGCTGAACGCATGGGAGGCGGTGAAGAAAAGCGGGGGGGAGGCTGTTCTTTCTAGAAGCGTGTCTGTGAAGGGATGGAGATAGACAGGGATGTGAAATCAAGGGAAGTATTTTTTTCCACCCACCCCCATACCCCCACAATTGGTAGAGACTTGAGCATTTTGGAAAGAGTCAAAAGAGGAAAGACCGAAGGAAAGGTGATTGGAAATCCTCGCTGGAGGGCAATGACGTCCAGAACAGAAGGGACTCTGCCTTCCTGGAATTTCAGAGGTGCCCGAGGCCAGACGCCTCCTTTCCTCTGCTGCGGGTGGGGGGAGGGAGCCAGGGCAGCCCCGGCTGCAGGTAAGTGGGGAGCTGGCGGCACAGGAAGCTCAGCCTGGGCATCAGTTTCCTCTGCGAGGCAGGAAGCGGGTTGTCCGCAGGGCATGAGAGGAGCAGCAGGAGGGTTTAGACGCGTCTGAGGGGTGGAAACATCTGCTCTGAGATGCGAGAAAGCTTGCCGGGCACTCAGAAGCTCCAAGAAGGCTACACTGAGGCAGGAGAACTATGGGTTGGTAGAAATAACCATTCACATGGTCACGGACGTTTTGCAAGCGTGTTTGGTAGCCTGGATGGCACGGTGGTACAGGGCTAGGGTTGGCTGGGTGGGTCCTGCAGAACGTCAAAGGGGCAAGGCAGTTGGGGATGCAGCACAAGGATTACTGAAAACAAGTGCCGTGTAGTCTGGCTAGAAGAAGGGGCAGGCAGACTGATGGGGAGATGGAGGGCCCCAGGGTCTGGAGCATCAGTGCGATGAAAGTGAGGGCATAACGCCTATGTTGATATACAGGGCCCGGCAGAAGTAACGCCCGGGCTTGAGTTAGGATTTTATTACAAAATCACAACCCTACATGCTTCTGATTTTGTAATAAAAGATGTATAGATGACCCACTGGTAAAAAAAAGGGGGCGCTGTTTGTGCCGAGCCCTGTATTTGAGTTAGATGTTGTTTCAGCTGATGTTACGTCTCCAAGAACTGGTGCTGGCAGTGGGGGCGTGGTCTGCCTTAGCCCACCACTCACGATGCTGGAACATAGATGTGTTTGTTCACAAAATGAGTCAAATGCTTCATTTTCTACTTTCCAACGTGTTCCACCAACTTTCCTCTTCGCCGTGTGTTTCATCCGTTAATCATAATTACGGTAAATGCTCTAACATGAAAGTACTCTGTGCTGTGAGATTGTCTAACATGGGGCCCTGGTCCAGTCTGGGGATGGGGGTGGGGGGGTCAAGAACTTTTCCCAAGGAAGTAACTTTTAAGGTGAGATTGGAGAAATCGGCAGAAGACAGACAGGGGATGGGATGCGGGACGGCCTTAGCAGCAGAGGCAAAAAGATTTCTGAGTGTCTTGAGATGGGAAGAAGGTGACAACCAAAAAGTGACAGTGGAGGTACAAGGATGGGGCTGATGGGTAATGATAGTGTGGAGGTACCAGGGTGGGGCTGATGGGTAGTGACAGTGTGGAGGTACCAGGGTGGGGCTGATGGGGTATGCCAGGACCATGTTCCATGAAGTCCCATGCATACTGACTCAGGAACTGCATTTTGGCTCATTAGATTTGAAATGGGAAAAGTTGACTTACAACTATTGTTAGCTTATAAACATTAATAGGAATTGTAATAGTATAAGGGTATGTGATTCTACACAGTGAAATTTGAAAGCTGAAAGATTCTATTTGTCTAATGTGTCCTGCAGCGGCCTCCTACTTTTCTTCTACAAAGCCTTATTCCTTTGGATTAAACAAAGCAAATGCGATAGCCTTCCAAAACCCTCTCTTACAATGCACTTTGGTCACCTGAGAGCCTCTCATCTCCTTCCTCTCTATTCTGATTTTTTCCCATTAGCTTCATAATTGGGTTTATTAGCTATTTGCATAGGGAAAAGATAAGCATCAGTTCATGAAATTCCAAGAAGGCAAGGAATAGTCTGGAGACCTTTGACCTTGGGGAAGGGAGGCTGAGGGAGGTAAACATTGTCCTGGAGATTTTGGATCTTGGTTTGTCCTGGTGCAACTAGGGTCCTAGGGATACTTGTTTCACAATTTTGTCTAATATAAACCTATGCAGGATCTCCAATTTTGCCAAGATAGAGAATTGCCATAGTCTGGCTGCCAACCCCAAGATCAGTCTTGGAGGAAATATAGAAGAACACCATCATGAAACTAGGAAACACTGCCGGGAAGAAAACAAAACAGAGAAATCCCTGGGGACAAGGAAGCCTGTTGTGAACGGGTACGCGTCTGTGTGTCTGTGAGCATTTGTGCGTGCATGTGTGTGTCTATCTGTGTGGATATCTGAAGCCTGGGGCAGGAGACTTCTATGGAGGTAGAAGCAAAGGCTCAGACTGTTGGTATGTGTCATCCAGGATAGCAGTCAGGGCACAACGGAAGCTAGGGTGTGGAAAACTGGTGAGATTGACTGACCTGGATCATTCACTCGCTCAAATCCCCCAACTCCCTCCACCCCCTAGGGCTGGTGAAGTAAGACCTAGGAGGATCTCCTACTTAAGACGCTTTTCCTTGAGGGGTGGAGTGGGAGTGGCTGGGCCTCTGGTAGGGGCCTGACCTGAGGGATTCCTTAGGGACGTGATACCCAGCCTGAACAATGAATTCTAGTAGTCTGGTGCTGAGAGCTCTCCACCCTAGGGTTATCTCTTCCCCTCTCCTTGGTCTCACTGGGTGTTGACACAGATTGGGATCTGCCCTTTGTTCCTTCCCCAGACCACATGCTCAGATACAATAGCTGATACCATCAGAGACATACGCACTCACAGGCCAAAGTAGTGAGATATCTCAAGAGCACAGCCACTTCAAAAGAAAACGACAGCCCAGATTACAGATGCCACCAGGAGTAAATATGTTAAATCTGATGGCTAACACATATAAAATAAGAATAATAAATGATCGATAAGAAAGTCATAGAAGTCAAGAATATGAGGCATGAAAAATATGTAATAGTGGCGATAACATGAGATAGATATTAGCATAGACATGCTAATAAAAAGCAAATTAGTGAACTGAAAGATCAGGTGAAGGAGCTCTTCTAGGAAGCAGAGAAGAATAAAGAAAAAGAATATATAAAATAAAAGCTAAGGAATAAGGAAGATTGAACTGGAATGCAAACTTCAACTTATAGATAATAGGAATGTCAGGAAGAGAGAAAAATAAAATGGAGAAGAGGAACTGTTTGAAGAAATGGAAATAAATTTTCCAGAATTAAAGAAAGGTGCAAGACATCATGTTTACATAGTACCAAACAAGAGCAATAAGGAGAAATTAACCCTGGTAATACTATAATGACATTAAAGTTGTTATAGGCAAAGATAAAAATTTTAAGGTTTTTAGAGAGAGAGAGAGAGAGGATCAACTATAAAGAAACAAAAGCATCAGGATCTCAGGCTTTTCAGAGCAACAAGAAGACAATGGCAATATTATTAAAGTATTGAAAAGGTAAAACTTTGAGCCTGGATGTATAGCCTGCTAAATTGTCATTTAGATATGAAGGTATAATTAAAATACTTTTAGGCATATAGGGGCTCAACAGGTTTGTCACACAAAGATTCATATTGAAAACAGTATTGGGAAAGGTTCTCAAATTAGAAAACTCAGGAAATGCCACTAGAGATGTATAATGTAAAAGTAATCAAATACCTGGATAAAGTTTGGTATTCTTTCAAAAACTAGCAAAAAAAAAAAAAAAAAAAAAAAAAAGAGCATGTCTATAATCACCTAGACTTAAATTCTACACAATATTCAAAGTGATGAAAAGCAAGGGCCTACAGCCAAGACTACTCCACCCAGCAAGGCTACCATTTAAAATTGAAGGAGAGGTAAGGAGCTTCCCAGTCAAGAAAAAGTTAAGGAGTTTATTCCCACCAAGCCAGTATTACAAGAAATGTTAAAGGGACTTCTTTAATAAGAAGGGGGAAAACCAAAGACGATCCAAACTATGAATAAGAAAATGGCAGTAACTATGTACCTATTGATAATCACTTTAAATGTAAATGGATTAAATGCTCCAGTCAAAAGACATAGGGTGACTGAATAGGCAAGAAAACACCCTTATGCTGCCTGCAGGAGACTTCAGATGGAAAGACAAACACAGACTGAAAGTAAAGAAATGGAAAAAGATATTTCGTGCAGATGGAAATGAAAAAGAGACAAAGCTGAGTAGCAATACTTATACCAGACAAAATGGACATGAAAACGATCTCTATAATGAGAAGCAAAGAAGGACCCAGTAATTCCACTTCTGGGTATTTATCTGAAGAAACCCAAAGCACTTCTTCCAAGGGACGTGTGCACCCATTTGTTCGTTGCAGCATTATTTACAATGGCCAAGATGTGGAGGCGGCCTGGGTGTCTGTCACTGGATGAATGAATGAAGAGGAGATGGTACATCTATACAATAAAATATTACTCAGCCATAAAACATAAACAGAATCTTGCCATCTGCAAAAACATGGATGGACCTGGAGATATTGCGCTGAGTGGAGCCAGTCAGGCAGAGAAAGACAAATGCCAATATGATTTCACTCACTAGTGGAATCTAAAGAACAGAATAAACAAACAAACAAATTCATAGATACAGAGAACAAACTGATGGTTGTCAGATGTGAGAGAGTTTGGTGGGATGGGTTTTTTTCACTTTTTTCCTATGGGGAAGAAAGAAATACAAACTGGTAGTTACAAAATAGTCATAGGGATGTAAAGTACAGCATAGAGAATATAGTCAATAATATTGTAATAACTATGTACAATGTCAGATGGGTACTAGATTTATCAGGGTGATCACTTTGTAAGTTATATAAATGTCTAATCACTGTGTTGTACACCTGAAACTAATATATGCTACTAAATATGTCAACTGTCATTGAAAAATGAAAACCATTATTAAAGAAGTTATATCCTAAAACATAAATAATTTTAAATTATTTGTGACTGTATGTAATATACACAATATAAGGATTTAAACATTTTATTTAATTTCGGTCTTTGCCAATGCTAATAGCAAAAGTTAAAAAGAGGCCGGAGCAAACTATGCTCTTTAACCTAGTGTTTATAATACCACAAACATTTATGTTAGAAATTATGTGAAATAATCTGTATAGATTTATAGAAAAAAAAAATTCGGAAAGACTGGGAGCAAACTAGAAAAGGCAAAAACTTTGAAATCTACTCTGTTTACTGGTCTATCATGATGCCCTGTTTTTAAAATACCATTTTCTAGGTTCTTTTATTTCTGTTTCCTCATATATTGCTGAATATTAAAAATGACTTGTCAATAATATTCCTTAGGGTATCTGATTACTAAAAAGTAAATAATTGGCAATATTATACCAATCTTATAGCCAAGATGCTGTCAGAGTAAG
This sequence comes from Lyroderma lyra, assembly GCA_004026885.1. Lineage (NCBI taxonomy): Eukaryota > Metazoa > Chordata > Mammalia > Chiroptera > Megadermatidae > Lyroderma > Lyroderma lyra. The sequence continues at coordinate 479,702 of PVJL010000133.1, forward strand.
AATTTTGGTTTTATACTATATTACTAGAATAAATGGACAATGTTGTTGACATTATTTTATATGTTTGTTTTTTTGTAAATTCAGATGAAGATTGCTTTAAGTGTTTCAGTTTCGGGTGTGTGCAGATAGCCACATCAAAAGCTGTTCTTTTTGAAAAAAACAATTCAGGGAAGAGAAGCACTGGGGAGAAATCCCTAAGTGGGTGTAAATGATTGTTAATGTTCTAATTCTTGTGTTGTATGGTTGGTTCACAAGTATTTATTATTAATAAGAAACAAATACACAAATAAGTACATAGTTTGTATAAATAAAAGCAATGATGATAGTGTGTCATGAATCAAAGATAAACCGATTCTGTGTACTTGAGTGGGGAAAAAAAACATCCATTTTCCTACCATGTTTCGCTTGTATTATTAGTTATCGTTAATGCACACAAGAATCCTACCTTTGCTTACTACTTTAACCCCCTTTTTACAGATAAATCCAATCTTAGTGAGTTGACATAACTTGCTCGAGTCTGCCAAGCTAGTATGTGGTACAGTCCAGAATTTGATTTGACTCTGAGGCCCCTTAACAACTGGGCCATTGTTCTGGATAATAATCTCTAGCTCTGTGAAAGGAAGAGCTCACCTACCATTTAAGTGTTTTGCCACACAAGGGTGTCATGGCGTGTTGAGGAATTTGCACATGCATGTCTGAATGGAAAAGCTGTGTGGAAAGGAAGTCACATATCAGATTGAGTAATAAGAATTTGAATGCAAGAGAGCTGAGTAAGAAACATCATACACTGTTGGATCAGCAAGTCATTTCCCTTGTCCACATAATGTTCCTTCTTCATATGCCACGCAAGTATGTAGAGATGTAGAATGTTCCCAAAACCATTTCAGTGGTTGTAAATTTGCTCTATACCAAGGACCCTTTTGTTCTGGTTTCTTATTTCTTTAAGGAACACCAATTTGAAGCTCACACCCCCTCTACTGGTTAGCCACATTTTGTCATAAATGTCTTCCTAAATAGCATCCATCTATCCCTGTGCATAAAGATCATTTGATGCTTATTTGTAGTGCCCTGAATTTTTTGGAGGGCAGAGTTGACAGTGAGGAAGGGAAGAGTGTGTCTTTTCTTGTGAGGAAGACAGAATGTCACCAAGAACCTGGTTTGTGGGCAGATGCCACATAACGACTGTATAAAAACTCTGGGGGAAGAATATTGGGGTGTGGAGGTCAGCTTGAGAGGCAGCATCTAGAGCCTGTGCTTTACAGCTAAAAATATCTATTACTTTTCTTCAACTCATCATCCAATTAAATTTATTAGGTACTCTCACAGATGTCTGTCTTTTGGGGTGTATTTCTACCCCATTTCCGCTGAAGTTTTCTCTTTCCTGTGTTTACATGTCAAATCTATTCCTCAGAGTAAAATGAGGACCTCTGAGGGCAGAAATCACATTTAATTTTCTGTCAGGTTCAGCTCCCAATTCCCAAATAGTGCATACCACATGGTAAATAGCAATTATGCTACTTAGCTACCCCTCTCAAATTGCCATGTAAGAACAGAAAACATCCCCATCCAGTAGCCCAAGGAAATCCAAATCAAAAGGATGAAAGAAGACACTGACTACTCCACAGAAGACTAAATACAGTAATTTTATTGTTCTGCCCATAATCACTATTTGACCAGAAACATTTCAGGGTATGTTGGTTCTAAGATGTGGACGTTCAATAATCAAGTTCAGAAAACATGTATTAAAATGACTTCCCTTTTCCTCCATTCCTTAAACCTTCAAATCCTTAAACACTAAAGAGGGCAAAACAGTGTGGTTTTTTTTTTTTTTTTTTAAATTCTTTTCAACTCACATAATACTTGACCACAAAACCCTGATGCAGCAGCTAGATACAAGGCAGTAATGCTCTGTGGGTCAGGAGCGGGTAGCCCCTGGTTCTGGTCTTGGCTCCACCAAGTTGTAGCTAGTCATTTCAATTCAGTTTTTGCCTCAGGTTACTTCCTTGTAAAGTAGTAGTAATCATATCTGCTTTATCTGCTGACTTCACTGGATAGATAGGTAATGTGTGGGAAAGCACGTCCTAGGTCCTCTTCTCTGCATTCTCTCCGGAGCAGAGTAGAAGGGACCACGTCACATCCACTCTTTCTACTCCATTGTGCATCTCTATACCAAAAACTCACATGTCACAGTGCACCCCACCCCAACTGCCCCCAAATTATTAAAGAGTGTCTAGGTTCCTCTCTCACCTGGGCATTTGGGATTGACATAACATAGCCTTGGCTTAAATATCTGCTTTTATAACTTACACTGTTTAAGCCCCGGCAAAAACATTTTTTCCTATCTCCTGCCTTAGGTCATCAAAACAGTATGGCTGCCTCTGAATACTAGAAGGGTTCGTGGGTGATGCTGGTCCCAGAGATGGAGTCTGACTGCTGTGAATGGTGGAGAGCATTGAGTGATGGAAGTGCTCAGGTAAGAGGACAGGCAGATTAATCAGGTCTTCACATCTTCTCTTTCAACAAGAACGAGCCAATCATTCCATGGGCAATTGTTATTCTCCAACAGTGCTGAGTGTTCGTTTGTTTCACTTCTTTTGTGTTCACGAATTTCAGGTGTTTTCACAACATGGTGGCTGAGAAGTAGTTTGCAACGTTAAATAATTCATATCCCTCTTAAATTGTATATATGAATATCTAACTAAAACATTTATAAAGCATGATACCAATCTTTGGCAACTAGAAGCACAATAAATTCTGAATGAGGAATTGTTTTATTTTTACAAACTATTTAATCACATTTAATTAAAATTTCAAAAATTAAAGTTTAATTTAAAATTAACATTTGTTAATTCTAATTTATATTTTTCTTTTTAATTTTAATAGATGTTTTTGAATATTTAAGAAGAGACATAACTTGCTTGACAATAGACGAAAAATAACTCTCCATTTAGTTTAGATTTTTGATGAAAATATAATAAACATTTTATGTAGTTTAATTGCACTTACATTATTACCTTTTATCTTTATTACTGGTAAAACACAAATTACATGAAAATCTCCAACATAACTGCTTTATTAGTGATTTTGCTAAAATAAACGTAAGAAAAATAGTAACTACTCCATAAATGTTGGTTCACATAAGGCAAATCTAAAAATATTAAACCACTTGCATTCTACCCCAGGGCAATAGGAATCTAGTGTATTAATATAAGCAGTTTGTCAAGTGGAATTTCTCAGCTAAGGATATGAGATGTGCTCTGGTTGAGGATGGGGAGGGTTTCCTCCCAGTCTTTGTTAAACACATGACGTCTTCCGGAATACAAATTTTCCCTTTTAAGCTTTTATTTATATATGAAAACAGAGTAGGTGGAGATTTAAACAAATATTTAAGGTAAACATGGAGAAATGTTTATTTCCTAAAGATTATGTTGGGCCACTTTCCCAGGGCTGTGCATTTATACACAAAGGAGTGCCTGTGTGTGTGTGTGTGTGTGTGTGTGTGTGTGTGTGTGCGTGTGTGTGCATGCGTGTGTGCGTGTGTGTGCGTGCGTGCGTGTGCGTGTGCGTGTGGGTGTGCATGTGCATGCAGCTGCCATGCTTCTCTCCTAGCACTTCAGTGGAAAAGTTTAATAAGCACTGGAAGAGATAATAAACAACCACTACTGGATAAGATTCATATGCTGAGGGAGGGATGGACAGCATTCTTTAAAAATTGAAGAGGCATCACATACCATGTTGCCAGCTTAATTGATTGTTTTTGTGTGTGACACTAATGAGACCAAGTCATTAATTCTCCTCCTGAATGGGCTGGTTAACTGAGCTCTTTTACTTTGCTGAGATGGCCCAAATTTGGCCAACCTAGTGTATAACTGCTTGGTCACTGACTAAAGTGAAGGAGAGAATGCAAAAGATGTAGCACCATCTAAGTCAAGCTTGTCCAACCTGCGGCCTACGGGCCGCATGTGGCCTAACACAAATTCCTAAACTCTCTTAAATTATGAAAATCATGCATGGATATTTTAAAACTCATCAGCTATCATTAGTGTTAGGATATTTTATATGTGGCCCAAGATAATTCTTCCAATGTGGCCCAGGGAAGCCGAAAGGTTGGACATCCCTGCTCTAAGTGTTGGAAAAACAACTAAATGAATGTTTTCTGCTGAAGGTGAGGAATAGTGCTTCTTACATGCATGTCTGTGCTCTGAGTTCTCAGTTCCACTGAAGCACCATGAAATCCCAAGTGAGTTCCATCCCCCTTTCTGTTCCTCTCTGCTCTCTGTTCCTTAGCAAGACCCTGCGAGAGTGGTCTTACCAAGTAAAAGGGTCAGAAACAAAAGGAACAATGTTAGGAGTCAGTGGCTTAGTCCTAGTTCTACCTGGGGCACCAAATAGTTACAAAACGTGGAGCAAGTTCTCTGAACTTTGCAAGGTGCCCTTTGCCTCATTTATATGTGACAGTTTGGTCACTTGATGATCTCTAAGGTTCCTTTTTAATTCTGATGTTTTGGGTTATTTTTGAACATTCAACTGCAAAATTTCCTTAATTTGTGTAAACTTAATGAGATTCAAAAAGGCTTGATCCCAAAGCTTTTGGGAACTCTGTTAGGGTAAATATGTTTCCAAGCTTCTCAAAATCTGAGGATTATTCCGTAGTTCTGATTTTGAAGGGGAAGTATTGGATCCTGATTCACATAGAGAAGCTGGAACTATTTACAAGGTAATTGAGGAAATGTGAATGCTGATTGGCTCTTTGATGATATTAAGGAGTTACTGGTGATTTTTGCATTTGATAACTGGGTTAAGTCATGTTTACAGAATAAAAAGAGTCTTTATCTTTTAAAGATACACACTGAAATAGTTACAGGTGACTTGACATACCTGGGGTTTGCTTCAAAATAACCTGGGGGTGTGAGTTGGTGGTAGGCGGGGTTTTGACTGGAATGAGACGGATTTGGGATTGTGTCGGTTCATGTGTTTACTCTTACCACTTTAAAAAGTGTGAAATGGATGTATAATATGGCTCCTGGGACACAGGTGACCTTCACTGGGCGTTTTCTGCTAAGGGGCTGACATACAACAGACCACTCCTGGTTACCCAGCTTAAGGTCAGGTCTTCTCTGGGCCTTCGAGAGAACAGAAGTCGGTAACTGTGGTTGAACTTGGAACTGATATACATAGACATTGAGGCCATCCAGTCATGGAAGGAGATACAGATGGTATGTACACAAGGTAATGGATATATTTCATCTATTTTTCAAGGGAAATGTTACCATTTTATTAAAATGATAAATTTAATGTGAGTGAACATCTCATATAATAAATCTGGTAAGGTCAACATGCTTTAAAATGGAAACTTCGTATTTGCCATTTAACTAAATGTTTATTCTTGAATGTCTACATATACAAGGCCTCCGGTGGAATGTTAAAATTATTAAGCAAAGAGAGCTTGTACGTGGTGAAGACGAGAAAGTTAGGTGTTCCAGAAGGACGCGGAGTTTCGAGGGCCCAGTCCGCTGTGAACAGTAAGTGGCCGAAGGTTTTTCTGCGCCTAGCTAGAAGAGATTCCAGATGTCACTAAAACATACTTACAGGAGAGCCCGTTCACATTGTGTGAATGATTTTGGTTACGTACTCAAATCAGTTTTTGAACAAAAGTCTACTTCTAAAAAGGCTACAGGTCTAATGCTATTGTTTAGTGGGATGTAACCACTACATCCAAGACGTAACCGTTTCGCGGGGGTAGGCTTATTGCTAGAGGCGCTCATCTTGTCTCTTCTGACCACTTTTTGTGTTGGCCGATACAGATGCAACCCCAGATTCCAAGTGAGAAAACAGCCCATGTGTCTTTTACAACCAACCCGTTTTTGAGGTTTCCAGACAGCTGCTGGACAGCACTGAAGATTTACTTTCTCGTTTTTTAAGAGGAGGGATGCTAGAAATTATGAGGAGCACCTTGTAGTGCACGCTCTGTGTTGTGAGAGCTGTGTGCCAGGCCCACAGTGTGGGAGGAGCTGGCACATCAACCTCTCTAGGTCAAATGTATACAAGGCATACAAGTAAGATGTTATTAACACGAAAACCATCACATTTTAGTAATTAAGTGACTTTAGGATGGATAGAGTACTCTTGCTCATGTGTGAAGACTGGCACAATAACAAAATTTATTCACAGTTTCCTATTTTCAAATACCAGTGTCAATTACTTACGATAAAACACACACTTAATGGGATAAATTAAAATGCCTTGGAGACACGTCAATGCTCTAGCTGTCCATACTGTGTTACTACTCTCAGGACAATTGTTGATTAAATCCTTATAAAATATTTATGCCTTACGTCCCACTTTTCTTCTTGTAGATGCTATTAGTTATTACAGTACATTAACCCAAGCCATTCAGTTCTGTCATCAATAGATGGTTTCTTCTTTCCCTAACAGTTGCTTAAATGCCCCAGCTATTAGGCTCTAGTAGTAATGGAGTCTTCTGGAAGAAATAAAAAAAGAATCATAACCTCACTTAAGGCCTGAAGCAGGTACTTTTAAGTATTGATACTAAATGGATAGATTTGCAAGTACAAACTTTCCAATCTGAGCTGATGTCACCAAGCACACAGCTGGATGGTGTGACTGAAGATTTCCAGGACTTTTTTTAGTTCAATAGCAGATGATTTTGTGATGGTGCACCAGTTATACTAAGATTGGAAAACAAGAATTAATTATCTAGGAATGAAGGAAATTAAGGTGAAAATTTTGCTTGTGGCTGATGTTCTATCGTATTAATTAATATATCTTTCTGGGTAAATGTATTTTTTTCTTTTTTTCTGGATTTGTCACTTATTCTAGATTTAACAAGCTAGCTGTACAAAGGAGAACAAAACACTCTTTAAATAATGTCCTTTTGCAACCGATCTCTCAGAATTCAGAAGAACAAATCTATAAAATATCTTATAGGAAATAGATAAGCTAATAAATCAAGATGAACATCTAAGAAATATTATTCTTTTTTAACTTATAAACTTTAATTTTATTTATATATTTAAAAAATTGAGATATAAGGACATGTGCCATATTTGTTTCAGACGTGCAACATAATGATAGGATATTTGTACACATTGTGAAATTGTCACTTAGAGAAGGGACTCTGAGGAAAAGGGTGACACGCTGATTGACTTTGTAAACTACACAGAACAATGATTGTTTCTATACAAACTGCCATTTATTGCTTCCCTTTACTTCTTCATGACCATATCTTTATTTATATGGGTTCAAAACAAATCTGTCTTTTTCCTATTGAGATATATAATGTGATTAGATAAAACATTTTGTAACAGAGACATCACAGCCCGAAACAAATCTCACGTAGTTAGGTAGGACCAGCTCACCACAAAGAAAAGAGGACCGCACTTCATACAAGGGTGTGGAAATGCTACCTACAGAACCCCCCCAGAAGACTTACCCTGTGCCTGCTCTGTGGCCGTGCAGTTCATTAAGAATGCCACTTTCTGGCAGAGCAAGAACATTGGCAGACTTGGGGATCTCAGAGAAGGAAGGACACCCCAGTTGTAGAGCTCCTGCAGGACGGCATGGTAGAGAAACACCGGATGTCTTTGTTCTGGACTTAGAAAGGACCAATGGGTAACAGCAATTCAAATACTTCTGTGACACTGATATGATCAAAGTATCACTGGGGACTTGAGGACTTGAGGAAGCCTCTAGACCGAAGTGAATTTGCCAAGAATTTGTATCCTACGGCTTTAGGTATTTTAAAAACCGTACAATAAGGAAATCTTTGTATATTAATCAGCACTTCTTGTGGCTCCTGTGTAAATTAAACTGGCCAAAGAGGAGGAAAAAAAAAAAAGGACACCACCAAGTTAATGATGTAAGTACAGCACAAACTTTCAAGGTCAAATCTATGCTTAGAGGGCAGAAAGTGGCCAGAAGGAGGGACAGAGCAAGCAGGAACGATGCTTGCCCTGCTGACTGTGTGCCACAGTCATAAAAGACAAAATAAAACCCCCAAACACTTGGCATTCTTAAATAAATGTTAAAAAGACAGAAGCACCCTGTTTACCGAACGTTAGCCCCTAAATGAAGATCGAGCCCTTTGCTGCCACCCTCAGGCAAACAGCTTTGTCCCCCGCCCTGATCTCTGCAGATGCGTGACACCCCCTGCAATACCACTCGTACGTGAGGAGCAAACTGACTGCTCTCTTGGCGCCTTCTCATTTTTTTCTCTAAATGCCTGCTGCGTTCTTTGTTTGGAGAGCTCGATTGTTCTCAAGTATGGTCTCTCCTACCAAACCGTGAAGGAAAAATTCTCAGTGGTTTTGTGTCTGAGTTCTCCTTTCACAATTGGAAATTGTTGGAGCTTGGTGAAAGGTACTTCAGGTCCCTTTGCCATTTTCTCTAATTTTGAGTACAGTCGTCCCTTGGTGTCTGCCAGAGATTGGTTCCAGGACCCTCCTGGGGTTACCAAAATCCCAGAATGCTCTAGTCCCTTCTATAAAATGGCGTGGCATTTGCATATTACCTGTGCACATCATCCCATATACTTTAAATCATCTCTAGATTTCTTCTAATACCTAATATAGTGTAAATGCTATGTAAATAATTAACTGTATTGTTTAGGGAATAACGACAAGAAAAATGAAGTCTGTACATGTTTACAGTACAGAGGCAACAACTGCAGGCCTACCTACACAATACGCGTCAGCCTGCTCTGCACGATACAACGTTAACTTTGTTTTCTGACTATTTTTGACCTGCAGTTGGTTGAACCTGCAGATATGGTATATTCTTAACTTTTCATAATTAATAGTAACATATAGGGCTACACGCAGTATCGAAGAGATATTGTCAATGCTTTTCATTCAATGACTCCAGGCTAATTTAATGAGTGTCCTAACTTGAAGGCTACTTTGAGGCTGTGTTCAATTTTAAAGCCTGTGCTACCCATAGAGTGACAAACCATCAGCGAAGATGGTACTGGGGTTGGTGGCCTGGAACCCAGGACAGTGATCTTTTTGTGGTTGTGAAGCTGGTGTTTTCTGGCCTCACTAGTGAGATTAGGTTCCTCAATGTCAAGTAGCAGTGACGGGAGCCAGAGTTTCCATCTTATCTGCTACATTCAGTGTGCATGTCAAAAATAGATCCAAAAGCTATGGCAACTGACAAATATTTGTTTTAATCAGTGTTTGGGAAACAAATGTTGGTATTTGGCTTCAGGATTGGCTTCCTCAGTATTGATATTGGCAGATCCAATTCACAATAAAGTCCGACAGCACTTGTGTTGTTTTTTAAGATCCCATATGGACTTACTCTGTAAAACCTCTTGGTACATTTGCACATTTTTGTTTCCTGGAGGTTCCTTTGGATTTGTTTGGCTCTGGTAGCATGATTATTTTATTTTCCCTTGACATATAAAAAGAAAGAACTCACTTGTTAACATTTAGTCATTTCCATATTTAACAAGTCTTTATTGATCTACTGTGCACAAGGCATTTTTCTCGGCACTCTGCAAAGACATAAAAACGAGTCCGATGGGCACTGTCATCTCAGCGTACGTCCAGCCCAGTAAGGAGGACACGCTGTGGGCCCGGCATTGAGCTAAATGCTGGAGATGTGAGACAAACATGCCAAGTTCCTGGCTTCGTGTCGCGCCCCATAATCAAGACAGACGGAGATGAGAGCAGGCTTTGTGGACAAAATAACCTTGAAGCTGGAGTCATAAAGGACAAATCAAAGTTCACTGGGCAAAGTGGAGTGGACCAGAGGCATCTTTTAAGGAAAGAAAACAGCAAATACCTGTTGGGGTCCTGGGACGGAAAAGAGCCCTTGCTGTTTATTTGCAGATCTAGAAACCTGGTCCTTCCATGGGGTCTGAGTGGCCTGGGCTCAGTGTGGAGATGAGTCACAGGAATCCAATCAGGATGGCTTCCTATTTACGCCAGACTAGTAATTGATAATCTGTAATGAAATGCGTATCGTGCAGACCAGAATGCCCATGACCTGGGTATTTCTCTCCCTGTTGATAGATCTATGTGAGCAGCTTATTTATGCTTATTAAAATTGCTTTCTAATCCTGGCATCCCAATTGGGGGGTTGTTGCATGATTCATTGGTTCCTAGCGTATGACTGCTTGTGCGTGCATCCCCAGGGTATGAGTGGAACTACCATTGGGAATAAATGGGCTAACTTTGAGGGCCTTTTCTATTATGTAGTGTTGGGTGTTACACATGGATCACTGTATTTTTTTTCCCTGTGACTCCCTCTTTTCTATTTTTTTTTTTTTTCCTTTTTGGTGCTGGCCATCCAGGTTATGATGGTCATGTCTTATATTTTATTTATTTTCATTGATTAAAATATTTTTTATCAATAAAAATATTTACAGTTGACATTCAATATCATCTTAGCTTTGGGTGTACAGCAGAGTGATGAGACACCTATGTAACTTACGAAGTGATCCCCCAGGAAGTCTAGTACCCCCGGCCCCACACACACAGTTACTACAACATCACTGACTATATTCCCTCTGCTGTACTTGACGTCCCTGTGACTATTTCGTAATTGCCAGTTGGTACTCTGTAATCCCTTCCCCTTTTGCCATTTCTCATTTTTGTATCTCCGGCTGATCACCAGCTCTTCATCATTCTGCTTCCTGCACATCGCTTGAATCCATCGACTTCTTGTAATCCCAACTCGCTCCATACACTCTTGCCTTTCTCACTGATGTAAGCTCCTACGTGGTCGTCTTCTGCCCTGGTTTTGTGCTCCTCCCATTTCTCCCTCACACTCGGACTGTGACAGTGTGCAGGACACCTCCTTTTCAAACCTCTGAATATCTCCCTGTAGCCTTAGGGATTGTATTGATGACTCTTTGATAGGAAACGGGCTTTCCCCCAGATGGTTCAATGGAAGTCCTACCTGCAGATACACAGATAAGGTTAAGGAGGCAAACAGGGGATGGGAAGGCTCCCAGGGTCTAGCCAGCTATTGCCCTAGGGCTGAGGGGACAAGGAGAAAGAGTCGAGTTTCTGGCTCATAGTGAGAGCTAGAGGAAGGGTCAAATGGTAGAGCTTTACTGCCCAGGGCACAACCACTGCCATGGATGAGACCCCACAGCAGGAAGGGCATGGGGAGGAAGTGCCACTATCACTTCCGGGAGTGAAGACCGTGTAGTTGTCATTGTCAGCAGACAGCCTCTTGGGTTTCACTGAAATCCCCACCATCTGTTGGGAGTTTAGGCATCTGTTACTCCACCGAGTGTCATGATTTGTGGGGTAGGTGGGGATGTAAGCCTACAATCACTGGAAAATACACTTTAATTTACAGTAGACACAGTCTTGGTGCCTCAGTCCAACCAGATGAAAAGCATGCAGGGCCATCAAGAGCTAATATTAATTAGCACTTAGCACGTGCTATGTATTTCCCAGAGCTGCTGGTACAAAGCACCGCAGACTGGGTGGCTTCAAAAGCAGATGAGTATTGTCTCACGGTGCTGGAGGCCGGCAGTCTGAGGTCAAGGTGTCATCAAGGTTAGTTCCTCCTGAGGACTAAGATGGAGAATCTGTCTCCGCCTTCCCGGTTCGTCTCTGGTGGTCCGCCAGTGATCTTGGGCATTCCTTGGCTCATGGAAGCATCCTTCCCATCTCCCCCATCATCTTCACAAGATGTCCTTCCTGTGTGCATGTCTGTGTCCCAATCTCCTTTTATAAGGACACCAATCATACTAGATTAGGACCCACAGGAATGACCACATTCATGTTAAGTAACGACATGTGCAATGACCCCATCTCCAAAGATCACATTTTGAGATACTGTTAGTTAAGACCTCAACATGTGAATTTTAGGGGTCACAATTCAACCCATAACACGTGCCAATGCTTTGCATATATTGCGTGATTCTATCTCACAGCAACGCTTTTCGGCAGGTAGTAAGGAAACCACGGCTTACATAATTAAGTGGTTTGTTCTTGATTGCCCAGCTAATAAATGGGAGAAACCGGATCTAGAACCTAACTCTGCCTCCCAAGATTTTAACGACTTCATTATACTGTCTCATTTCTCCTTACATCGTTTTTTACTTCCCTTTTTCTCCTAGCTGCAGGAAGCTACTGGGTGGAAATGACCGTTAGCGCGAAGTAAAATTTCTATGGTACCCGAACACTGCCACCTGGTGGTGGAAACGATGAAAGCAGCCTCCAACTTCGCCTGCAGAAGTCGCGTTGCTTGAAATGCTGCTTGCTTTCTTGGCCTTTTCCCCTAATTACACCAATACAGTCAAACAATTATGAATTCTGCTCTAGCTGGCTTTCAACCAAACACAAGTGATCTGAGAAAAAAATAAGAAGAGAGCAATTACAAATGTTCACAGCCCGCCCCCCACCCCGCCAAAGGGATCTAAATCTTGTCGATTAAAATAATGTAACCCACCGTAGACAATACTTGATTACCTATTTTGTGATAATAGATATTTAACAACTTTGTATTTTGAAAACCTATATATTTTTGGGACCTAGCCTGGACTTATTCTATTTTGCAAAACTGGTTTCTCCTGATGTCCTAACTCCGATGACACATTCTAGGCACCATTTCTTTCTGCTGCTCACACTCAAGATTTGAAAATAACTCAAGGTTAATTAGTAATTCTTAACCATTAACTATTCTTTGAAACAATAAAAAAAGGAGGGGCTGTTCAGAAGAATTGGCTTTGCTGGTTTTCCATCTCCTGGCATGCAATTTCCTAGATCTTCCCTGGGCAACATTCAGTATGTCTTCCTAACACTTCAGAAGTAATGTGACATAACATGCTCAGCAATAAGCTAGAACAAAATCATATTGAAATCAGCTGATTTTAGAGCTGGAAGATACCTGAGAGCACATTTGAACGACCCGTGGCCCGTGGGCCACTTGCGGCCCAGGACAGCTTTGAATGCGGCCCAGTACAAATACGTAAACTTTCGTAAAACATTATGAGACTTTTTTTTTTTTTTAGCTCATCGGCTATCATTAGTGTTCATGTATTTTCTGTGTGACCTAAGACAATGCTGCTGCTTCTAACGTGGCCCAAAGAAGCCAAAAGGTAGGACATCCCTGCCTTAGAGCTTACCTAGTCTAGATCGTACCTCCTGTTCGTGTGTTCACAAGGGGAATGATGGGAAATCTTGAAAAAAAAGAATTTCTGAGTTGACTTTGGGGGGCTATAACCCATCACTGTAATTATTTATTCTGATGCTCCTATTATGCCACCTTTGGCCACTATAAGATGGCTCCTGTGACCTGTTGACACATTCCCATCATTCTTGAAAATTTCCATGCTTTCTGGCACAAATAAATTTTCCATGCTCCCGCCATGGAATCAGCCTTTCTTTTTCTTTCTTCTTTTTTTTTTTCTGAGGAGTCCTGATTTATTTTCATGAAGAATGTTATTTAGAAGCCAAGCTCTGAGTGCTGGCTTTGGATATATGTGTGTACATACATGCACAGAGAGGTGATATATACTCGTATACACTACGTGGAAAACCACGAGGTCACAACAATGTCTGTAATTTCCGTACAATGCCACAGATTGCACTCCAGTTTTGTCCCTTTGTACACCTCTAACTCCCTTCTCTGTCAGTGAGAACCCTGCTGCTTCTTATCCTCAACATGCTTGCCTGTTTCATCCGTCCCTGTTTGCAACCAGTCTTGCGCTGTGGCCGCTGCCCCATGTCCTGTGTGGGTGGCTCCTCATACACTCAGGTCACCCCCCGAGCGAGGCCTCTCCTTAGGATGGACGTTTTTCTCACCCTTCTCGGGCCTGACACCCCATTCTGAGCTCCCAAGTCCCCCCACCTCCCTGGACGCAGATGCCTCCCTTCCTCTGACTTACCCAATAGTTTTGGGACTGAAGTTTAGTGCTCAGGAGCAAAGGGGAAGGGAAGGGAAGAGAGGGGGAGGAAGGACAGACAGAGTCGCACACAGACACGAAAAACAAATGACAGCCCATCCTCTTTGGCTCACTTATGTTCTAAGGGGTCTTCTTTTCCCCACTCAGATGGAAGCTCTGCAAGACGGAGCCCGGTCCGTCGTGTTTACCAGTACCTGCCCAGCACTCAGCCTGACACAAGTTTATGCTTAAACTTGGCGAATAAATACGTGAGAAGAAAAGAGCTCTACAGCTATCGCGTGTTGGGAAACGCACGTCACCTACAGCCCGGCCTGTTCAAGCCCGTCCCGAAATCTCGCTGCGTGTCTCGTCCGGCACAGTGTGCGGCGCAGAGCGGCATCCGGGAAGTTCAAGTGCATAGACCCAGGGAATTGGCCGATGCGTACGTTTCAGCTGGCAACTAGGGCTTTAAATGATGAGACAGTTTTAGGACATTGTAAAATGGTACCAGGATGAAGCAGCTCAGTGTTCACTTTGCACACAACAAGCAGCTACTGAGAGTTCGGTAAGTTAGGGACGTGCGGTGATCGGAGATGGAAAGGGACGTGGACGAGTTCAGGCTAGTGAACCCGGGGAGGAAAGGAGTGGAGTCCCTTCCACACAGGGAAGCTGGCTGTGTGCAACGCAGCGCTGGGGACCTTGGGTCCCAGTGGAGATGGCACACCAGTGGCCAAGGGAACGTGGGGACGGGGTCACTCTGACGATCACCTTACGAATGGGGCCTCATTTTAAATGTAGGGACATCAGGAAAGTAAGCTGTTAACACAATTCACCAGCTTTGTTTACTAGTTCCCACGCCTCCTTCTTCCCAGGAGGTAGGAGTGTTTTTCAAATGAAGTGACTCACTTGCCTCCCCCACCCAGGTGGAGTGTGAAAAACAGGTGCTGAGACTTGGCAGCAGGCCCAGCTCCCCCCATCCCGAAAGATGAGCCGTTCAGCCACCCAGGTAAGTGCCGGTCTCTGTGACGGTGCGGTCTCGCTAGGTGGCAAATAGGATCCCTTCCCGGCGGAGCATCCTAGGGGCCAGAGCTGAGGGGCCCTGAGGGATGGCTAAAGGGACAGGGCACAGAGCCCAGATGTGGGGCGCAAAATGAGGGCTTCGAGGGTTTAGAACAATGAGTTAGTCCTTCAGACCACGTGGTCACTGTGCTTGGTCACATGTGCCCAGAGCAGGCATAGACGATGCTTCGCGCCCCAGGGCCGGGTCAGTGGGCGGTGAGTGCAGCCCATGACATTCCCCACGGCTCTGACCCACACGAGCTAACTTTACCGAGTTCGGGGCTCCGTGTATACGAGGCAAAGTTACAAAGTCTTCAAAAATAAGACAGACGAGGAACGGTTCAAATAATACGATTACTAAACCGAGAGAGGAAGGTGGCTAATGATTTCAAGGTCATCAGACCTTTAAAAGGCTAGGAAACGTCTCTGGATTTGAGTTCAAAGCGATTAGACATAATAAACCCAAAGGAAGAACCATTACAATGATTAGTAGTAGTGTGCTGACAGCATACTGAACCACACACACACACACACACACACACACACACACAGCAACGTGCAGCACCAGGGCTGGGATCGGAAATAAGCCCAGAAGCTGAGGCTCACATTTCAGTTTTAGTTTCTAAACGATTTCCAAGTTGGGATGTCAGAGAAAGCAAAGGTGTCCCCCGAGGCCACACGGAGAGGAAGGGCAGTCGGCACGGACTCACGTTCTGCTTCCTGCTTTTTATTTGATTTAATCCTTTGGGGGACAAAAGGTAACAGTGCTGATGCGCAGGCCAGCCCGACGCCAGCACACGAGGGATTTGATGACTTCTGTCATTTCTGTGTCTCTGTGATCGTGTGTGCTGCCGTGAGAGAGAGAGAAACAGAACCTAGCGATGGGTTTGCCGAGACCCGGAGCCCTCTCCCTGCCAGAGAAAGCACTGTCCCTGGGCCGTCAGACAGAACCAACCGACGGACGTTTGTTTTCTACCCGGTGCCGGACCCTTGACAAGGTGCTGGGTCATGGAGTCGAGCTGGGTGGGAGACTGGGGTAAGGGACAGAGACAAAACTTGGGGGTCCAATAGGGACTACTGGGGACTGCATGCTCCCCCTGGAACCCGACGCGAGCATTCTCATCGGCCTTCTGAGCGTTTTACCTACAGAGAACGGGGGGATTTTGCTTCGCGCCCTCCCACTCCTGTCCCCGCTCTGCGCGCGCCCTAATCCCCGTATATGTCATTCTCCACCCAGCCACACTCCCTGCTCCTCCCCGCGCGGTCTGCAGAGAACTCGTAAATGTCATTGGTCACGAAGCCACTCCCCATGCTTGCCGGGGTCACGAGTCTGCTTTCAGATGGGTTCACGGCCATGGTGTCATAGTCACAAGATGTGTCACCAGGAGTGGCTCCTCCCGAACACACTCGGAATGAAATGTTCTTCAGGTCGGGCCGGGGCTCGGCCAAGTCAGCCTCGCTTTGTTTCCGGATGACGTTGTAGACCTCCAGGTCCGGGCTGGGCCCTCGAGGAGGAGAGGGCCACCTGGGGTGCGGCTCCTTCGTGCTGGGGCCTGGCTGCTCCCGATTCCTAGGGGGGAACGAAACCACGGCGGAGCATCTTAGACAAGGGCACGGGACTCCCCCTGTGCTCCCAGGTGGGGCGGGGGGAGGTCATCCCGGCCGCGCTGTCCTCACCTACCTAAACTTCCGGCTCGGGGCTTTGGGGTGGGGTGGGGTAACCGAACGGGAAAGTGTCCTTATGTCCAAAGCCGTTGTGCATCTATCATTCACTGTGCCGGAGCCTAGAACACAGGTGCTTATCCTGGGGTCCCCAGAGCTCCTGTGGTCCCCAGAGGGTCCCCATGTAGAACTGGAGGGGGGGAAATGTCACGTTGCAAAAACTCATCTCTAAGTGAAATTTAGCATGTCCTTCCATTCTCGGGGTGGTGAGTAAACCAGAGAATTAACGCTATCTTTGACTTGACCGCCAACAGGAATCATAGCTATTTCATCACCGCAGTTATACTAGATGCCTTAACGTATTTTGTGCTCATCCAGACTTCAAAATGATGGTACGTGTATCCGCCACCAAGTAGAGAGGCATGAAGAGGGCTGACAAGCACTACCGTATCACGTTGTCATTCTTGGAGATGTTTTGCTAAACTCTGTATCAGTATAATTGCTTCCCTTGCAATCCAGTGCATTTTGTTTTATGCATTAAAATATACTGTTCTGGGAAGGAGTCCACAGGCTTCCCCAGACTGCTGCAGGGGTCTGGGGGACACGGAGAAGTTCTAAGACCTCTGAGATAGACCCCAGCTTTAGTGTCACTGTTCCCAAACCCTGGTGAGGGGCTAGACAGGAGGGAAGGGAGGTCAGGACCAACCGCGGACTAAAGCAGTTGGAAAACGTAACTTTGTGAACTGAATTCTGTTTCCAGATTCAAAGGAATTAGCTAATAAACATGATCACAGTAAGGGCTAACATTTCTGAGTCTTACTCTGTGCCCATTCTGCATGTATTAATTGCTCGAATTCTGATAATCCTAGAAGGAAGTTGTTACTAAATGAAGTGTGATAGGTTCTACATTGGCATCCTACTAATTTCTCTCAAATTGGTCACCAAAGGGCATCAAATCTTAAATTGAAACTTAGTTGTTCCATTGTAAAAGGGGGGTACCCGCCTTCTTCTAGGTATGTCATGATGAAGGGGGATAAAACTGTAGCTGCGGAGAGCTCTGGGCACCTCAAAAAAGGTGGCAGGTGATCCACAAACAGAGGTGCCCTAGGCTACGTAGTGTAGCTATGGGGTAGCAGTCCATCATTGTGTATTCAATCGGAAGAAACTCCAGGAGAAGGATTTGACGGTGTCATTGTGAGCAGCGTACTGCGTTTTAGACGGTGGCTCGAATGCTTCGGGACAGTTCATTTTCCTGTGGCTCGCTAGTCATTCCTTCAGTCACCCAACAAAAGGTTTTGGAGTGACAGCATACATTCATGAGGGCACTCTGCTGCATAACGAGTGGACACACAGGAGGTGGATGACAGTGTCACCCATCACGTCCCTTGAAATCTTCCACACACACAGAATGAAAGGGGGTAAGATCACACTCTTAACCACGATAAGCCCAAATGCTCAGTGGCTCTCATGCCTCGAGCACGGCAGAGGATTGAGTCTCAGATCTGCCGTGGTGGCTCTCCTGGAGCTCCTGTGACTTTCAATGACATAAGCAGGGCAATGCCCAGATCTTAGAAGAGGTCAGAAGATGCAAAGGGGTACACGAAGGTTTTACTTGCCTCCTCCTCCTACAGATCCAAACCCAGCACACAACCGTGGTGACGACAAGGAGCAGGAGAAGGGGAATGCTGGGAATTAGGATGTAGGCGAGATTCAAGGCAGCTTCTGAAAAGGAAAGAGCACAGGGTCAGTGCCAGCCCTGTTTTCGGTGCTTTAAAGGGGCGTCATCAGCACCCGGCTTCCCACAGAGCGCCTTCCTGGGGCAAACAGACACACGATTGCCCAGTGAGCCAAGTCTTCCAGTTTCAATCAGTGGGCATTTCCCCACCCATTCTATTCTCCTACGTAATGGAGAAAAGAAGTTTAAATTTTTGGGTCTCGTGCAAAAATATCAGAAGGGCAGTTTAGGTTATCAAAAAAAAATTTTTTTTTGTTTTTTCAGGGGGAAAGAGATTCCTTGTTCTTCCTCTCCCTTGCGTGGGTGGTGTTGATGTCTTGGACTCTAAGGACAGAAGTGGGTGTTCCAGAGGTGGGGAGGGGACAGGGAGGGGAAAAGAAGCAAGGCCAGAAGCCTCCGAGTTATGACGACCAGGAAAGAGGTCGCATGAGCATGTGAGTCAGAAGATAGAACCTTCCCAGCATTTCTGAGACTTAACTGGGTCCAGCTGGGGGCCCGAGCAGTGACTGTGGAGGGTGCTTCCAAGTCTGCTTTCCTGTCCAAGTCTTAGAACCAGAGAATTTTCCCTCCAGGGGCTTTGGGAAAAATCAAGGGTTAGGGACTGACCCCTCTCCTGCTCCTCCTGGTCCAAGATTCCCAGCCATTCAGGGGTTGTTGTTTTGATTTTCTGGGAAGCTGCAAAGTGACAGTGACCAAGGGGGGAAAAAAGCCCCAAACAAAACCCACTTTAAATAACAAAAAACAATAAAAAGCCACCCACCTCTTCCTGGCACTCTGTACTTTTATCAAAACATTCTCACATGTTATCTGTGGTGTTGTAATGAATTTGATTCGCCTCTGTCCCTGCTTCCTGGGGTGGTGGTGGGGAGGCTCTAAACCTTTACAGTTTACCAACTAATAGGAGTGACTATTGTTCATGAGCCCCTCAGACCAGATCAGATCTTATGCCCACACGGTTTCCTCAGGATGGGGGCTGGGAGGAAGGGAGTGGGGCCTGGAGATGGACTTCAATGGCATGGCCAGTGATCCAATCAGTCACGCCTATGTAATGACATCTCAGGAAACCCTCTGCACCCCAAAGCTCCTGGAGCTTTCTGGTTGGGGAACACACAGGTGTCAGGAGCATGAGAAAGCATGCTGATTCTAGAGAGTTACACAGGAGCTCCCCGTTTGGGACCCTCCCAGCCCTCACCCTATGTGCTTTCTTCACTTGGCTGGCCCTGATTTGTCCCCTTTATAATAAAATGTAGTTGTAGGTATAGTATTTTCCTGAGTTCTGTGAGTCGTTCTATCAAATTAATGAACTGGAGGGGGTTGTGAGCACCCTTTGGGTTTAAAGCCAATGGATCAGAAGTGTGGGTGGCCTGGGGACCCCCAGAACTTGTGACTGATGTCTGACAGTCTCATTGCAGTGTGAGCCCTTAACCTGCCGGGTCTGCACTAACTTGGGGTGGCTAGTGTCAGGATGTAATTGCCATATTGCAATATCCTGTTTCATTTTATGGACACAGTCTCTCAGGTAGGTGAGAAAAATAGTACTTCCATTATGCAAATGTTTAAGTGGAAGCACAGAGAAATAGTATTTTTTTTTTTTTTTTTTTTTTCTTTTTGGTTTGTGGGTAGCTCCCTGACTGGGAATCGAACCCAGGCCGTAGCGCCGACAGCGCCAGCGCCAAAGCCTTAAGCCACTACACCACCGGGAACTCCCTGTTTTTTTTTTTTTTTTTTTTTAATAAAGTTGTCTGGTGACAAAAACCCAGATCTCCCTCTTGACACTCAAGGTGAGAGTCAAGGTCGACAGTCCATTAGCACCTTAATTTATCACCCCATTTAAAAAATCTTTTATGATTTAACTTTTAAAATGTTTTCACCTATTTCCTCTATTTGTTTCCCAAGTGAATATTGATCGTGGATGTTCCGCATCACGGCCTGGGTCTTCCGTTCTCACTTCTCTGTGTCACGGCCTGGGTCTTCCGTTCTCACTTCTCTGTGTCCGTTTTCTCAGCTTCTGCCCGCCCCGCTCCTTCCCCATTACCTCCGGGCGGTTCCCAAGGCTCTGACTTCACCAGATTGTCCACCCTCTGCCTAGTCTAACCTTCTCAGTGGTCTTAGGACAGCTCCATTCGCACATTTCCCCGATGAAAGCCAACACTGAACACAGTTTTTGCAAAGTCACAAATGCCCTGTCTGGTCCCATGATGAAGGAGGTGTGGGAAAGGGGAAAGAAGGGAATGTCACCATGAGGAATTTGTGATCAGGAGCGTCCCGTCATCTATTGTCCCCGGGAGAGTTGTGTATATACCTTTGTTTTCTTTAAATGTTTCTCTGGCCTCTTCCTTCTCTATGTCTTCTGCAAGTGTGGGTGTGGCTGGCTCTGCTCCTTCACCTGGAGACAGACATATGCACTTGAGAGCCTGGAGAAAGGCATCAGAAGCCAGATGTTCCCCGAGGTCCTACCAGTTCAAGGTGGGATGCCAAAAACCAGTAGCAATTTGACCAGGGCCGTTTATAAACATAGAAAAGTCAAGGGTAGAATCTGTTGGTGCAGAGTTTGAATGAGCTTCATCTTCCTGGGGAGACTCTCGCTGCCAAGAGTCAAGCGGTTGGCATCAAGGCACCTGAAGTGCTAAGGTGCTAAGGGGCAGGGCCGATGACTCCCTTTTGGGACCACACGTGATCGGTTTGGCTCACTTCTTGTAATGATCGAGTTCTTCCTTTCATAGCGTCAATAATGACGAGTAACATTCCCAAACCGAATTTGCAACTACTCCTTTTCAGCTCTGAGAACTAGGTAACGCTGGAGAGTGAGACTACTCATCTGCGTGTGGCTGGGTGTGGCTTATACGCGTCCAAATGGTCTGGTTAACACCAGTGGTCTTCCTGTTGTGTATCTGGTCTAAAGAACATATGGTTCCAAACCTATAAAGAAAGGCTGTGAAGGAGCCCAAATTAACCCAAATCTCAAAAGACAGGCTTACCTCCCGGCCCTGTAGTTGGAGCTGTTGGTTTCTCTGTAACAGAAACAAAAACAAACACAATGACTCAATTTCCATGCATCCGTGTGACACTGGCCAGACCATGACATCCATCTTTTTTGCTTATCAATCAGTCATGCAATGAACTGTCTTAGACAAGTGCTACTCGATGCCAGGAATGGGGTTAGGGAGTCAAAGAATCACTTGTACACGAAGGCTAGTCTTCCTCAGCTTTGCTTGGGCACTCTTTGCTTTTTTTAAAAAGTATTTTGAAATTTTAAATATGGGAATTTCCAAACATACATAAAAATAGAAAGATCGGTGTAACGACCCTCTAAGCACCCTCACTCGGCTTCAATTCTTACCAACACAGGGCTTGTGTGGTTCCGACAATAATCCATAATTCTCCCCAACTACACTCAGGCTTGGATTATTTTAAAGCAACCCAAGACATTTTAACAATTTCCACTGAGGATGTTTTAGAAAGCAACAAACACCAATCTCCAGCTGGTGGAAGTGGTTGGGAGGCGAAGTAGCTCGCTGGCCAGCCCCTGGGTAGAGCCTGGTGACCTGGAACCCTAAGTCATTTTAAATAGTTCAGAGCTCTGGGGAAGCCAGGTTGCACAGAGACTTACACACATGTTTTTACTTTGGGCTGGGAGTGCGTCACCTCTTGTAGTGACTTTCACTTGCGGGTGCTAATCAGATGCTCTGAGTTCATAGGGATGGAGTTCTTAAGGGCAAGATTTTAGAATTTACAGTCCTAAGGCCAGATGTCAAGGCTACTCAGAAAGAAAGGGTAATCATCTTCCCATCAGTGAGGGAGTTTGTAGAGGTGATGCGAATCCATTCGTTGATTTTAAAAATACACACAGACAGTGCATGCCACATGATAGAAACATCATCATGTTCTGTTTTATAAAAATAAACAGTTTATCCTGATAAAAGACCAATGAGGTAGGTGCTGTTATCAACCTGATTTTGCACACTAGGAAACCGGGGTACAGGAAGATCAAATAACTTTTCCAAAATCTTGAAGTAATAAGTAGCTGAACTGGGATTTGAATCAAATAGATTCTGATGAAAATTGAAATCACAAAAAACCAACTCTGAGCTAGGAAGTGGAGATGCAATTGCAAATGAGAAATGGTCTCATCCCTCCAAGGCTCTTAAATACTGTAGTTTGGCCATAAAGTATGGACATACAGGACAGTATTAATAAATATTGATTTTGTAATCTTATATTACAGTATAGTCAATAGCATTACATGATCTATTCATTTTCCTGTCCCTCCACGGTTCAATTCGCTGGGCAAAACCTTAGGACACAGCACATCCGTGCACCATTTCCTTTACTCTGCAGTGAGTCTGCAGCACACGGTCCCTGATGACTTGTCTGTGACTGTCACGGAATCCCCCTGGGCCTTTAGCACACCCCAGATGAAATCAAGGGTTCAGACCTGTCTGGCCCACGTGCCACCTACTCCATGTGGTCGTGCCGTCAAGTCTAGATTTAGATTTTATTCAACTGGTCCCTTGCCACCCTGGCATCCTGGATGGTGTGCCATCTTGTTGGACATATTGGATGACCATCCCTTAGTCCATCCAGGAGAGGGATTTGGTGGTCAAATGTATGTTTTAAGACCTCCTGCCAACCATGTAGTGAAGGGGACAGACTCGTAAACAGGCAGTTAAAGTACTGTGTGTGCGCGTGGTGCTGTGGTCCTCAGTGGGAATGCCTAACCTCGCTTTGAGGGGCCCTCAAAGGTTACCCAGAGGAAACTATTTTTTAAATTTCTTATTTTGAACTAATTTCAGATTTATGACAATCTGCAAGAATAGTACAAAGAATTCCCGTATATCCTCCACCCAAATGTTATCATTTATCACATTTCATTTATTTAACTATTCTCTGTATGTATACATCTGTATTTCTATCTATATACCTATATTGTCACTTATATCTCCATATAGACACATATAGGTACAAAAACATATACTGACACATGCATAACTTTTTGTCTTGAGAGGAAGTTGTAGACCTGGTCACACTGCATTCCTAAGTACTTCGGTGTGTAATTTAGAAGGTGGGAGTGGTGGACAATCTCTTACAGAACCACAGGATAGTGATCAAAACTAAGAAATCAGAATTGATATCCTATTACCTAACCTACAGACCTTATTTAAATTCTCCCAATTGTCCTTTATAGCAAACCATCACCCTCATCCCCACCACCACCACCACCATCATCATCATCATCATCATCACCATCATCATCCAGGATCCAACCCACAACCACCTGTGCACTTAGTTGTGACGACAGAAGGTGACGTTCACCCTGAACCTGAAAGGTGAGAAGGAGGTGGCTGAGAAAGGAGAGGGGTGGTCCCAGCGTGGAAATAGCAATTGCGAGCTCTCCAGTAACATCATAGAGTGCAGAGGGGAGCGGGGAGGGAGGGGAGAATTGAGGCTGGAGGAGGGCACGGGTCTGACCACACCTCTGATGGCGTGCTAAGGTGAGCTGCTCATGAGGATGGGTGGTCACGCAAAGGCAAGGTGTCCCGGGGGGCTCCCTTAGCCTTTGGCTTCTGACTGGGCTTAAACAATGGGGGGCAGAGGAGGAGATGAGAAAGCAGGAGGAGAGGAGGCCCTGGTGTTTATCCCTAGACCCTCCTGCCGCCTCTCGGTGGGCTGCCAGGAGCTGCGTTGTATGGTTACGGCTCCTGTTGGGTGGCCCCTCTCCCGTGACCCCATCCTTTCTCTGGGTTCCACTAAAGCCGCTCTCTCCCCTCCTTTCGGCCTCTGGGTAGTAGCAGCTTCCAGTGGTGGCCAGTCCCTGGGCACTTGGCCATCTCCTGCCCTGTGCCCACACCTCTGCAAATACCCTTTTACCGCGCTCTCCTCATTAAACCTTTCCATCTGTGTCCTGCCAAGACTCAGTTTAATACGGGTAATAGCCCAAGTACTACAGAATATGATTAAAAAAAAAGAACTAGGTGCAGAGGCCAAAAACAGAAGGATGTGAAAACTGTCATAATCTCACATTTCAAAAAAACTGTTCAAAAAGTGCAGAGTGTAAAACCATGGCTCGAATAGGGTAGAACGAGCCAAGGTGATGGGGAGTCGGTTGGTGGCAGACGGCTGCGCTCCGTGCTCTGAAGGGCGGCCTGCTGGCAGCCTCCCGCCTGGGACCGCTCCGTCTGGGCGTGGTGGCGGGAGGGCCACCTCTCTGGGGAAAACAGTTCATCTGAGGGGGTGAAAGAGGCGAGAAACCTTGTAGCAGCGCCCGACGCAAGCCACTGTGAAGTGAGACACCTAACCACCCCCCGGTACGACTACCACGTCCTCCTACTCCTGTCGGGGACGATGCAGAGTCCGTGCCGAGCCGTCGGCTTCAAAGAGGAGAGGAACTTCGGGGACAGAGCAGAAATGACTCCAGTCTAGACCCCAGTGTGTTAGGACGGAGGAGCCGGGGAGCAGAGAGTGGCTCCGGTCCCGCAGCCAAAACCCCGAGCGGCTCTGGAACCAAACATCCGTGAGGGATGCTGCAGGCACGGGACTTTGCGCAGGCTCGTCGCGGGGCGACACAGTCACAGTGACACCGGCCTGTTTTATCAGCTGCCTCCCCTGCTCGGGACCCTGCGTCCTTAGAGCCTCGGACAACCCCACAGGCCTCGCGGAAGCCCCGGCCGGCTGCCCTTCCCGCTCCCTCTCTAAGCCGAGGGAGGAGTGAGGGTTCGTACCGGCCACGGAGGGGACTTTTCGTGTCCTTCGTCCCTTCTCCTATCACCTGAATTGCTCCTGGGCTAGCATGGCTCCTCCAGGACAAGGCGTCACTGCGTTGTCCCCATCAGAACCCCCAGCGTTTAACGTGGCTGGCGTTTTGCGGCGACCAACCCCTGGCACCAGCAGCTGCTCGTGCCATGAGGGGGACTTGAACATTCAGGCCCAGATCCCGACCTTGAGAGAGGGCTCCTTACCGTCCGAGTATTTGCAGATGAAGTTGTTCTTGGTGGAGCACCGGTCGTCGTTCCACTGGAACAGGTAGGGGCCCCCGACGCCGGCGGGCGCCGATGGCTGGTGGTACATGACCACGCAGACCTCGCCGCCGCAGGAGGGCTCATCCACGTACCAGTTCCTGCGGGGAAGGGGGCCACAGTGGGGGCGACCGGGGAAGGGCCGCAGGGGCCTCGCAGCCGTGGCCTTCCCATCGGATCCCACTGTGCCGGGAGCTCACGGTTCTGCCTCTGAACACGGCCCAGAGGGAGAGGGAGCACCCGGGCCGGCCAGCAGGGAGCAGCGCGCACTCCTAGGGGGCCTCGCAGTCAGCACCTGACATCGCCGTGGCCTCTGGGCCGGGAGGACGACGTCTGAAATGCCCCGTGACGTCTGCAGAGTAACCAGGACGGAAAGCCGCTCACAGGGCCAGTGTGCACGACCTCACTTCTTTCTTGCTTTTTGACAACTGGGTTGGTTTTTAGAAAGCAGATGTGGTGGGAAGGGGCACGCCGTACCCGGTCCGGAGCTCGCCCTGCTGCCCATCTCCTCCCACTTTTCAGCTGGCCGAAGCTGCCTCCCCAGCCCTGGGAAGCAGATGGAGAATTCGAGCACCCGAGCAAGACCTGCCAAAATGCAGAGGCTGGCAAGGCTGGTGAGGGGGTGGGGACCAGAACAGGAGCCCTCGTCGTCGTCTTTGTCCTTGTTTCCTCTTCCTCAGGCTGACAAGCCCCTCTGTCAGCCTCTCCTGCTAGATGCCCTGTTTTCGCCCCGCTAGCTCCTGGGAGGGGGTGTTAAGAGCCTCAGCTCCTCTGTCAGTGCTACTTGGAATTAAATGGTGCCACCACTCAGTCGGGTATGTGGGTGCCAGTTTAAGGCTTCGGGTTCATTGGAAAGTCTAAGTGCTGTGAGCACCCAGCCTGTGCACTGACCCCGGGCACCGTGGTCTGCGTGGCTCCTTCCGGAGGGTTTCCTTCTGGCACTCAGCTCGTAGCCAGCGCTCTGCCTAACTCTTGTCTGAGCCCCGCCTGAGGAGACAGCTAAGAGACAGGTCCCCCCGGTAGCACCCCATCATGGCTCTGTGTGAGTGCTGTGTTGCCGTCCACTACAAGGAAGACCCTTTGCTGTACCCACTGGGTTGAACGTATCTGGGCAGCAGCTGGGCACACAACCCTGCGTGGGCACTATGCCTGGACAGGCGGGGGCCCCTCCGGAGCGGGGCGCTACACCTCATTAGTTACCTCCAGGCCACTTTCCAACCCCGTGGCCGGGCCTCGTATCCTGACTCGTTCTCCTTCCCACTGGCCTTATGGCCTCGTGCTATTTCATTTCACAGGTGACAGAATGGATGACGTGTGACACCTGGCACCTAGCGTCTGGCCTTGAGTCAGCTTCCGGGCTCGGAACCCGCCGGTAGGAGAGACCAGCTTCCCAGGAGGGAGGGCCCTGCAACTTTGCAGCAGGTGCACATGGTATAATGTGCCCAGACTCCCAAAGGGACCCGTGACCCCTTATCCAAGTAACCATACACTGGGACGAGTGGCTTACCTAAACAGAATGAGGACTGTGGGACATGGTGTCATCGAGGCTGCCCGTTAGAGTCGGGGCAGATGTTAGGTGGAGTTCCGGGCCAGGACCAGCTCACGGGGGTGGGGGTGGGGGGTACTCAGCTAGTGTTAACCCCCCAGTCCCCAAATATGCGAATTGAAAGCCTCCGGGGTAAGAGTTAAACTAGGGGAGGAGGTTAAGTGGAAGCTTCTGGAACTGTGCTCTTCCCACTTTCTCTAAGACGGTAAATAAAAACAATGTCTAGAGAACGCCTGGGCGGTATTCCTCATCGCATCTCTCTTTAACTCACTGGTGGGCCTTAAACAATCAGGCAGACACAGTGACTCAGCCCGCTGACGTCGGCCAACTGGTGACCAGGCTGGCGGGCCCTCTTCCTCCCTGGCTGAGTGCTGTCCAGCGAGCCGGCCGCTGTGGCTGCCCCCACTCACCTGAATGGGGCCGTGCTGCCATCGGTCCAAGTGTAAAGGTCCTGGCACGCCGTGCCGTTGTCTTGCTTCTCCGCGCGCCTCCGGAGCCCAATCCAGAAATCCCCGTCAGATGGCAGGAGGTTCTCGATGAACTTCTCCATCAGCTTCTGTTCGTCTTCGGACTCGATGCTGACCAGCTGGCCCCCATCCCTCCGGCACGCTGCTCGGGCTTCCTCAAAGTCCAGTCTTCGCGAAGCCTCGTGAAAGTAAATGACTTTGTAACAGGGCCTCTGTGTCCCGCCCCGGCAGACCAGTTGTCCTAGAAGAAGGAAACCGGTCTATTTCAGTGTCCCCCAGAATACACCAGGGGAGGGATGCTCAGAGGCCCATGGATAAAGCTATCCCTGGGCGGGAATTCTGATTACTCATCAGTGAACTGTTCCCATGTCCGTTGGGGTCCTCGGGACAACACCCCCTGCAGCCCAGAGATGCCACGAGTGAAACTCTGCCACGTGGGGACTCCATGTTGTGTTTGTTCCATTACAGATCCTTGAAAAGCAGACATTTTTGACTATCCTTTGAGGGACAGGCAGGGGAAGATTCACAATTTCACTTAAGGGCACACAAATCCCACTTTCGGGACAGGAGGGCGTCTCGGGGGTAGTGTGGCTCGGAGTGAGTCACCTCTGTTTGGTTCGTTCAGGTGAGAGACGTGAAGACGGGTAGGCGCACCTCCACCCTGGTGCCCACCGCTGGTGTGGCAGGACTAGGAATTCACTCAGCCTGTGGCATAGGCAGTAGCTGTGAGGAGCAGATCTGTGGGGTCTTCTGCTACTGACCTTGCCTAAAGACAGCAGCTAAGGTCTACGGAGCCGTCACTATGTGCCATGAACTATGCTAAGGGCTCTTAGGTTTCTACAGTCTTCCTCTCATCGAACTCTCTCAGCAGTCTCCTGATGGAGGCATTGTTTACGCCCCTCTTTATGGACGAGAAAAACCAAGGCTTAGAGAGTCAGTGACCTGGCTAAGGTCACAGAGCTGCAGCCGCACTGACAGAATCAGGACCCAGGCCCAATGGCAAAGTCATGCCCATGACCGCTCAACTGTATTGCCCACTGTCCACGCCGCCCCGGGCTCAGGTTGCTCTGGGAGCCAACCCAATGTGTCCCATCTGACTGACACCTGAAACCAGTTCAGACAAGCAGATGGGATTCCACTGAGGTGCCGATTCACTCCCTGTTCACCAGTACGTGCCCCTCCCCCCAGCTAGTGTCGGGGTGTCTGAAACGTGAGCCTCATTACTCCTTGGTTTAATGTACACGGATGGAGTATCCACGTGCCTGGAGCCGTGCGAGGGGCTGGAAACACAGAAACAAACGCCGGTTCCGAGCCCACTGGCACAGGCAGCACGTACTTTGGGGTCCAGATGTACAAAGTGAAAGCCCAGTTCCCACGAGGGGAAGCCCTTGCACTTGGGGAGCCAGAGCATGGGCTGTGGGTGTGAAGGTTGCCACAGAGCGAGAGAGAAAGGGTTCTGGTGTGGGAACCTCTTCCCAGACCTCTCGGAGTGTCCTCACTCCCCTCCTGGTCCTGCAGCTGTGCGGGGAGCCAGAGAGTGTCGCTGAGTCTCAGTTCTGTCCGGAATATGGGGCAAAGGCCGCAGGTCACTGCGTTTCTGTGCTAACTGGGCCCGGAGCACTTACAGATGAGCCAGAAGGCGCCCGCCATGTCTTATGTTCCACTGCTTCCTTCATCGCTTTGGCCAAGAAGTTCTCAATAAACAAGTTAGTAAGAGGCTCCTTTCTCGGTAGTTCTGCTGTCGCTGCATAGAGAAACCCGAACAGGACTGGTCCCTCCGCGAAACAGGAGGCCTCAAACGTGAGGCTTCTCACGCACGAGGTGTCCCAGAGGGAATGGGACCGCGGGCCCGAGAGGCCGGGCCGCTTCTGGGAGCCCGGAGAGGTGGCTCCGAATGGGGCAGACCCCCGAGGCGCGAGGCCCAGGGACCCTCAGCCTGGCCCCCAGCTAAACAGAAGCTGGAGTCGGGTTTCCTGGCAGCCCCCCCTTTCCTACCGTTGGCTCCTGTAGAGGCGTTTCCTGTGCGGTCCAGGCCGGTCGCACACGCGAGTCCGGGGGCGGGAGGTGTCAGAGCTGGCGGGAGGCCCGGGGCAGGTCTGGTTCCCCTGCCTCCAGGAAGTGTCTTTCTCTTCCCATTTGCAGGAAGGGGAAGGGCGGCGGGGGGGTTTGTTCCCCGGGGCTGCAGCCCTGCCCGGGCAGCCTAGCTCAGCCACCCGCCGCGTTGGCCGCCCCGCACCCCGCCCGGCCCGACGCCGGCTTCAGGCGCCTTCGGTCGGCGGCGCGGGCGCGGGGCGCGGGGCGCAGGGGTCCCTTCTCCATCCCGCTTCGGGCCCGGCTCCCGCTTGCGAGCGGGCGGCCCCGCGGACGGAGCCCGGGACCCTCCCTCCCCGACCTGGCAGACGCCAAAGCGCGGCACCGCCTCTGAGGTCCCCGCCCGCGGCTGCGGTGGCTCGGCCGGAGGCGGTCACTGCCCGGAGCCAGGCGGGGCCTGTCCCGCGCCCGCGGGGCGGCGTTTCCGATCTCCAAGCGCTCTCATTCGGGCGCTGGATCCAGCCAGCCTCCCCGCGGGACGGAGCGGGACTAGCAGGCTGGGCTCCCACGGAACCGTCAGTCCAGAACCGCGCTGCGCCCGCTGTCCCCCAGCGCCCGGGACGAGGGAGTTGGCGAGCCCGCCCCGCCCTGGGGTCCCGGGGGTGGCTTCGCGCGCTCCATGGAGCTGGCGGAGGGGGCGCCTCCTGGGGCGGATTCGCTTACTGTCCTACTTCGCCTGCGCCCCCCGAATTCCCGTAACCCTGGGCCGGGATGGACTTGGAGCTCTTGGGGCTATGCACGGAACCCGCGCGGGTCTCCACTGCGGGGCGATGGCTCCCCTAGAAGCAGGGCACGCCGAGGGCTGTCCCTTAGTGGGGTGGGGTGGGGGGGAGGCTCTCTCCGCTGCGCGGGGGCCCGGGAAGAGGCACGGCGTCCCTGAGACGGTCGGCAGCCGCTGGGGTGCCGTGGGGGCATCAGCGAGCCCGCCCGGGGACCGGCCGCCGCCCCGGCGCGCGCACTCACCGCTCAGCAGGCGACCCGTCGCGCCGCGGGGCCCCGCTAGCAGCCCCGCCAGCAGCACGGCCCGCAGCGCCGCTCCCAGCGGCATGGCCCGGCTCTGGGGCGCCCTCGGGCACCGGGGCGCTCCCGCGGCGGCGTGCACAGCGGCCGCGGCCGCAGCGGCATCTCCGGAGGACCGACGGGCCCGGCACCCGGAGGAGGCGGGGAGGGCACGGAGCCAGCCTGCCGCCACCCCCACCCCCCGCCCCCGCCCCCTGGGACGTCACCGCGGGGAGGGCAGCCCCGCCGGCTGACCCGTCCCCCCCCAGCCTCCGCGGGGCGCCCGACTCCCGGCCCGCCGCGGGGGAGAGAGCGGAGGAGGGGAGCCAGCTCCCCGCCCCACTGCGAGTCTTCCAGGGAGACCGACCCTGCGTTTGCCTCGGGGAAATCCCTGGCCTGGCCGCTCTGTGCCTACAAACAGGGCCTCGTCTCCCCCAGCCTCCCGGGGGGTGGGGGCGTACCCAGCTTCGCCCAGCGCCTGTCCCTCTGCAAAAGCGTGCCTGGCCGGCCCAGCTCTCAGGATGGGCTCCCCGGAACTGCCACAGTGCCTGTGCTTTACACTTACTTCTCAGAGGACGCGGAATGTTTTCAGATCGATTCGGGCAATAAAGTGTGAGCTTCCTGTCCAAAAACGAAGGGACTCGGGGGCAGAGGGTGGGTCTGGCTTCCTCCCGCAAACCACGCTCCGAGGAGGCACAGCAGAAGCTCCATCTGGGCCACTGATTCCTGGGTTTGGGTCTCAGCTTGAGTCACTGCCATTGTAGACCAACAGGGCAGGGATACAGGCTGGAGGAAGCAGGCGAGTCGGACAATATGGGGACGCTCTGCTACTGCAGCCAACTGTAGCAGCAGCAGGATGGGAACTGACCTTACGGCAAGTTCATTTACAGCCCGTCTGTATGTCCGAATTAGAACATCTCATTCTTTCTAGAAACTGCTGCTGATCACAATGATCAGACCGAGAGCTGCTATGGTGAACATCTGATCAGTTTTGGTTAAATCCTGGCGACACTGAGAGTTACCCTAAGGGTTTTGTGAAGGGTTGGTAAGTCAAGCAGATACTCATTGGAGTATGTAGATAGCTGGGTCCTTCACCTAATGTCCAGTGCAAAAGATTTATTTCCACTATTACAACATTTATTACAAGTTATCTTGGTAAAGTTGGTGAAATTATCTTGGTCCGGGGTCCAATCCTTAGTTTGACCATCTAAGCTCAAACCCAACCTCAGAGAGAATAGAGCTACATCCTGAGAAGCATTATCGGATACACCGATGTTTGCGTTGGCCTCTTGGGCACATACTCTCCCTCTGGGCAAGAGCAGATTCTTCAGTCAGCATGGAATGACAGCGAAGGGAATGGGTTACAGGACGTGACAGTTTCGGCTTTGCTAGCCCGCTCGGTCCAAGTTCACATTAGAGGCCTGTCTGTCTGGCAGACACATCTCCCTGATGGAGTACCTTTTCGTCTGTAGATTGCTGAGATGAGCTTGTCAGTTCATAACTTTCTAAACATCCCTTCACTAGGCCCGACGACCGTCTTTTTGTTCAAAACATTTGTTCTTCAAATAGAACTGTGGCACAAACCCTAGTGGTCCACTAATATCCATTTTCCACTTCACTCAGTGATAGAGTCCCGAATTTTAACCAGACAGGTGCCTCATTTAAAGCCTGTTTCCCAGGCTGCTTTGCAGTTTGGTGTGTCCCTGTGATTGCAAAGTGCACGGAGGTTCTGAGCAGAGCTGTGAGCGCTGGAGCACTGCTGGTGGGACTGCGCAGAGGGACAAATCCTTAACCTTTTCCTTCCCAAAATATAGTAAAGGGCATACCCTCTGAAAGTGAGGGGGGTTGGCACTGGCATTATGTATGTGGGTCTAAGACATAGCAGTGCCGAGCCAGCCGTGCACAGAACTAAAAGCAATTCATTGCTGACTTCGGACAGGTTCCCCGAGCAAAGCAGATTTTGGAAAATGGATTTATTTTTTATAGCAAGGGGACTTTAAATAAGTTTTCAGGACTGCCCTTCATTCCTATTTCCTTATTAATTGTATTTATTGGTCGTTTACAAGTTGGGGCATGCAAAAACCCCTATTTCTTGTTTATCGGATATTCATCATATAGATCAAATATAGCAATTCTGGAACTACCCTTCAAACGAAAACAAGACGAGTAGGAGTCGGAGAATGTGTGAGGTGAGAGAGAGGATTATTGTGTGGCGTCAAATCCGCGAGTATTCAATAAGTACAACAGACACAAGAACCCAGCGACAGGCAGACGTCCTAGAAGTGTTGTCTACTTAACTTTTATTTCCTTGTCTATGTCAGCCAGTGACCCCAGTGATCCTAATAGAAGAGCAGGTTGTTTCAAAAGTGCAGACCTCAGCGAACCATCCTCCACCACGTGTCTGTCACGTTAGTCCAAGCCTCTGACTTGCTCTTGGTCTTCTTTGTCTGACTCCAGAGTCACCTTTCTGTGGGCAGCAACGTGAATCAGTGCCAGGACACAGAACTCTGTAGTGGTGAACGCGACGTGGCCTGAAAGCAACTTTTGTAAGTGTCCCCAGGAAAGATGTACTGCCTCGGACTCCGACTGGGCGTTAGGGTTTGCCGCCAAGTGTAAGCGGCCGTGTAGCTGTGGTCCGTGCCGTGAGGTGGGGTGTGCAGGGCAGGGGGACTGCCTAACGACTCACACTTGGGAGATCTCATCATTGAGACTAGCTTTTCTGGGTTACCCATGGTTCCTTCTGCTCAGCCGTCTTTTGAATGCAAACGCTCCTGGGGTGGGTGTAAACATTGCTAGGAGGGCCTTACTGTGTGCACAGGTCCTAGTTCTTTATCTCTGACAGAAGGGGACCTGGGTTATCTGAAGATCTGTTGGAGATGGTAAGGGGGTGTCTGTGTAGGGAGGGGGTGCAGGAAAGAATGGAGGGAGGAAAGAGTGGGCAAATTAAAGTATTTTACAAGCGTGTCTAAAATATTTCAAAATTTAAAAAAGTTTATAAATTAAGGTGCAGCATAAAAACATCACTTCCTAAATGAGCTAATACTGAACTGTATATGATCTTTTTGAACTAAATTTTTTTTGTTGTTGTTACAAATATTTCTTGAATCCCTACACGCAGGCAGTGTGGTAGGCACTTTGGGTGACCCGGTCTGTCCTGGAGCTTACCAGTTAAGAGTATGTGACAAGTTAAATAACAACTCAAGAGATGATAAGCATCAAATACTTCTAACGTAGGGACAGAAAGTGTGCGATCGATCGCCGAAAGCCTCACACAGTGACTGTAAGAAGCTCAGAGGAGGAAGTGAGACGGAACGGGACAGTGAAAGGAACGAAATTCAAGGCTTTAGGGCAGAGGAGAGAGAAGGGCCAAGCTGATGGGCCAAAAAAAATAAAAAAATAAAAATAAAAAAAAAAATTCTGCAAGTGTTTAGAGCATTACGGGCATTATCTACTCAAACTGTGAGATAACGCTTTACTCTTTAGGTGGATTCACGTGTGTAATAGCTGAAGCGTTCTGATCATTCCTGTAAAAATAGGCTCAGAAATCTAAGTCCCCCCCAGACCGATCGGTTGATGCTATTCAGGTAGCACTCCTCATTCTTTATTTGAATCAGGTAAGTGAATCTTTCCATTGGCCTAGTTTTGTTCCACCCTTAGGAGCCAAGTCTAAATCATCTGACTAAAAAGCAAGGAATCAAGTTGCTGAACGTTATGTGGACACTGTAGCCAAGTGATTAAATGATTTTTCCATTTTCCCCCAAGTTATTAAAATTGGTATGGACACATTCATTTTTCTTCAATTACATTTGATAAAGGGCATAAGCCTTAATACCAAATGAGATAAGAATAAAAATTCTATTCATTTCTAACTATCCTTTTGTTAAGGTAGTATGCAAATAAGTACTTGTCAAATTAAGGTTGAGATAGCCATATTGGTTTTCAGTCATAATACAGAAATGGAGAGATTGTGTTAGGGGGAAGCTCCACTCTTCTGGGCCACGTGTCTGGTCCTGTCCCACCTAACACTATTCCAGGGATAAGGCTATGAACCTGTCACTGTAGCCCTTGCTACATGAATTTAGATTTAGCAACCTTAGGTACGCCATTGGCGATATCGGAATTGACAATCTAGAAGACCTGCTGATGTGCTGATGGCGGGGCTAGGTGGGGTAGGGGACAGGGGAGCTGAGAGGGCGAGGTGAATACAATGACCCAGGAGGAGAAAGGTGGGGAAGAGAATGTGTGCAGAGATTCAAGGTTGATTTACTTTTCCTGTTACCACCAACCTGTGCTTGCACGTTGCACAGATACCGAAGTGGGCACACAGGCTTTCCCGGAGATGAGGAGAAGAAAGTTTATTCAAGGCAAGAAATCTCTACCACAGCAGGTGGATTGTTAGAAGATGTGAGGATTGGGGGCACAGTGAGTAAGAGAAAAATGCTTCTTTATGGGGGAACTAGGAAGGTGAGACTGTTTGACAGACGTGAACTTACTTTGCTTTGTGGACTTTGGCCTTCGGCTTATAAGGAAGGGAAACCAGTTCTTTCTAAAAATAAACAAAACAAAACAAAACATGTAAAACAAAAATAAAAAAGGAAACGCTTTACTTCTTGCACTGACTAAAATTAACTTACTTGAAAAGAAACCTGAGGTACAATGATCACAGAGTTCACAACGGACTAGCTTCTTAAATCTGGGTCAGAAGTGTTCCAGACTGGGGAATTCATTCCCGAGAGTGTGCGTTTGTGTGTTCATAAGTTTACGGGTACTATTACTGTTTTTTATTGTTTGTTCCTCTTCAATTGACATTTGCTTTTGTGTGATCTAAGTAGGATCAATCATTGTAAAACAAATATTAGCACTGAAGTAGCCCGTGTTAATACGCTACGATAAGCCCGCTGACAGCAACAACACATCTCTATGCCAGCAGAGCTACCCTTTCTGGAGATATCTTTGGATTCTCAAGGATTGGCACATTATCTGATATTTATACCCTGTGCCCCTTTAGTATATAGAAGGCTCTGGACCATGGGTCTCTAGATTTAAGGGGTCAATCCATAAAAACTCTGAGAATGTGCCATAGTTCACTGGTCCCAGATAGGCTGATCCGAATGGCTCCTTATCAGTCTCACCAAGATCCTTTCTTCTCTTTGTTTTCTTAGGAGTTGGAGAATCTCATCTCTCCTTTTAGCCTGTTTAAAAGGAAAAAAAAAAGGGATGAGTCTGTTGACTCCTTTCTGAAGCTTTATGTCCATTGAGGGCAGAAATTCTTCCATTATTCCTTCTTGTATTTTTTGACAAAATTAAACATTTTGTTTTTCCATGATACACTTATGCTTTTCATTCATAACATAGTCCAGTCTTTATTCCAGACAATGCTGCTTTACAAAATCATTTGCTTTTGACCCTAAATGCAAAGGGTTTTCCTTGCCCATCTAATAATAACTTTTAGTAAGAGTTTACTACATGGATTATGCTGAGAGTTTTATATACGTCATGTCATTATTTTCTTATAATAACTCAGAAGTTTGACACTGCTAGTACCATGTTTTACAAATGCATCTGAGCCTTACTAAGGTTAACTTGCTTACCCAGGCTATTAAGTGGCAGAATTAGATTCTAAAATAATAGAATAAAAATTAATTTTTAATTGTTATTTCAGGATATTTTTTATTGTAATAGATTTTAGTGCCTAAACAGTTTTACAGTATGATATAGTGCACCAGAAACAAAGATGTCAAATATGATTTGATTTCTGCTTCCTGGACAGGCTTCCTGGGAATGAATAATAAAACTACTGCAAACAATTGTGTCATCCGAGCAAAAGCATCGCTGACAGTCCTAAGAAATCTTGGCCAGGATAGTAACTAAATTCAGTGCTAAGAGAAAATCCTTGTAACTTACCTTATTAGTGGGGGTAAGTAATTTACTCGTTAATTTCACAACAACAAAATAGTTTTTATTTCTAATCATAGTGTTTTGGTTATGTTCATTAGACACTTATAAGATATTTTAATCATTTAATATGTTAATTTTAAAACAATACTGAAGGGTGGTCAGAATTTTTATTTATAATATTTTAATTTTGGATAATTTCTTACACATTTTATTTATATTATTTATATCTATAGATTATGGTTGAAAAAAAGAAATTATGAAATAAAAGTTGATTCCAGGAAATTAGAATATGATAATTTATAAGTTTAATGTCTTATAGAAGGATAATGGATTTTAGTGTCACTTCTAGAATTAAATTGCTTAGTTCTCTACTTTTGGCTATTCAGAGCCAAATGACTTGGGTGAAAACATGCATTAGTGGAGTCAAATACATTTGGGTTTGAATCCCAATTCTGCCGTGTGATTAATGGCAAACTATATGTAAACTGTCCCTCCCGGCTCCCCGGGGTCTCTCCAACAGTAATCACTAATTCATAGGTTAAACGTTTGTGATCTTGGGTAAATCAAAGAACCACGTCTCTGAATCTTAGATTTCTCATCTATAAGGAAGGTTGTTGTGGAAATTGGAAATCATACAAACATTGCTTAACCTAATGCATGGCATACGGTAAGTACGTAAGAAATGGAGGCTACTACATTAGGATGATGATGACAGACAATTTTTCTGTCAGTGCTTTCAGAATTTGGAAGTGTGGGAAAAAGAAGAGAAGGCTGAGTCGCCCACCTTCTGTGCACAGGCGTGGAGGGTTGCCGATGATTCACCCTGTGACCTGTGGCTGAGCTGGCGAACGGGGCTGGAGAGAAGAAAGGAGACACGAGGGGTTCCGAAGAGATGATTTGCCGGCGTTTACGTAGAGCAAATGCCTCTCTCCGCGAAGTCTCCAGCACGTTACAAACTTTCTCCTCAGTTAATATTCGGGTATAAACAACCTCTTAATACACACTAGACTTTAAAAGAAAGGTCCTTTCTTCTTAAGACCTGGTTCTCATATGAACAAAGCATTTCTTCCTTGTCTTATGGTTGAAATGTTTTGACTGAAACATTCATCAAAAATAGCATATGGTAGTGTTTATTTCTCTGATTACCTATCCGCATCACCAAAAGAAAATTTCTCTTGGCTACCATAGTATAAAAGCTGAATTATTGAATTTAATTTTAAGCATATCTTAGAGCAGTTATTGCCTTGATTCCAAAATCAGCTCTTTGCTTAGTTACTTGGCGACCATCCCAATACTTAGAGAACTGAGAAACTCTTGAAACCAGTATGGTGCGGTAGTGGAGCACCTTGGCTCCATTATTAGATGGACCCAGGTTCAAACTCCTTTGACTACACTCTAGCTGTGCGACTTAGAAAAAGTCACATGTTTCAGCTTCAGCTCCCTAACTGTAATAATTACAATGCTTCTCAGACAGAATGGTTTTGAGGATTAAGTGAGAATGTGAGTAAAAGGTCTTACAGTTTGTATGCTATGTAGTTAGTTCTCAAAAATATTATTATATAGTGAGAGAAGCATATGGTCTGAAAGGGGGAAAAAAACCATGAAGAAAACAGACTAAGCAGCACTGGGAGAAATATATCAATTCAAATGGAAATTTAAAAAATGCTTTATTCTTTCTATTGACTATAAATGCAATAGATGCTCGTGGCATACACATCAAAAATGTGAAAAAAAGCACATAAAAAACCAACATTTCTACAAATCCATTGCTGAATCTTCATATAAGTTTAAAATTTCTTAATGTAAAAATTTTAGAAGAATGTTAAAGAAGCTGAAAAGTAAATAACTTTATAAGGATTTAAAAATAATGCATCCAAAGGGGGAAAGGTAGTTAGGGAAGCGGTGCGCCAGTCCAAAAATCATGATCCAAAACACATGCTCACTGATGAAAAAAAATAGCTCAGTGATGAGAAAAAGTGTAAACAATTGTTGAATTATAGGGGTACATGTAAATTGATGAGCTTTCTAAGATCTTGTTTAATGTAAACTAAATATTTGTGATAGGATTTTTAAATTCCAAGATAACTATAAATGGAGTTACACTCTAAAGTGAGACTATTTCCTCAACAGAACCAAGGTTCTATGGTTTTACAACGATTGAGATTATCTAATTTTTTTTCTTGTAGCTCCAGAATTTAATTTTGAATTTCATGCCAATGATTGGGAGTTAAATGCCCTCTAGCATCACTAAGGAATTCTAGTTCTTATTCTGCAGAGTCTTAGTAGGTTCCTTATCTAAACTGTGTTACAAATGCAGCCTTGAGGAAGGTAATAATTAGTATTGGTTTAAGGTCAAACCTACCTGCTCTAAGTAGGAAAGTCTCCCATTTGAGATGGATTCCAAAAGGCTGGACCCACCTTTTTAGCTGGCTGATTCTGATAACAAAACCCTTCAACTGTTCATTGACACCCATTCCCTGTGTCTATTCATTGAAATCTGCTATGCAGATTCTACGATTTCCATAGAGTAAATTTCTATCTCTTATAATGAGATACGGAACTGCTGGATCTCAAATGATCTCCTGTGCATTTTAAAAGGTAGCCTGAACACTCGGCGAAAAGGCCTTCCCCGGCACTAATCTGATTGTTAGAAGGCAGGCCTCATGCATAATCCATGAGGGTATGTGAGAGATGCTGGGGGATTATAAATTAGAGGGAGAAGAAGGCTGACTTGCAGAAAAAAATGCGTGTCTAAGCACCTTTCCATACCTACTGGAAATGGCTTGATCCGGGCTCTGTTCCCAGCTCTGACATACATAATTGTCATAAAAAAAATGACAGCTTACTCCGATGAGAAAAGCCTGTATCAGTCATCACATAAGAGGGAGTTGAAACATTTTTTTTCCTTAAATGTAGGTTTCAATAAAATATGAATGTATCTGTTTTGAAGAAGAAAAATGTGTATTTTCTTGGTTATGCTACACATTTTTCCTTAGTTCTGTTACATATATCTTAAAGCCAATAGTAATTACATAAAGAGTATAGCTTTTGTTTTAAAGCATGCGAAACAATGCATCAAAGTATGTGATATTTAAAAACTACTTTAATGTTGTTTTAAAGGCACTTATTTGTAAAAAAAAAAAAGCAATAAGGGAGATTTGAAGTTTAATGTTGAAAAAAATATGAGTGTAAAATAAACTTTAAATTTTAAAATTAAATATAGATGTATTAAGGATACTTCTAGACATGATTGAATTATATACTATTGATGATTCAGTCTGCATTAATTATCAGGGCTTGTCCTTAGCAAACAGATAAATCAGGTTTTCATCATGCTGATGGTTACATAGATATGAAGAACGGGTGGATGGGACCCACCTCATCTTTCAGGTATGTCTTTCCCGTCTTGCCCATTAGGATGTAAGAAGGAGGGGTGGGGGATACCCACCAAATGACTGACTATCTCATTTCTGGCCCATACTTTTCTAGCTCACATATTCATAGGCCTATTTGACAGCTCAGATAATGCTTATCTTTGCTTATCTCAAAGGTACCTCAAACTGGATAAGTTCAAACAGAACTTTTAGCCCCTCCTCCCCCCAAAACACTCCACACCTAACGTTCATTTAATGTTCCTTGTTTTGGAAAATGGCACCATCCATCCTGCTAAGCAACCCAGAAGACTGAGCTATCTCTGAATCCTCGCTATGACTCCCCTTCCATATCCAATATGTAAGTCAAGTCCTAGCTATTTTAGTTTCTAAATATCTCTCAAATCTACCTACGTTTTCATTCTGCATTTAATAGTCTCATTTAATCATGCTTTATAAGCAGATAATTATTACAGGTCCCTGTCCCATTGTGCCTTCGGGTTTTAATTTTGTTGGAATGTGTATAGAACAAAGCTTGGGAACAAAGAGGAAGAGATGCATTTGGAGGTCCGGCCTTATCCAGCTCTGGGGCTGGGATCGCCTGGGGCAATGAATTCAGCTGTTTGATCCCAAATCTCAGTCCTTCTCCCGAGTGTGTTTTCATGGACTGTCAGTGTTACTAAAGAAAAGTAAGAGGGGAACTTCATCTGCCAACTGAAAATGTTTCCCATGATTAAATAAGGTCTGAAAACAAAGTGGTGCTATGGATGATCTAAAAGAGTAATTAGTATTTGTACAATCTTTTAATTAGCATTTGCTACCAAAATGTTTGCTAGTTACGATGAATGCACAGTCTGTTTTTTATGGTTCTTCCACTTGAATGCCACTTGAATTATTCCTAATTCAAATGAGGAACAACAAGAGTTTAAGTGACTAAGTATCTTTTGTTGGTGAAGGAGAAATCCACCACTTCCCAGCAGTATTTGTTTCACGGGTGAAAAGGAAGCTTGTTAATAGTACATTAGGGCAGGAGAGCAAAACTAAAACAAAGCCAGATAACACTGTTCCTGAGGACATTTAGGATTGTCTGGGAAGACAGTGCTGATCAATCCGACACCAAAGAGAGTTTTCTTTATCTGAGCACCCTGGCGACGACACTGAGGAAATTCCCTACATCTATGGTTTGGCTCAATGACACTGACTTACAGTGATTCTGAGTATCCCTCTTATAGTAACACTTTGAAAGTGCCTGATAACAAAGGATGACGTTAAAAGTTTTCTACTTTCATGATTCAGTGCCTAAAAATACATCTTTGTGAAGCTTCGTAGATTTTTCTTCTAAGAATGTCCTCATCATAGTGCAATTTGCTTCTGGGTCACAGAGTTCCATAAAACAAATGCACTGTTTTTAGACCCACACTATGGTCAAGATTGGTTGTGTAGGTTGTGTAATAGGACAGATTAAAACCTCATTCCCCCAAAAAGGGCTTATCTGGGATGTTGATCTGCAGATGGAGTAGTTTCCTTGTAAAAATCTTTAGTTTACACTCACTCTTGTGAAAACTTTGATCCCAGATGGACATTTTCAAATATGTCATCTGTACGTATGCCTTACAATGCGGCTCTGATCGCTCTTTTCTTCTCCCAGCAAATGAATCATTGATAATTCATTTTATAAAGAGATAATCATCTAAAGAGCTTTCTTTAAGGTGGCAAAACTAGAAAGCAAATTAGTTTCAAGATTTCAAAGAATGAGCTGACTATTCATTTATTATAATGTTTTCAGACCACTTTAGAATTCTCAGAGGATGACTAATGGTCCAGTGCAGTGCTCTGAGTTTCCCTTATGGACAGAGTGAGCCATCTAATCTTGACAGACTCAATTGTTTTTGATTTCCTGCCATGGACATCCATCACAGAAATAGAGGTTGTGATTAATAGCATTTTGTCCACTAACCAAAAGCATTTGTAATGTGTACCTGGAAAATATTCCAAAATAGAGGATAACATTAAAGTTTCAAAAAATTTCAACAACTGAAAAATCAATATCGGTTGTAGAGAAAAAGCTATAAAGGTCCCTTTAGGAGGGATGAAAAATACATTTTTAGATTTTCATTAATTTTAAGGAAATAATGGAAGATGGGAAATATTTTCTCCCATTTGAAAATAAAAAGTATACCAGGAATTTACTTATGAATGTAGATGCTCAAAACATGTAGAGGATTCTCTTAAATAGAATTTTTAGTTAAAGCTAAAAATTCTATACAGGTGGTAGTAGCAATGCAGAGAGAATACTATAGACTTAGAAAAACAGTGGTGTTCAAAAATAGATTCTATGTTTTAGTAATTACAGGGCGTCATTTTTCCTATCATCATGTATAGACCCACGAGATTAAAGCAAAACCAAAAGAGAGGCGTGCTGAAACGGTCCTAAAGCAGACTTGCAAACAGATTAGCTTTTGGGAGCATTCTTGCAAAAATTATCAGCCTAGAACATTTGCCAGATGAATATATGTGGAAAGGCTAAACAAAATGGAAATATCACTGTATGGAGTATATTAGTTAATTCAGTTATGCATTTATTCAATCAACAAATATTTGAATTTCAATAACTGGAAAGCACTGGGGTCAAGCAAGTAAGAGATGACCTCTGTCCTAATAGAGGAAAAGAAAATGAACATTTGTTGAGAGCAAACTGTGGCCGGGTACTTCACCTCTTATATCATCACCTCTGCAAGGTGGATGTTTTTATCATGCCTCTTTTTGTACCTGAGGATGCTGAAGCTCTGAGTCTTTTATGCTCAAAGTCACATGAATAGTACATGGCAGGGTTAGACTTCCAAGCCCACGTTGTCTCCAAAGTCCAGCACACTATGGTGCCTGTAATCCAGCAGGGAAAAACAAAAACCTACCTTACTACCTGTGACACAGGTCAGAGACTGAGATAAATACTGGGTGAGAGGTATAGGGGATTTGCTATGAAAGCAGAGAGAAGGGAGGTGTTCATCTGCTGGTCTCTCGGTCACTTTCCGGAAGGCTTCACAGAGAACATGGCCTCTGAGCTTGGACTGGAAGGTGAAACGGGGAGGAGCATTTTAGGGAGACACATAGAAGTGCATTGCAGGTTGGAGAAAGCTCATACTGGCGCAGGGCTGGGAACGGTGTTCCCCACACTTGTGCTGGTTCTGGGGTTCTAAATGTTAGAACATTTGGCAGCACACCTGAACAACGCGACGGCCAGCGGTCATTACGACGCGATGGGTCTCGTGGGCTTTGGAGTTAGGACACAGGCTTTGACCCCAGGCTCTGTCACTTCCTAGTTGTGGGAACTTCAGAAAAGCATTTAAGCCTCGTTTGACGAAATGGGGACAATCATCCTGAGGCCGTTGTAAGGACAATATGAGTAAACCCATGTGAAGTTCTTAGCTTGGTAGTACACGTAGAGCCCATGGCAGACATTCATTGAAGTGACAGGAATGCTACCTCACAGTAATGTCTGAGGGGTCTCTGGGAGCATTCACCTACTGCAGGATTCCCTTGGTTGCTGTCTGCACCATGGCGTTGTCGGAGGAGAACTGTGGGGTCCTGACTAAGCCTCCCGTGTGCCCACAAGGCATGGTCTCAGTCACACTCTCTTTCTTTCCCACTGGCTTGCTGTTTTATTATAACAGGCCTTCCCCACGCTCAGAAACACAGGCTTTTACACTGCGTTGCAGGACGCACTTGCCATAATACACAATACGGCAGACGTCACAGGGTGTGTCTGTTTAAGTTTACCAAAAATGTATTCTACCCACTCGTCCCTTTGGGTTACGTTGGGGTCGGGGAGAGGTACAGTACACTCTCAGTTAACCAGAACTCAAGCAACCAGCTCTCGCAGGCAACAGGCAAAACAAATCTCCAATTTTTTTGCCAGTTGCTTGAGAGTTGCGTCGCCTGGTGAGATTGCTGGGTACACGTACCTGGCATCTACCAATTCCCAAGGGTTCCGATGAGCTGAGAGGCTAGCGGATAGGGGAGGGAAGAGAGTCAGAGGAGAAGCCAGCCAGGTTATGGTCAGATTGGAAAGGACCTTAAATGCCATGCCGGAGAGGT
Organism: Lyroderma lyra; assembly: GCA_004026885.1. NCBI lineage: Eukaryota > Metazoa > Chordata > Mammalia > Chiroptera > Megadermatidae > Lyroderma > Lyroderma lyra. The sequence continues at coordinate 523,505 of PVJL010000133.1, forward strand.
GGCTCTTACTCCTGCAGAAATGGAAAGTCGTGGGAAAGAAGTGAGAGTCGCTGTATGGACTGTAACTGTATTTGGAGGCAGGGCCTCTAGGGAGGTAATAAGGTTAAATGAGGTCATAAAGGTGGGGTCCTAACGGGGTAAGACTGGTGTCCTTTAAAGAAGAGGAGACACCGGAGCTCTCTCCCTCTGCCATGTGAGGACACAATGAGAAGGCGGCACCTTGACCTCAGACTTCCCACCTCCAGAACTGTAAGAAAAGAAATTCTGTTGTTTAAGCCACCCAGCCTGTGGTACTTTGCTGTAGTAGATGAATACAGTAGGAGAGCAGCATAGTTTGGATTTGGGTTGTAGAAAGATACCGTATTTTTCCATGCATAAGATGTCCCCATGTATAAGACAACCCTGATTTTTCCAACCCAACATTAAGCACCAACATCAACTGGTTACTCCCGTGTGTAAGACAACCCCCAATTTTTGGTCTGACAATTTTAGACAAAAGAATCATCTTATACCTGGAAAAATGCAGTAACTAGTGCCGTGTGTGGAGAATTGCTCTGCATATCCTTTTTCTGGTCAAGTCTATTCAGTCTTTGCAACTCAGCTCCTTTGAGAAGAGTTCTTGATTCCTTAAGCTTGATTTTGACATCCTTTAATATGTTCTCATGGTTTATGTGCATGTATCTATCAAAATAATGTATCACAATCACGGACTTTAACAGACTGTACACTCCTCAAGATTAGGGACTTTGCATGCCCGGCATCTAGTACTGTACTTGGAACAGAGCAAGTTCTTAAGGAATATCTGTGGAATTAAGTAATCACTAAGTTAATAGAAGACCTTGAGGCAAGGAACCCAGTTCCTAGGCTGCTAATGTAATAGTCCATTAGCAGATCACCCACCCGTAATTTATATCATCTTATTTTTAATTGTGTGACAGAAGGTGATAAAAATTGATAACCATTTATCTTTAACCTTTTATTTCTAATCCCTTCCAAAAATGAAATACAATGAGACTTTAACTTCAAAAGAGCCAAAGAAGTTGATTTTTAATGATTTTTACCTCACTGAAATTTAGTCTCCCTCCCTCCCGTTAAGTCCTGGTATAAATATACAGTATTTAATATCCTTAAGAGACAAGAAAATGTTGACTCTTTCTAATCACTGAATTTGTTTGGAGGAATTGCCCGGAGTCCACAAAGTGAATTAATGTCATCAGCAAACGCAAATGCATTGTTCTGTAATTTATGTAGGATTCCCGTTAAGTCTTCCCGAGTTTGCCAATATGTCCAATGATGAAAGACTTTAGGCCAAAGCGAGTCCTCTGTCTTTGCTTTTATAGCACAGGAACAGTTACAGGAATGAAATTTGTCCATTAAACCAACAAAATGTTTCTATAAATCACTGCATTAATTGCTGAGTTAAAAGGCTGTGTCTGCATCATGAAAAGCAAATAAAGGGTGTTTGTTGCCAGTGACGACGAAAAGTGTCCTGTTGATTGGACACCAACGTGTTTGATTTCGGTCTTTAGTGAAAATGTTTGTAGATGACAGACCCATTCCTCTGATTATTTCATTTTGACATATTAAGGCAGCCGATTCTATTCAGTTCTTCCTGTTCTAACAATATTTCTGTTCTTAGAACATTGTATGTGGTGTGGGGCCTTATTGGCTGGAGAGTGTGTGAATCCCCCCTCCCCCTCTAATTCTGTTTTCCCAGACATCCGTGGGCTTTTGCAGAGACTGAGAATAGCCAGAGTTTAATAGAATTTCTAAATCTTCAATTAAAATTTGAATCCAGGTTTTCCATTTCCCCAAGCCTACACATCATAAATAGCAAGTGTTTATCTGAGATACACATACATTAAAAAAGAATAATTGGGATTATTAGGAAAGTTTAATGAAAATCGGACGACCTTCTGAAATAGTGGCCTACCTTTTGGAGATACATTTCTTTCTCCTTAGATTCCCGAATCTTTAGGGTTTCAGCAGTGCCATCTGTACCCCCTAAAGGAAATACAGTCAAATGCAATCTCAAATAATTTCATCATGATTTTACAATAACATTGACATAAAATTGGATAAAGCTTGAACGGTAACACATAGAGTGGGAAGGCAAACACAAATACATACTCTCTTGAAACTTTATAAACCGGATTCATAAATAATTGGAGATGGGGTTCATTAGCTGTGGCTGCGGGGAACCTCTAATATCTTCAGAAGATGAGTGAGCTTGAGTTCAGAGACAAGAGGAGGTCTCTAAAGAGAACGTATTGCAGTATCCGACCCCGATGTCCATATTCCTACTCAGCATGTTCTAGGAATTTAGGCCCTTTCCTCTGCATATGAGTAAACAGGGTAGTTTCTGAGGCAGGGTGTTGGTATGCAATTCAGAAAGTTCTGCCAACATGCAAAGTTGCATCCCTATATTATACTTTATTACCCATTTTCTGAAGAATATAGGAATCAGGATGTTGAAAGACATAAAACTTGGCACTTACATTTTTTCTCAAGGAAAACAGACTGGAAGTAACTTTTCTCTGAAAAATTCAAAAGGAAAATAAACACATCATTGGGAAACTACAGCAGGAAAGGTATTTAAGCTTTCTATACCTATAAAAATTGCATAATCGTCTCTTCACATCTTAGACCTTACTGAAGTCATAGAGGTCAGGGGACTTGGTTCCTAAGGTCAGCTCTGCCTTTAACTTTCTCTAGAGATTTCATGTTTGAACTCAATTATGTAAACAACTTAATATCTTTTCAGCCAAGATATATAATTTCCTCAGATTATTCTTTACTGTTTGGCCAAATACATGCTATAACCTAAGGGATACCTTAAGATACACTTTCAGATGTAACAAAGGTAACATTGATCCTTTAGGGGTAGGAGGGTTTAAGAACTATTTATATAAGGTTTTAGACATTTGAAATGAAAGATTATTTTAGAATTAGGTTCGATAGACAAATGCATCAAAATGTGGTACATGTGCACGCTGTCTGCAAAGTATCTAGCGTTGTCACCATTCTCATTATACTGACAATGGCTGGATTTTTTCCCCAGACAGCCCTCCTATATACAGTGGAATATTACTCAGCCATAAAAATATGAAATCTCACCATTTGCAGCAACATGGATGGACCTAGAAGGTATTATGCTAGGAGAAATAAGTCAGACAAAGGCAAATACCATATGATTTTACATATTTGCAGAATCTAAAAAGTAAGGTAAACAAAACAGAAACAGACGCAAAGACGCAGAGAACAAACGGATGGTTGCCAGATGGCGGGGCGGCGGGGTGCTGGGTGAAAAACAGGCGGTTACAAAATAGTCTTGGGGATGTAAAGTACAGCATAGGGACACAGTCAATAATACTGTGGTAACTAAGTATGGTGTCAGATGGGTACTGGACTTAATGGGGAGGTCACGTCCTAACTTATGTAAATGTCTAATCACTCTGTTGTCCACCTGAAATGACGATAATAGTGTTATGTCAACTGGGGAAAAAAAAAGAGAATTATGTTGGGGAGTTTTTTGGAGGGGAGCAGTCTGGTGTCTCCCAGCTTCCTCGCGGCGGAGGAAGAAGTAATCCAAAAGCTACTCACCAGGTGCACTGCACCGGGAGGCCTGTGACACCGGCGCGCGCTGACTGCCACCTCTGGACAGCACCAGCTGGGATTCGCAAGGAGGATACATGGACACCTGGAGCCAGAACTGTTTGGCCAACCTGGCGTCCTCTTCCGAAGAGCCGCTGAACACCAGCAATCCCTGGGGACAAATTTCACAGGACTCTTTGGGGCTGCTAGGACGCGCACCCGGCCTTGCTTCCATGGCAACTCAGGACGCTTCTCCAAGCGGCCTCGCCCCTCTCTCCGCCCCGCCCCCTCGGAAAACCGCCGAGTTGACGACAACGGCTCCGGAAGCCCCGAGTTCTCCCTGGTAGATGTTTGGGTCCGTCTCCCGCTGCTGGGCCCACTGAAGCCCACTTCGGCAGTGACCCCAGGCATTGGGACCAGTCTTAGCCTTGGAGATAGGGGAGTCAAAACATCAACTAGGGGGCGTGTCTTGTCCTGTTGGAGTCGGTGGGGGAGCACTGAGCTCGCCTATCCTCTCAGTCCAACTTCCTACCGCCTTCCCCATTCTCTAGCCTCCATCTCCCCTTCCAGCCAACTGCGTAGCTCAGTCCTGCACAGGAATGTTCTGGGTCCTCCTCGGTTGGAGAATTAAATAGGATAGTGATCATCCTATTAGGACCCAGAGGTCTGACCTGGGCAGATGGGTACCTATGTGTATAGTTTTTGTTGTACACCCCGTACCCCTTCCCAACTCCTTTAAGACAAATGTTAGAAAGAAGCCGGGTGTAGATTATAACTTTATTTACTCATCGGTCCCGCTGAAAGCTGCCTAGACTGTACCAGTCCTAAATGACTACTTAAAAGGAGGGACATACCCGAGGAGTGGACTCAGCCCCTTCGTGAAAAACAAATGATAAAAACTTTTGTTAATGTGGTCTTACAAAAATACTCACAAGTGCTTGTGAACAGCTTTCCCGGGAGATTTTGTTAATCCAGGAACCATTTAACCATTTCGGTGATAGCGAACCTGCAATTACTATGTCCAGGCATCGAGATGATCCTCATCAAAGGCAACTTAGGACAGGAGATGGACACAGGGTAATAACCACAATTCATGAGGTTACTACACTTTATTCTTTCAAAACATGAATACAGTCTAATATTATGGAAAAGATACTCCAAACCTTGACAGTCACAAGTCCATACAGCACAGATCAGCTAAGGAAGACTTCCCCAATCTGAAATTTTCCTGGTTAAGAGCCTGAGGAATACTAAAAAAATTACATATATATATATGTAGTTATATATATATGTATATATATATATATATATAACTACATATATATTACATATGGTGTATATTTAGCAGCTAAAATGTTGATTTCTCTCTTGGCTGAGCTATTGATAAATCGCTAACGAGTAATAAAAGCCTATTCCAACCCCCGACCCCCCCCAGACACCCGGACCACGTACACAGGCGGCTCATTTGGATGGATGCCCAAATCTTTTTACCTGGCCGTGTGGTTAGTGATTGGTGCTATTAGCAATCAGCTAACTACACTGCCTAGTAACAAGACTCACAGAAAAAAGCATTTTTTACTTTTCATCACACACTGCGGCGTCGAGTGGGCGCCCCCACGCTTTGTGAGGGGCGGCTCAGGGGCCCAGCCGCCGCTCACTGGGGTTGGCGGGTTGGTGGATGCCCCGCTAACCACTGAGCTTCACGGCCCTAAGCGTTAACCGTTTAAACGTCTACATTCCTTCCAGTGAAAGCCATCCCATCCCTCAGAGTCCGCCTCCCTTACACGGGATTGCACGCCCCGGCGCTGACGCTTAGAGAGGGCAACAGGTCAAGTGCACCGGCCGCCGCCGCCCGCCGGGGTTTGCGGGCAGGTGCACGCGCCGACCGAGTGCTGACGCATCCCGTCTCCAAGGGCAGCCGCCGCCTCTCCAGCGCTCCGGGTCGGCCGCTCCTGCCGCGGGTGACGTCCTCCTGCCGGCGGGGCGGCGGGCGAGGCTGTGCCTTGTTTTGATGGCAGTGGAGTTAGTGATTGCCAGCAGCAGAGTACAATCAGCTAATGACACTGCCTACAAACCGAGCACCGGGCGTCCGTGGGCTGCAGCTCCCAGACGGTCCGCAGCGCCGACCTGGCGTCCCCGAGCCGCCGGGCACGGGATGGGGGCCCGCCTGGACCCCCACGCTTCACCCGGGGCGACGCCAGCCAGTGGCTGGGCCGGAGGCTCAGGACGAGGGGCCCCGGAGGACGCCCCCGGGCCCGCCGGCAGGCAGGCAGGCTGTGCTGCCCCGCGGGCGTCGCCGCTCACACTCAGGGTGGCACGGCCATCGGGCGGCGCTCCAGAGGGGACCAGCTCCCCCGGGGCCTGGCTCCCACACCCCAGGTGGCGCCCGGCTGGCCGGCTTCACCCCGGCGGTGCAGTCCCGGCTCCCTGCCTCCGCGGTCCCGCCGTCTCCCGCACCTCCGGGGCCCTCCCCGCCGGAGTCCCTGCCCTATTCCTTTCCCCCGCGCTTTCTCGGGCCAGGCGCCCTCACCCCTAGTCCAGCGGCCCCCGACAACTTCTCTGCAGTTCCCGGCCCAACCCCTACAGCCGGCTTTCTCAGCCCGCTTCGCCCCGCAGCTCCGAGCGGCCGAGTGACCGTGGCCTTGGCGGGCCAACCGCCCTTGGAACCCCGCGGGCTGAGGGGCGGGGCGGGCGCGCGAGGGGGTAAGATGGGGGAGGGGCGGAATCGCAGAGGGGAGGAAGCTGCGAGAAGGAGCGGAGGGCGGGCCCCAGTAGGGAAGGGGCCCCGACCAGACACCAAGGCACAGATCAAGCGAAAAGTTACCCCACCTGATACGACTGACCAGGGACAAAGAGCTACATCTCCCCTCCCTCCTCCTCAAGGAGCCCCACAACCCACTTTTGATGCACATCACCCCCAGGGGTAACAGGTACCAAATTGTAGACCGAATTTTCCAAACGGAGGTAGGCCTGAGCACCCTGTGAGCTGTGCAGGAGGACTTGGAAAGCCCCATCTGCACCCCTGCATTGCCCTTGCAGTCTTGGTGGACCATGCAGTGAGGCGGAAGGCTGGAGGTGCTAGTCAAATAGTGGGCCAGCCAGCTCCTTAGCTCAAAATGCGGTCCTCCCGAGATCAAGGTCATGGTTCTGTACTCTGAAGGTCCGCTTTAGGCACAACTATTCCTACTTCCAGCACATGCTTATTTAGATACCGGCTAGGTGTTCAGCACCCAAGGTCATTCATTGCACCCTCCATATTTACAATCCCGTTCGTAACACAAAGTGAACAAACACATCATTTACCCTTCGTGGCAGTACATAATAGAATTAGTAACCTGGGTAGAAACAGAAGGGTGGGGCAGTGAGAGCTGGAATTGGTCAGAGAAGTTTCCTGGAGGAGGTGACCACTTACATATTCTTATTCTCACAACTCTCCATTTGGTGATGCAGGAGTGTTCCTTGGAGTGTATGCAGAGTATACAAAGGATACTCTCTGGTCACACATGTCGTGGAACTCAACCGGAAGTAGCTCCCCCAGGCCCCCAATACGGTCTTCACGAACCCAGTGTAGTGCACCTATTGTCGACCCCAAACGCTTAGTTCTAAATTATTTTCCACAAGGAAAAAGTTTGCAGCTACAGATTGAGTCCCTAAATCCAGCAAATGGTCTCATACAGATGTCACTAGTAACATGGATAGGGGTAGGTAATCTAGATCACTCAACACAAATTCCAAACTCACCCAGAGGGCTTCCCAAAGGATGAGTTTGAGTAAGTTAAAGCATTATCACTGACTATGAAAGCTTACTTTCTTTTTTTTTTTTTTTTGCCAAATTCATCATTTGTTTTGTGCACACCAAAGTGAAGAGTAAGAAACCAAAGTGAAGTATAAAGTGTACAGTACAGAAAACATTTAATTGTAAAAATTAACTTACAAAGTTAAATTGCAAAAGCTATAATTTGCATTTATCTTTGGGAGAGGCATGATATTGTAGAGCACATTACATAACCCCCTCATACTCTTTAACGTGCACTGTAACCGACCCGGCAACGCTAAAATCAGAGCTAATTAACCTCTGAGCTCTCTAGAGATAACTGTAGAGCCAATTTTGTATTTTATAGTTAAATATACACATATAAGTAAAGTCAGGAGTAAAATAGCCTCCCTTCCATTAGCAATATGCCAACTGATGTCTCAATTAAGACATAGTGACAAAAACAATTGTTCTTTCAAATTGCTAATCATTTACCCAATACAAGATTTATTACCTTTTCCTGATTGATGTTTTATGGTTATTAGTTGCATCTTACATGTCTTACCTGAGCTGGATTGTTGCCATCCAAGGCAATGGCTGCAGTAGGTGCCTTGAAATTAAGATTTTTAAAAATGTTCTTTCAAAGATACTAAAAAAAAAAAAAAAAATTCATGCTTAAAAGTCATCAAGATGCATTGCCTACTGAAATAAATGTTTTGAAATGCAGTTCAGTTTGTAGGTAGTACAACTAAAAAAGTGAAATGAGGGAAAAATGTGTGTGGCCTAGTTCTGTTTAAAAGAAAAAAAGAGAGAGAGAATGCTTGTTCATAGGGTTGCTGTTGATTTGGCCTGCAGTTACTAGAGAAACTCCAAAGATCTCACTCCCTTTATGGTTCATGTCTAGGCATGCCCGGAGACCAGGGAGACCCATGATTTAATCTAAGCAAGAATGCTTGTGGTGTTTAAAATGCCCAAACAGAAGGTTGTATTTGTTTTAGACAGCACCAGGAAGGCACCTTTCAGGGGAATTGTTGTTGACAGTTTTATTTAATTTCTGGGCTTTTGGTAAATAAGGAGATGAGGAAGGAACACTGAGGAGAGGAGGTGGTGAGATCCGTGATTAGGAGGCAACCAAGGCGAGTATACACAACAAATACCTGTCGCTTTAGGTCTGGCCCACCTGTGCTGGCTAAATTTTCCGTCCCGACACAACAGGCTAGAGCGATGCGAGTTGGGAATTACAAAAGATGGAGACAACTTACTCTCATCTTTCACCACATACGAATGAACACACCATGTGACTATTTTCCATCGGCCAGAGCTTGTGAAGGATGTTAGAGAGGAAAAAGGGAAGAATCAGAGTAATTAGAAACTACTGGAGTTTAGAGGCTTCTTTTAAACCTGTTTTCTAAATGCATATTTTCCCTTAGGAAATAGGAAGCCACATTCTGGCTTTTATATAGATCAACAAAGGTCAGACTATTTGATTAACATTCATGATGCTACGTTTAGGAACTGGTTTATATGCTGAAGAAAGACTAGATTGAAGTCAGTTTAGTGCCTTTGAAGAACTAAACACCGATCATTCTGTTGATTAATAATTATGAAAGGAGATTTTCTTTCTGCTAGCTAAAGTGAACTGCCAGCAGTTCTTGTACTTTCATATTTCTGATTCCATTTTATTGCACTTTCATTAGTAAGAGTGCACCAGATTCTTAATTAGCTTCTTGTTGATACTTACTGGTTAATCAATAATGGTGCTTTCAATATGAAAATGTTAAATTAAATTAATCTTTTAGTAAATCAGAGACAATCTAAAAATAGGCTTTCTAATTAAAATTGCTTGAACCCTTAACAGTAGGAGCAAACATGTTGCCTATCTACCATCTTTAGAGAACCCCGTCTAGGGATTTCTGGTCTAGTTGGAGAGATACACAATTTGTATATAAAGATAATTAATGGAGATAGACTACAGTTGTCCCTCGTTCTCCTTGGAGGATTGGTTCCAGGACCCCCAAATGGATACCCAAACCAGCAGATGCTCAAGTTCCTTAGATAAAAGAGTGTAGTATTTGCATGTAACCTAAGTACATCTTCCCGTATACTTTAAATGATCTCTAGAGCACTTATACTACCTAATACAAGATAAATGCCACGTATATAGTTGTTATGCTATATTGTTTAGAGAATAACGACAAGGAAGAAGTCCGTACATGTTCAGTACAGACATAACCATCCTAGGCCCAAATACATAGTATAGGTCAGTAACAACGTAACTTTTAAAAAAATATTTTCGATCCAGGGTAGGTTGAATCTGAAGATGCAGAACCCATGGATATAAAGGGCCAGCTGTCTATTAATTAGTATTAATATGTGCAACAAATAACTTCAGACATTATTTCGATATTTATATTACATATAATTAGATTAAGCCCCAGGACGGTAGGTCGTGATGCGCCTGGGTTTGGGTAACGGCAGGGCGTTGTGCTGGAATGACAGGCTGGAACTCCGGAAAGAGGCTGGACCTGCCGAGAGAGTCCTTACGTTTCTGACACGGTAACGGTTGAAGTTGTGAGGACGAATGCAATCTCCAAGAGAACTGCGCTGTGTCCTTTCTCCCTCCAGCACCTGCCATGGTTCGCTTGGGACAGAGCAGTGACTGACAGCAACGTGTGATGCCTGAATAAGGAGTAGAATGAGAGAAGCGGAAGGCTCAGCACCAGCCCGACTACCCGCCTCCCCCTATTCAGGGGCTGGCAGGAGGAAGTCCATGCTGAGAAGCGTTAGCCCACAAGGAGCAGAGGAGAGGACTCTCCTGAGAGCCAAGCTGCTTTAAGCGGGGTCGTAGCTACATAGAGGTCAAGGGTGACGGCTGCATCGGCGTGACACAGCATCAGGCTTGGGCAGTGCATTTAGCCATAGGGCAGAAGGCAGCTGCATTCGCTGTCCCAGGGCTCCTCTTCTAAGGGTCAGGATGGGCCCCTGAACTTCTCTAGGGACTAGATGAACCTTCCTGGCCACTTCGCCTCTATCACCGCTCCGAGTAACCTGCAGTAGATTCCCACGGCTCGCAGAGGTATGGAGGGCATCCGTACAGCCAGCAAGCAGGCTGGTGCGGTGAAGGAAGAGCTCCTCAGGAATGCTCTACTTCATTGCTCGTCTCTGAAGTACCATTCCATGTCTACCTACTTTTGTCTTGATGTTTACTCTCCCCATTGGGCACTTACGTTTTTCGAGGTGGAATTTATACATACATTTTTTTTTTTTAGTTTTAAAAGATTACATAGCTCTCATTTGCTGTCTTTATTTCCTCTGTATCCATAGAATATATCTTAAGAATTTCATCATGCTGACATTTAGTAAAGTTCGTAGGGGCTCTCCCCTCTTAGCTCATCTATAGCTTGTTTAAATCTCAGGCTCAAGTTCTATTTCTGGGTAAATCTTCTTGGTGCCTTCAGCTCATCCTGATCATTCTCTCGTCCAGTGTTTCTTATGCTCCATCTATTCACACTGCAATTAGTATCTTCCATTAGTAAGAGAGTATTATCTCCAATATCGAATTGCATTTTGAAAAAAGGCATTTCATTATAATAACAGAGTGTGCTCGTGTATATAAAACACATTTATTATATTAGTACAGAGCACTGTATACGAGGGCTGTCCAGAAAGTCTCCAGCCGTGTCATATGAAAAACACAGGCAGGGAGTTCCCTGATGGTGTAGTGGCTTTTTTTTTTTTTTTTTTTTTTTTTTTTTTTTTTTTTTTTTTTTTTTTTTTTTTTTTTTTTTTTTTTTTTTTTTTTTTGCTTTTTGGTATGTGGGTAGCTCCCTGGCTGGGAATTGAACCCAGGCCGCAGCACGGTGTAGTGGCTTAAGGCTTCAGTGCTGGCGCTGTCAGCGCTGCAGCCTGGGTTCGATTCCCAGCCAGGGAACTACCCAAATGCCAAAAAGAAAAAAAAAAAGCAAAAAAAAGAAAAACACAGGCATTTATGGCTGGATTTTTTTTCATACAGCCTTTGTACACATATTCTTACACTGAATTTTTTTTTTTTTACACTGAATTATTTTTTAGTGATCTGTCTTGGTTTCCAGCTTGACATGCTATATACACATATTTGCACTCTCTAGCCCAACGCCACTTACATTATGAGTGCTCAATGATCCACATAGAAAATGCAAGTAAAGTAGGAAAAATGCTTGTTGTAAATAAAGCACTCGCGGCATAACTTTAAGGAAAACGAAGCACCATATAGTTTAAGGTTCATTTAGTTTATCAGTAAATACATTCACTTAATAGATTAGGCAGCTCTAAACTTAGTTTTGTCTGGGTTCAAGTCAACTTTGCATGACTACAATTTTATTAGGTAACATTCTGGCATATGAATTTTATTTCACTAATTAATGTAACTCCTTTAATATGTGGTTTAAACATAATGGGACTGAGTTCAGGCATAGATTCTAGACTAGTTCACTGCTACATAAAATGCTGCTGCTAACTTGCTGTTATAAAAAAATACACTTTCTGTCTGCAGTGAGATTTTTGCTAAAACATCTATATTTTTTCCTTCATTAGCAATGATGTGCAGTTGCAAATGGATAGATGAACCTGGGGATGTAATTTGCAAGGAAGAGAAGGAAGCTAATGAAATCAAAGAGGTCTGATTCTAGGACTGGCTATGACATCAAAAGTCTAGTGAATTTAATTGTTCAACTCAGATACTTTAAATTATTTCGCTTATTTTAAACTCTTACAAGTGAAAATATTTTCCTTTTATAGTTGAAGTTGAGATAAAATCAAGAAGACAAGTGTAGCATCAGGTTTTCAAGGTTTACCTTTATTGATGAGCCTTGCGGCTTGCGATCAGGTTGAATTCCCTCATGTTAAATTGAAAAAGTTCGATTCTGGACACTGTTACTTGTACATTGTCCTTTTGGTCATTTTCCTGGTTAATCCCATTTGATTCTCTGTCACAGGCTTCCCCTTCCTTCTGTGCTTCAGCCTCATTCCTATTGGCCAGAAACCTCCTGTTTCCTGTAGTTCCTTCCCCAGGCTTCCAGAACGTCTCCCGACAGAACATGGTCCTTTTGTCGTACTTGGAGAACTCACTTGACAATTTCAAAAGGAAATCTCGGAACAACAATGTCTTAATCAAAGGAATAAATGTCTTATAATGGGGATTTTAGATGTCCCATGAAAACAGTGGAAAAGCTGTCTTTTGTCTTTAAATTTCAATAACCAATATTGGTCGTCACTTGGCACTGTCTAATGTGGCATAGGTAGGTCAGTAAATAGTCACTGAGCCAATGTTCATTACAAAAGAAGGTATAGTTGTTAAGGTGTAGGAGGCGATTTAAATAAGGTGTTTAAAATCCTCATAAACAAGTAACTGAAGGAAGTCTTCCATGATGTTTAGTTTGTATTTGATTGTTCCTTTCTGAAATCTAAGTACGTTGTTACCCTACTGTTCTATTCATAACTTCCAGGCCTGCCTGGGCCTGTTACCGGAAACAATGCTAGGAGAGGGTTCAAAGCCTCATCAGCTAACGTGTTTCACCAACTCAAAGTGCAACAGAATAGCATGCCATCTGGGAAAGTAAAATCATGAAAGAATTGTTAAATACCCAATACCTTCTTAATACTGTAAATGAAAAGACTAATCATTTGAAAAGGAAAACTTGAGTATGTGCTAATGCATATGTTGCATTTGGTTCTGAAGCGAGTTTTATCCCGGCAATATATGAGTTGTCCTGATTTCCAATATTGTTACTTCTAACATCAATTAAAAAAATAATCTTTGCAAAAGCTACTCCAGCAAAGGCTAGAAATGATGAAAACAAATAATGCAAGTTTGTTGTCACAATCTTTGTTAAGCTTAAAGCATTACTTATCAATCGAAAGTGTAAAATAAATCTAAAATCTTCTTGATAGAGAGGAGATATCCAGCTTAAGGATCAGCCACCTTTGCACACCTTAGAACCACTTGGGGAGTTTTTAAAAATCTTGATGCCCTTATTGCACTCCACCCCAGTTACATCAGAATTTCTGAGGGTACGAGTCAGGCATCAATATTTTAAGAAGATATTCAGGTGTTCCAATGTGCAGCAATTTAGGAATTCCTGTCATTTAATAAGGGATGTAAGAAACATATCGTGAAAAGCTGAAATAAGTAAGATACTGTGAAAAGAGGAAGATCATCGAGGTCCTGGTTGCACCTTTTTTTCTTTTTGTATGTTCTGGGTATATAGCAGATACTTAAACAATGAATGACATTGAACTAGCCTTATTACATTATGTCATGATGAGACAGCGAGGGGCTCAGCCATCCATGTCCATCGTCCTTACGGTACCATTTCTCGTGCCTCTTAAGCATCAGTCATTGTACGAACCCATGCCCACCTTACCATCTGTATTCCACGTTACCACTGATGAAAGTTTTAATGGTTACAACACCCCAGCATGCCGGGAGGCGTCTGTATCTATATTCTACTACCCCTGGCAATGAGGTTTTTATGCCAGCCAGCAGGTGAGTAAGCCACCTCCAAAATCCTATTTTAGAGTCAGCTCTCCGAAATCATCCCTGGTACAAACGGACTTCGATCGTGCTCTGAGAAGCAGACTCCAAGGTGGGGGCTGCGTGCACAAGGCTTCCTGAGGAGTCCTCTTGAGAGGCCTACCCACAAGAGAGGGAGACAGACAGGACTCGGCAGCGGGAGGGACGGACTGGACCGGGCGTGGTTGCAGATGCGGCCTCAGCCGGTCCTTGGGGAGCTCTGGAGATGAGGGGCCCCTCCCAGTTGTTGCGGACTGAGGCAAGGGGGCAGATGCTTGTGTCCCCACATTGGAGGGGCAGATAACTACTCAGGTGGTTTACTGAGAGGAACACCCAGTGAGGAATGCAGCTGTGAGCCATAGTATCTGATGGCTCCAGCGGTGGGGGCACGATTGTGTTGACCCCGACGAGGGGAATTGGTCCAAGGACCGCAGCATCTATAACCAGGGCCCCTGGGCGCGTGTCACGTGGGCTCTTGTGTCTTTTGACATAACCCATTGGATGTGTAACAGCTCCCTTGTTTTCTGGTGTGATACACGCCAGGCTCAGCCAATACAGGGTCCGGCAGAAGTAACGCCCTTTCTAATGCGCTGGTGATCTCTACCGAATCTCTCATTACAAAGTCATAAGCATGTCATTCTGTAACACAACAATATTTTAACTACTTAAAAAGGGTGTTATTTCTGCCAGACCCTGTGTATTACCTGAACTAGAACTGGAATCAGCTATTTCTTTAAGGATTTTTTTTTCTTTAAAGATGGAAATGATATTTAGAAGGCCACAAAATGAATGTTAGGATTGTTTATTGATCGTAAGGCTTTTCAGGAGACAGAACTAGTATACATGCTTTTGAAAAGAAAAAAAAAATCACAAGTTCATGTTAATATTGCCATTTCAAATTTAACATTATAGTTCACTTAATTTCTTTGACTTTATACTTTTATCCTTTTTTCCTCACACTGAAAATTTTAGTTCATACCAACATTAAAATATCTGTATTACCCTACCCTATTCTCTCCCCTCTCTTTATATATGTATTTGTTGTTTATGATATTCACTAGTAAATACAAATAAGTAGACCTAATTGTTTACAGTAATATCAGTATTACTATTCTGAAATTATCTATAAATGATTTAGAATATATAATACAATTATAATATCATATAATATACAATTATGATTATTATATTAGTTTTTGTAATTATAACATATTACATATTATATAGAATAGTCTCAGAATAGTAATACTAATATTACTGTAAATAATTAGGTTACAGAATGACTTTTTAAAAAAAACATATTCCAATGTGTTCTAGAGCACGTGAAATATTTCCTTTTGTGTGGGAGGTTGTCATTAGATACCATTTTCATCTTGTTAGAATAATTAACTTATTTTTCATTCATTTTGAACTTCAATAATAGTATAAAGTTACTGTACTATTGTCATTCATATTATATATTTGCTCATATTATAGATTGAGACGTTCATATTTAGCTTTTTTATTTCCTAAAAATTTCAGAGCCGCTACAGGGGAGATTGATACAGGGAGGATTAGATGAAACAGAAATACAGTGAGATTAATTAATTTGCCCATGACCATGGGAACAGTGGAGCTATAACTGTAACTCAGGTTTTCTGACTTCATGGAAGCAAATGAGAAGTTAAAAGCAGAGTTGAATAATGGAGTCCAGACTGTAAATATCACCTTTGAGCTTGAGATCCCATAAGTAAATGCTAACTTCATACAAATAAGAGTGGATTGTGCTATATTAGTATAAGCTTTAAAACTTCCACTAAGTCTATGAAAACAAAGTAGCTCAAATGTCAAGACATGGAGCTTTGATTGTAAATGTCAGATTCATATGCTACTGTAAATATATCTAAATTTTGACCTGTTGGTAGATAGTAACTACAGTTTATTAATGACATTCGTCTAATATGAGTATTTCATTACATGAAGCTCTAAGACTAGAGATAGTTACGTGTTCTCTTGTTTTTTTGTTTTTTTTTTCAAAAGGGGAAGAAGATAGATACCTTAAAATTATAGACCAATTATCTTGACCTCAAACAGGGCTAAATTCTGACACATCTTGCCAAACTGATAGTTTCTAATTATTATGGAATTTGGGTGGCATTCTTGTCAAATTTAAAGATCACAGGTCGCCAAGAAGAGAAGAGAATTTATTGGATGACAAATTCAGGGTCACAAATAATTTTAGTCCTCTGTAGTGATGATCTAAATTTAACACAATAAAGTATGGGTATAGGTGCAATGGGTAGTTTTATACTCTACTAAATCCATAAAGCATTAGAAAAGACTTATACTAAAATGATAAATATAAACTTATATTTAGTAATGAGAAAGTCACCACTTTTTCAGTATTTACTATAGGCAGGCATTCTGTTAAGTGCTTTATATGATTTTATACTTTAATCTTGATAAGATCCTCCTAATACAATAGTAGTAGGATGCCATTATACTTCTACTACTACTGTAGTAACATCTAACATTTCTAGAGTTTTACTGAGTACCAGGTGTCTTTGTGGTGGAGGATTAGATATAATCCATATAGTTCCAGAGGGCAGAACGGGGCCACACATATAGAGAATCAGAGTGGTGGATTTGGGTTCTCATAGGGAGAAACGACTGCCCAGTATTGGGAGCTTTTTAGAAATGAAATGGACTTTCCTGTAAGAGAATGAATTCTTTATCACTGACGAACAACCCAAATGACCACATATCATGGGTGTTAGCTGTGGTGGTTCTTAAACGTTAGTGAGTATAAGAACCACCTGGGGAAGCTTGTTAACTACTGATGTTCAGGCCTCACATTCAGAGGTGTTGATTCAGTAGATTTGGGATAATGGCCCAGAATCAGCATTTTTAGCAAATAGCCTGGTGGATCCACACCAGGTGGTCAGTGACCCACGCTTTGATAACTACCGAGAGTAGATAAACTCTGAGGTCTCTTCCACTCACTTTGCAAATGAACATTTAGTAAAAAATGTGTGTGGTCACCATCATGACTGTTGGAAGAAATTTATGCTAATGTTTCCAAAAGACTCGAGATGAAATTCTTTAATGAGTTGACAGTTACAATTAACAGATGAAATGATTGGGATGCAGGCTATTAGGATATGGAAGGAGAAGGCTTCATTCTCAATCTCTGTCAAAAAAGACAGGACTTTAATGGTAAAACGGAAGACACAAATCCAGTTTGAAAATCTTTAAACACCTTAAAGACCCCACTCTACTTATACCAACGGGCAACCACATGAGGATGTAGAAAAGCTGATTATTCTGAAAGACAGCACCTGTGGAAGGTTACAGGCACTCACCAGGCTTTGGGGCCCAGGTTTATATAAGCTTCAGCCTAAAACTCACCAACGAGTGAGGGTGAGAGTTGGAAACTTAAGGTATCGTTGGTCTTCTAACGCTGGCCCACTTTTTGTTGGGGTTGAAGACTTTTTGCTGGCAAGTATATGTTTGATTAATCTCAACTTTTACTTAAAGCATGCAGCTTGAAAGCCACGTTTTAGAACAATTTTGTATGCTGAAATGCGTTGCTCTCTATAAAAACGTTTTTAAATGGTATGCTTGGTGGAATGACTGTCTTCTATCAGGACTTTGTTTTTTACGTGAGTTGCTAATGATGTTTCATGTATTTCTTAAGTGGATTACAGTTTTAAAAATGTTTGTTTGTTTTTTTTTCCCTTCGGAAATCATTAGAAACTGGCTAGTTGAGGAATTGGTATTCTTGGCTGTTTGGTTGATTGATTGTATTGTTGTGCTTATTTAGCTCATTAAGGACTAGCGAACGATTTCTGTTTTAAATTTAAGGTTTATAAAATTTCCAAATGGCAATTACAGGTTGATAAATTAGACCCTTGTTCCTTTTTCATTTCTTCTTGCTTCCTTTTAATGGTTGCAGACCTCCTCACTGATTTTTCTGGAATCATGAGAGATGAAATTGCAACAGCAGTTTTCTTTGTCACAAGGCTGGTGAAAAAACATGATAAACTGAGTAAGCAGCAAGTAGAAAACTTTGCAGAAAAGCTGATGACTATCTTGTTTGAAACGTACAGAAGTCACTGGCACTCTGAGTGCCCTTCTAAAGGGCAAGCCTTCAGGTGAGAGCTAGTCTGTGCTATGGCAAAGGGAAATAACAACCAAGCGGCAACCATTGGCAACGATTTTGTTGACAGTCTATAAGTATGCAAGTTTTATGGGCTCAGATTCGTTTGTTTGAATGTGGGCTTGAAAGAAAGAGGTGCCGTGGAACACCCGCCCCCCGCCCCCGTGAGGTGGACTGAACGACGTCTAACTTGTTTATCACGGAAGATTTGCAGTGAACATTTGGTGAACTAACTGCGTGACTTAGTGATGCAACCAACGTCCTGAGTTGCTGTGAGGAAAGTTGCTGATATTTTACTCTTACTTGTGAAACTGTGGAGGGTGGGGAGGGGGTCAGCAGAAGGCAGGGGCGAGGTGGGAGCTGTGTGCATTGGAGCAGTATACCTACGACACGGTTCTGAAGCCGATGCATCTGTCACCGTGCCTGTGTGTCCCTTTCCTTGTTTTCAAAGGTGTATCAGAATAAACAATAATCAGACTAAAGACCCCATTCTACAAAGGGCTTGTGCTGAAAGTAATGTGGATTTTTCTCACCTGGGACTTCCAAAGGAGATGACCATATGGGTGGATCCCTTTGAGGTTTGCTGTAGGTGAGCATTCTCATTGGAGGGAAGAGTTTGTGTGCTCTGTGGCACCTAGAAACCTTAGGTTATTTACTCAGCTCTGCACAACTTTGTGAAAGATGATGCTTTAAAGCCTTGGGTTAGAGTGAGGGCACTGGTTAGTTAAGATTTTAGATATAAACTTTATTAGACAACACTCTTCCAGTAGGAGTGGATGGAGTGGGAAGCACCAAGATTTTGCATATTTGAAATTTGATTTCAACCCTGCATCCTATTGCCAAGAGTAGATTATAACATCCAACTAAGGATTATAGGCCGTATCAAGGGGGAGGAGAAGTTATCTACTAAGGGGCAACTGAGTCCATTAGTTGAATCAAAAGAAATAGCCTTTGTCTTCTGAGCAACTAACCAAGGCAGCTCTTACAGAATACCCCCCCTAATCATGACAGCGTCGTAGAAGAAGGTCAGCTGTCTCTCAGTTTGCTTTGCTGTCAAGTCATTTCAATTGGTTTTTAAAATAACCCTTCTTTGTAATTTAGTGGGTTGTCGCCACAAAAAGATTAGAGATAAAACTGCGAGAAGTCGATTCCCTAAGGAATACTTTATTTTCCTTCCCTATTTAGGTATGGTGAGAAAAATCCTCCGTTTACAGTTGCTTCTTTCAAAGGTAGACAGGAGGAATGGGACCTCTCCCAACAAATCGGTTACGCAGTTAGTAGAGCCGCCGTAGACTACTCCTCTGGCACCTCCTCCGACGACGAAGGTTGTAACAAAGGACCTCGGACAATTCCGAAAGTCAGCAACCCGAAGAGTATTTATCAGGTAAAGTGCGATCCAGTTCCCCTCTATCCTATTTTTTCTGTTCTCATTATTTTCTATTCCAATTCTAAAAAGAATATGCTCACTGCAAAAGCAAAGAGACAAACAATTGGAGAACATGGGAAAAACAAAACTATACAGATTAAAATCACAGTATTAATATTATGGCGAAATGTTTTATTTTTTTTTCCTGATTTTTTTTTTCTTTTTTCTCTTCTATATGTAGTTCCTCTGCTTGGCTGAGTTCTCAGAATCTATACCATCTTTGGGGAGTCCCATTTTCCCTATAGCATTTGGACATAAGTTTCCTTTCACCTAAATTTCAGTGGGCTTTTTGACTATAGAAAATAACATATCACTCATAGGAAATATGGAATATTAATCAATGGTCAAAGATCTGCATTCCCACCACCAGAGCAGTTTTGCTAAAAAACAGAACAACAAACAAACAAACAAACAAACAACAACCCATAGAAAGATATGCATTACTATATTCTGGAAATAGGTTCCATGAAACAGTTCTTATCCTTAGCAGGTACAATGCCCTCAGCACTTCGTATTAAATTAAATTGATTTCAACCACCAAATTGATTTCACGACTCACTGATGGTGGCAACCCACAGTGCAGAAGACACTGATCTACAGAGAACCTGTTGACACTTTGTGTGTATGTACTTGTTTGTATGTTTTCTTAAATTAATCCCTTAGGCATTAACATGCTTTCCTAGTAATTTACTTAAACTATTATTGGCAGATATCTAGATTGTTTTCACATTGTTGGGATATAAAAAAACTGGTAACTTGTACAGAGAGGTGTGAATTTTAAATTATTTCTGGAGGCTTGATTCACAGACATGGAATAACTGGGTCACTGTGTATGGACGTTTTATTTGTTCGCAATATATGGCCAAAGTACCTTCTAGAAAGTTGTACTTATTTGGGGTAACAAGCTTTATGTGAAAATGCTTCTTATTTTTCCTAAAATTGGGTATTCTCACTTAAAAATAGTTTAACAATACTATTACAGATATTATTAATTAAACATTTAAAAAATCTCTATGTGCCCAAATGTTGTAGGTACTTACTGTCTTATGAATTTTCTCTTTTTCACCCATTTATCTTTTGAGGTCTGAATATATTATTAGAGGCTCTTTAAACTTTAGGAGTATTTTAGCTCCTTGCCATCTTAATGGCAAATATTTTTCCCCTAGCTTGTTTGGTTTCCTAAACTACAGATATAGTTTATGGGTAGCTCTATATGTACAAAGTTTAACATTATGTAGTGAAATATTTGCTCTTAATTCTGTTTTTATGCTTAGAAAGATCATCTTCTATCTAGGACTCAGAGCCATAGTCAGCTGCATTTTTCTAGAGCAATATGCTTTCAAAATGCAGTCTGCAAAACATCTGGATTGGTCATCTTCGATGCTTAAATTGGATATTTTTAGACCTCAGTTCCAGAGATTCTGGTTAGACAGTTTTGGGTTGGGCCAGTGAAGTGGGGTGAGGTGGAGGAAAACTCAAGAACATGTAGAAATTTGAATAAATGTGTTTTAAATTTTTTTTAGTTGGATTAAAAAATTGATTTTATTAAAAGACACGAAGTCACTGAACTTATTATACGCCCCCCCCCACCCCCGACTACCCAATCCCAAAGATGATTATCTACTTTTATTTCGATTCATTTCTACTTCTTATGCTTTTGGAAGGTTTAACTTCTGAGTTATGGGTTTTATTTAATCCTAGAGCGAGCTGATTAGCTTACCCCACCCCCCTTTTTTTTTCCAGGTTGAAACCTTGAAACAACCCTTTCAATCTTGGTTCCAGATCGCCCGCAGAAAGCATGTGGCGGATGGCCGTGCAGGCCTCCTGGGACGTGCTTGTCACGCGTTGCCTAAGTGCCCTAAGGGTCCCAGGCCTGCTGCCCTACAGCGGGTGGACAGGTACCACTGGGTCAACACAAACCGATAGCGTGCTGGGGGGGGCCCCTCGCTGTCTCTTCTAACACAGAACGAGTCTAAGGCTGAGAGGCCTGTGACCACCAAAGGTAACACAAGTCAGGGACCAGCGTGTGTGATGGCGCATCCGTCCCCCCCCCCCCCCGATCGTGACGACGTTCTTAGCTGCACTTTTCATTCTTAATTTTATGTGACATTTTATGTAACACTGATGCATGTACCCAATAAGGTAACAGAATGAAGATAGTGACCTGTGATAAGACTCAATGAATTATGAAAAGTAACAGTTTAAATAAATGCATTGTGTTTTTAATAGATTCCTAGTTCAGTTTGTTGCAAGAAAATTTTAAAAGTTTGTGTTTCATCATTAGCCTGTAAAAACAAAAAGTAGATCTTCATTTAGAAAAGAGTGATCCTCATAATATAGTATTCTGATTCTACTTAATTACCTACCATCACTGTTTTATTTCATAGGGCCAGTAACAGCTTGTTTGAAAATTATTCTTTAATATTCAAAATTCCCTTTTTAAAAAAATTGGTTTATCTTTCCCCCTCTTAACAGACATAATAAGTATAATTTATTTTAGCTTTACATCAGGTATACAATATGATTAAGATATTTGTATACATTGTGAGTCTAATTTTTATTCATCACTGTACAGTTTCAATTTATTTTCTTATGATGAGAACTTTTAAGATCCACTCTCTAAGCAGTTTTCAAATAGGTAACATTTTTAATGTCACAGTTTAACATTTATGTTTTGTCCTAAAACCATTATTTCTATAGTTGTTTTTTCTTAGTTCTATATTTAAATGGATTCGATGCTTATCAATAAACTTTTTGCACATGTGAATTCTATTTTGATTTATCTCTGCTAGCTGTTTTTTTGTTTTTTTTTTTTGTTTGTTTGTTTGTTTTTCCCACTGTCTAGGAATCAGACCCAGGCTGCAGCGTTGAGAGCGCTGAAGCCTAGCCACTACACCACCAGGGAACTCCCCTACTTAGCTGCTTTTTATTGTTAAGCAGCTTTTCCACAAATGGCTCATAGGTGTTGTGTTCTGGGAGTGTATTTGTGCCTGAGATGATCTCTGTCCTTTAATACTGTTGAAGGACAACTTGGCTGAATATTGAATTCTTAGGTCATGCTTTCTTTCCCTTATAACTTTGTAGGCATCACACTAACCTCAGGTTTCTGGTCTTATATGATGCTGGGGAGAAATCCAAGACCACCTGGATTTTCTCAACTCCCTGCCACTTGCACAAATATGTACATTTACTCTTTAGGTGACTTCCTTTGACTGCCAGTCTGAAAAATTCTTTCTCTGCATGTTTTATTGTGTTTCACGTGACTGTGCTTCACCGATGTGGCTTTGTTTCTTTTACAAATGGAAGGCAAGACCCTCCACCAGCAAAAAATGATGACTTGCTTTATCACGATAGTTGCTTTATTATCATCGTGGTATGGAACCAAAACTACAGTATCTCTAAAGTTTGCCTGCACTTGAAATCTATGTCTCAGTCAGTCATTCTGTATCATTTTTTCCTGAAACATTTTGTCCCTCCCTGACTGGCAGGTTTAATTTTTCTTTTTTCTTTTTTTTTTTTTTTTTTTTTTTTGCTTTTTGGTATGTGGGCAGCTCCCTGACTGGGAAACGAACCCAGGCCGCAGCGCTGACAGCGCCAGCACCGATGCCCCAAGCCACTGCACCATCAGGGAACTCCCAGGTTTAATTTTTCTAAAGCAATCTTCTGCAGTATTGCTTTTAAATCCTTTCTTTGTCCATGCATTTTAGGAATACCAACTCTCTTTATTCTGTTTCATTTTTTGTCTGTCCGAACTATAATTTATGTCATTGCTTTAATATCTTTCACTTTTTTTATTGTTAAATTTATTGGGGTGACATTGGTTAATAAGAATTCCATAGGTTCCAGGTGTACAATTCTACATGCATCGTCTGTGTGTTGCATTATATGTTCACCACTCAGTTAGTTCTTTCCATCACCATAGATTTGACTCCCCCTCTTCTCTCTCACCTGCTTCCTCCTTGCCCCCAGGTAACCACTAAACTGTTGACTGTGTCCGTGAGGTTTTGTTTCTTTGTTGCCTTTAGTTTCATATTCTGCATGTGAGTGAAGTCGTATCATTCTTGGTTTTTTTCTGTCTGGCTTATATCGCTTAGCATGATGATCTCAAGGTCCATCCATTTTGTTGCAGATGGCAGTGTTTCCTCTTTTCTTATAGCTGAGTGATATTCCATTGTGTGTATGGACCACCTCCTCCTTATCCATTCATCCACTGATGCCCACCCAGGCTGCCTCCACATTTTGCTCATTGTAAAAAATGCTGCAGTGAACTGATGGGAGCATTCATTCCCTCGAAGTAGCGTTTTGGGTTTCTTTGGATAAATACCCAGAAGTGGGATTACTGAATCCTTGTCTCTTGTCATAGCCTTTGTTTTAAGCTTGTTTTGTCTGGTATAAATATTGCTACCCCAGCTTTTTTGTTTGTTTCCATTTTCATGAAATATCTTTTTGCCATCCAAGAAGTCATTTTACTGTTAAGCTTTCCAGTGAGCTTTTTATTTTGGTTTCTCTATTTTTCAATTCCAAAACTTCCATTTGATTCTTCTTTGTCTTCTATTTCTTGGCTTGTGACATCATAGTTTCTTCCTGAGACTTTCTGGGTTATTTTGTTACTTATTTTTTTTTCATTTGTTTCAAGCATGTTCCTAATTGCTTGTTGAATCGTTTTTACGATGGTTCCTTTGAAATCTGTGCCCTGTAATTCTAATATGTTTGTCATCTTGGTGTTGGCATCGGTTTATTGTCTTTTTTCACTCAGTTTTATATCTTTCTGGTTCTGAATATGATTAATTTTTGATTGAAAGCTATACAATTTTGATACTATGTTCTAAGACTTGGAATGTTATTTAAACTTCGTTAGTGGATTTCTTTTCATACCCTTCCAGTGGGGGGTGGGGCGGGCATGGAGGGTGTTACCTTGTTATTGCCTGGTGGGAGATAAAGTCTAGGTTCCCCCCAAGGAGAAGAGTCCTCATACCTGCCAGACAGGCATGGGGGGTCCAGCTCCCCTGTGGTTCCCACTAGTACTTTGGTGAGGGTGACCTCATCACCAGTAGGCAACGGTGAAAGTTCTGACTCTTCACATGACCTCTGCTGCTGCCACTTCAGCAGGGAGGTGGCAGTGAGGGGAGTCATTACTGCCATATGTTGGTACATGTCTGCATTTCCGATACGGTCGCCACTGACATCATGGGGTAGAGTGGGGTTACTGCCCTGCGGGGTACAAGGATGAAAATTCCCATCTCCCTGCTTGGTCTTTTCTGACATTGCCATGGAAGCAGGTTGGGGTGCCTTGTTATAGGCTGGCGAGGAGGGACGTCTAGACTCCCCACTCACCTTTTGCTGGTGTGGGTGGTGACGGTTTTCTGTCTGGGACATTTGGCTGGAGGAGGGTAGTTGTCTCACAGTTCTCTGCCTTGCTAGGTTTCCCCTTTCTTACTCCTTTGGCTGGAGAGAGCAGGTTTTGGGGAGATTTATGCCCATTGGTGCTCCTGGGTTTCCAGTTTTTCCCCCCAAGCCTGGAATGCATGAAGGCAAAGTGGATCTGTGGAGGTCACCACCATATCCTGTCATGGGTTCTGAGGTCCCTAGCTGGTCTATTTGCTTCTCGATACCTTCCGGAACATTCTTGTTGGTTTTCGTATCCTGTCTAGGGACTTCGGTTGTATTTGGTGGGAGGAGTAGGGAAAAATAGGCCTTCTTTCTTTTGGGAATTGAAAGTCTGTGTTCCACTTTTGAAATTAAAACACAAAATTTTCTTAAGACAATGACTGTATTTTGGAGAAAGGGCCCTTTTTGTTAATAGTTGGTAAAATATGGCTTCTGTATCTATTAAGGTTTTCTTATCCTTTTCCTTGTCAGTGGGCTGTGCTTACAAGCTAATTTCTTAAAGATAACTAGAATCTCAACACTTTAAAAAAGAAATTGCTATTGATTTGATTCAGCAATAAATACACATAATGCAGCAGTAAGAAAACGATCCCTGCCTTGTAATCCATGGCATTTCCATTAGAAAGCACGGGCTTACTAAGAGCCCATCGCTGTTAGTGGATTAATGCAGTCAGGCAGAGGGCCCAAGAAGTCAGCCAGGAAGTTAATGGGATTGTGTCGTGGTAGGTGCCTTGCTCAGCCAAGAATAAGAATACAAAAGAAACATCTTTACTTCCTGCACCGAGTTTCCCTACCACCTCTCTCCGAGGTCCTGAGCGTTTGGCAAACCATCCTAAGTAGTCTTGCATGTCTGGCGTAATTAGTGTTCACTCCAATCTCTGGGAAATACATTTTGTAAATTATGTGAATAGCTAAATAAAATTCTTGAGGACACACACTCAGTGCTTATCATAACAAACTAAGATTTCCCTTCTTCTCGAAGTGCTGGAGAAGTCTTCAATCTTATAAATAGGCTGACCAGACGTGCCGTTTGGAACGGCAAAGTGCTGCTGTTTTCTGTCCTGTGCAATACGGTACGTTACTGTGTCTTGTTCAGGGGGTGTGCTTTGTATAGCAATTCCCAGTTCATGCAAGAGACAGGACAACAGCTGTCACACAGCAAACTAACATTTTATTGGTATCTCTGCTACGAAGGCAGCTGGTGATTTTCATTGAGATGGTAACGAAATGAAAGAGATTTAAGGCTGACAAATTTGGTCCATGCTTTGCCTGCGGGCGAATCTAATAATTTAACCTGAAGGACTACTTAAGACGACTAAGTCGCCAGCCTCCTAGCAGCAAAGAAGTGGGAAGTCAAGGCCCATGTCGGATGGGAGAGACGGAGGAGTTGGATGGAGATTCGGAGTGGATCTTCCTTAGGCTTGATTTAAAACTCTTTGTTAAACCTTAATTGTAAAGCTTCTTGTTGTGTTGTCTCACAGTGAGTTTTTATTTTATTTTCCCTAAAGTAATTTACCATTAGTATTTTGTTTGGGTTTAGAATTAAATCCTCAGCCATGTGTAGATATCTCTTAATTATGACAACAGATCAGCAGGGCTAAATAAAATAATATTGAATATGAATTGGATACTGAATTCAGTCATTAATTATCCATGATCTGCCCACAGTGTTTGTTTAAAACAGTTTTCTTTACCAGCTTGCCTTCCTTGCATTGCTCAGTGACACAATTGTTTTATATATAAATTCCCTTTGCTACTCACCTTGGAGCACAAAAAGATAATTATTCATATGTAACAAGCAACTTGATTGCTGGCATTGGATTTGTAATTTGAGCAGGTTTTTAACTTGGAGTTTGTATTTGAAAAAAAACTTTTTTGGCTTACACTGATTCAGGTGATGGCTGTGTCTGTCCTGATTTGATATGCAAATCCTGAAACTTCCAATGACTGCTTATCTCAATGAGGTTTTCCAAACAGGGCCTCCAAAGCGAATCATGAGGATACCACATGGACTGTATTTTATGTCCCCTCATTCTGTGCAGATACATCTAGCTACTTTGTGTGACTTGGTAGCAGACAACTGTAGACAAGTTAGTCAGCCTGACAAATAATAATAAATAAAAAATTTACATCTCTAGAAAGAGTTTCAGTCAATATCTTTAAATAATGAATACTTTAATAGGGTTTGTGGTCAAATGATCTTTTAGTCAGTGACAATGTAGTACATTCTTCATCTTCTGTGCCAAATATCAGCTTGCTATGTCATATGACCGCGAAAGATAATAATATACATTTATGTACTTTATACATGAATGCTATAGGTATTGAAAAAATTCTCACAGCTTCATTGGATGTCGTATTGACATATTTAATGCCATTTCATCATGCAGACTGAAACAAGATCACCCTTTTCTTCCTAGAGCTGAAAATAAAAGAAACATTCTATGTAGTTATTTTTATAAATAGACAATCTACAGAATGAGGAAAAATAGTTTCCAAAAAAAGAATTCCTACAAATCCATTAAATAGGCAATCCAATGGAAAATGGGCAAAATGGTTGAATAGGCACCTCTCAAGAGAGGCCATTCAAACGGTATATAAATACATGAACGATGCTCAGTTTCACTGGCCATCAAGAAAGTACAAATTAAAACCACACACCCAGAAGAATGCATAAAATAAAAAAGACAAAAAATATTAAGTGCTGGTGGTAGTGTATGTTTTATACGAGCACTTAGGAAGTCTTGCCGTGTCTACTAGAGTTGAGCATCCTCAGTATTTGTTGGTTTTAAATGTTTATGATTAAAAACAAACCACTGCTGACAAAATAGCAGTAAGTATCATTACAGTATAGTGGAGGAAGATGAGGAGGCAGAGGACCCCAGTTCTGATTACTTTTTGTCCTCTTCCAGCTGGGAGAACTGGGGCAAGTCTGAGTCTCAATTCCCGCTTTCTAGGGTGAATCCTTTACCTGCCTGAAGGCAGAGGGATAACCTCTGTGATCGCTTGGGTCCTTTCCAACTCTTAGACCTAAGATCCACCATCTCTTGGTACTGGGGAAGCTAAACAGAGTGCTAAAGATAGAACTTCATGCACCATTAATTTCCAACGATTTGTCCTGCTGATATGTTTAATGATAAATGTAGCCCCAAAACACAATAAAATGTTTCCAGGTACATAGCAAAGTGTAGTCTTAATGCTATAGATCATAAGGGCACCTCACCTTATCGTCACCCCAAAACTGATCTCTGGGTTTTCTTGGGGTCTGTTGCTCTGCGGCAAGGATGCTTTTCAGGAAATGCTCCATGTTGGTGACGAGGAGAAGCTCTTTGTTTTCCTTAATGTACTAGAGAGAGTGTGGAGTGCGGCGTTACAAGACGTTTGCTCCCATTTCTTGTAAGTACTCTTGGGTCTTCTTAGCCAGAGTGCAGACCTGAGAGTACTGTGTATAATCCTGCTTTTAAAATAAAATGAAACCTCTTCCTGGATGGTGGTTCACAGAGGACTCACATTCCAGCTCCACAACTACGTCTGTCTTGGGCAAGCTGTTTTTTTAATAATTCTACGCCTCAGTTTCCTCATCTATAAAGCAGGACTAAGGGTAGTATCTGCCTGATGAGGGCACGAGGAAGACTAAATGAGATAATGCATGTGAACCTCCTAGCAGAACACGTGGCATGTGGCAAGTGTGTCATAAATGTACGTATGCTGTTATCTTCCTTATTGTTACTGCTGCTAGAGTGCAGTGTTGCAGTGTTGAGCACCAGGGTCCCCATTAATCTATTTATTCATTAACATAGTAAACATTCCAAAAGCCTACCACGAGCCCAGCACACGGCTATCTCAGAAAACAAAACAAATGTCTCCATTCCCACAGAGCTTACCTTCTGGCTTCCTTAGGTGGCATGCTGCCTGGACACACAGCCTGCTTCTCAAACCACACATGGCCATGTGCTATAAATTCTGTATTCTGCAGGACTGTGGGTACCTGGCTCTTTGAATCATGCATGGGGATTGCAAATGTGGCCCAGAGTTACTTAACTCATGTCTCACTAACAGTATTATCTGTAAGTAAGAGCTCACAGGGTAGGCAAAGTGATAAACAGGAAGGGTAAGCAAAGTGATAAACAGGAAGGGTAAGCAAAGTGATAAACAGGAAGGGTAAGCAAAGTGATAAACAGGAAGGGTAAGCAAAGTGATAAACAGGAAGCGTAAGCAAAGTGATAAACAGGAAGCATAAGTAAGTAAATTACGTCAGGAAGTGGCGTTGAAAAAGCAGAGCAGAGTGAGGAGAAGCTGATGAGGAGTAAAGAGCCTTCAGATAGGCTAGGCAGGGTGGGCCTCATGGAGAGGGTGGAGCTTGAGCCAAGACACGAAGGAGGTCAGGGAGTCAGGCACGCTCCAAGTCCTGAGACCAGTGCTTCTCGACGTCACTCCACCGACATTCGGGGATGGATACTTCTGCTGGGGGGCTCCCTGTGCAGCGCAGAGTGTTCAGCAGCATCACGGGCCTCTAACACTAGTTGACAGAAGCAGCCCCCTTCCCTGAGTCAGGAACAGCTGGAGAGGAAGGGGGAAACCCAGAGGGGGCTGGTGTCCTGGGAGACAAGTGAGGAACACAACCAAGGAGGAGAGAGTGATCACTTGTTAGGTGAGGACAGAGAACTGACCCTTCTCTGCGACTCGTGGGAGCTAGGATGTAACCCAGATCTGTGATCTGGGGAACCACCATCACCATCTGCATCAAAGACTACAAAATAAACCTCTGACTTAGTAACTTACAGAGATTTAATGACAGAGAGGTGTACACGAACCATTTGCTTAGACGTCAGGAGATCTAGAATCTATTACAGTCTCAGACCTACCATCACAAATAGCTTCATGATTTGGGGCAAGTTACCTCATCTCTCCTTAAGTACAACATGTGGCTAAAAATGTGTTACCTATTTTGCAGGATTGCTGGGTGGATCAAATGAGACAATATATATAAAAGTGCTTTGAAATTTAAAAAGTTTAACAAATAATAAAAAGATATGTTCTTGGTTATAATTCAAGAATTAATTGATCTTTCATGGTAGATGACCTTTTTAAGACCATATGTTCCTTTTTTAACAGTTAGAAAGCAGAGGTGATAATAGTCTCATAAAAGTGCTTTAAAAAACACAGTATTAAGCATGCCACTGTCAAGCTGACACAGAAAACAGCACACGGTTAAGTGTGGCTAAGTAGGTGGGGCATCGAAATTTAGTCTTAGTAACTGAGTTTTACATGTGGACTTCTTACATACTGACAATATGTTAGCGGGACATGACTTAAGGAACTATGGGCCACATTTGCAATCCCCATGCATGATTCAAAGAGCCAAGTACCCACTGTCTGTCCTGTAAAATTTAAAACGTATTGTCATATATGGTTTGAGAAGCAGGCTGTGTGACAAGGCAGTGTGCCACCTAAGGAAGCCAGAAATATCTGACTAGGTCACACTCCGAGGCATTTGTAAAGAAGTCAGTTTTAATCAAGACCATGTGCTACGCAGGTTGAAATCACCTACCTCTTCCAATGACTCTAGCTCCAAGTGAGACTCACACTTCCTTTCAAAGAGTTTGGAGAGAAGATCTCTCCCTGTTTCCGAGATGGGCTGCCCCTGCAGCAGAGTAGCACTTATGCTTCGATCCAGCTTACTGTCCCAGGAAAGTGCTGACATTTGCAGTGTGATAGAGAATGCTTCCCTGAAATACACCTTCAATGCCTGGTCAAGGAAAAGGTGAAGGGGGCAGATCAGCACCGCTCCCAGGCAACTGCAATTAAAGCTTTAAAATAAGTTGAAAGAAAAATAGAGCTGGAGATATATCATCTTTATGTGTGTGCACCATGGGTTACTATTGTCTTTTGCAATTATGATGAGGCATATGTGTTGACAACGAAATAACCACAGAAAGCTGTTCTCAGATGAAGGCAACTTCTCCCCAAAACTCTTACAGCATGGTGCATGCATTTTGTCACATGCTACCACAGGAAATTTGATTGGGAAGATCTTCCTGGCCAGGCAGTAGAAACTAAAGCCCAGCCAGAGGACTTCAGTAGATCTGAAGTGTGGCAAAGCTGACAGCATTTATTGTCTTGGGGAGTGGGGTCTGAGTCACAGAGAAAGTGAAGCAAAAAACCCTGGGCACCTTGTAAAATGAGCTCAGAAAGGCGGGACTGGAGTCCTGGTGGAAGTCGTCAGCAGCGACATGGGCCAGGCAGTGTATCAACAGCAGGACGAAGCTCCCCACAGATGCCAAACACTCTCTCCTGACAAACAGCGTGCTTTCAGAGCTCTGGGTGGAGAAAATACCGGAACGCAGAGATGCTAACCTCAGGGAACACTTCCACTGCCTCCCTTTTTCTTAGTTTTATACAGTCTAAAACAGGCATGTCCAACCTTTTGGCTTACCTGGGCCACACTGGAAGAAAAAAAATTGCCTTGGGCCACCGATGAAATACACAAACACTAATAGCTGATGAGATAAAAAAAGTTCCATGCATAATTTTCTTGGTGTTTTAAGAAAGTTTACAGATTTGTGCTGGGCCACATTCAAAGCTGTCCTGGGTCACCTGTGGCCCGTGGGCCATCGGTTGGACAGGCTTGGTCTAAAATAACTTTTGAAATCATGAAGTCAGAGCTACTCCCCGGGTTTCATGGATGTTTACCGAAGAAAAGATTCAGGTGACCAAGGAAAAGTTGTTTTAGTTCACCTCTCTGAATAAATCATTTCTTCCACTGCCTCCCAATTTTTCTGCTACCCTCATCTTCCAGAAAACAAAGTACTGGAAATTCAGAGTGACATTACTCATGTATCTGTCTTTTTAAATTATATTTTATTTGTTTTTTATCTATGTTCTTCAATCACTATTTCCTCATGCAATGGTTCTGAAACTTTAGCGTGAATACAGATCAGCTGGGAAATGACTGTATTTTGGGGCGCATTCCAGAATTTCTGGTTCTGTGGGCTTCAGGCAAGGCTGAGGTGTTTCCATGTTTATCAGGGTCCCCAGGCTGCGGCTGCCTGAGGTCCAAGGGCCACAGTCTGAGAATCACTGTCTTCCAAGGCTCTCGGGCACTCTGTCTTTCATGACTTTATTGTAATCAAGTTTTCCAATCTCCTGTCTTGCCTACTTGATTTGAAATAAGTCTCTTATTCATTCTCTTAGGAGAATTAGGCTGGCATGGAAAGGCCTTAGGTGATTTGGAAGCAGACAGTCTGAGATCTGTCCCTGGAATGGGCTGTGCCTGGCAGCACAGATTGGCAATTAAAAAAATGAGTTTGGTGTCAAATACACCCAGACTTAACGTTTCCTCTCTTGCTGACACTGTGACCCTGGGCAAGTTGCTTGGCCACTCGGGGCCTCAACTTCCTAATTCAGAAAGTGGTGATAACCCCTTAGGGCTGGCCTGCTTGAAGTCATAAATGAGATAATGCACGCGGGCACACGGCCAGCAGCCTGGCTCACCACACTTCAGTGAATCCCGAGTTGGTTTTCCCACCAGTAAAATGAGATTCAATGCTGGCCTACTTCATGGACTGCTTTGATGATCACATGATCCAATACCTGCAGAGTCCCACCTATGAGTAATTTTTGGTCTTATTAAATCCCTTAACACCCCACTAGTCAGTAGAAACCATTTCCTAGTCCTCCAACATCGGTTAGCAGCTCCTCCTCTCACAGTCAGCGTTGACCAATGTTCTGTCATCGGTGTTTAAGATCAATATACACTGGCTGGGAGTTCCCACCAAGGCACTGACAGTCCATATAGGTGAGCAAGTCCCAGGAGAGTGACAGTTCAGATCCCTAAAGTGCTAACTGTGCAGGATTTCCTGAAGCCGGAGCCGTGACTCTTACAGGAAACACCAGTCTGGAACCACTGGCTTCGATAGTGACAGATTCATCAGTGGTCACTGAGCCGTTAGGATTCACTGGGGACAAGCCAGGACATATCATTTCACTGATTACAGAAAGCTTCTACATGGTGACATTTATTATGACTTACCTAAATGATTTATCACCAAGAGGGAATAAAATACGTCAGGACTTGAGAGACAAAAATGTTTTTTAGCATTTTTTTCCCTTTTTGCTTCTGTCCATCTTTACTACACCCTAGAATTATGTAAGCCCACATCTAAGGCTGACTTGGCAGTACCTGGTAGAAGTAGGAATCTTCGAAGGCGTTGTGGGAGGCCTCCAGAGCAGGAAGATGAGAAGCGATCTGCAGGGTGATTTCTGGAGCCTGGAAAGAATAAAAAGCAAACAGAATGGGCTGACCAGATGGCCCATTTTAAACAGGACAGAAAACAATGCTCCTGTCCCGTTTCCAACGATACATCTGGTCAGACTATGGACACCTTGCATTTAGCCCAATGAGACCAGATGTGCCATGTGAGATGGGACAGTACCGTTGTTTTCTGTCCTGTTTAAGACGGGATGTCTGGTCAGCCTAAAACAGAAAGGAAAACAAAATCCATCCCTTTGCTATACCATCCTCATGCAGCTCAGCTACACAGCACCACTAAATCGATGGGCAGTAAATGCACTGGAACATCGATTTAAATTGTAACAGGGCGAGTTGATTCAGCACACACTATAGGAAAGTGGAAAGGATATTTCACTGTGTGTTTGATATTTACGGTAATGACAAGAATTAATTTACTACTTTTTTAAATACAGGGAGGCTGGCGTGGCATAGGGCTCTCGAGCCTGGATTCTGACCTGGCTCTCAGCTTTTGGTTATGTTACCTTGTGTGGGTTTCCCACTCTGTATCTTTCCCCCTCAATTTTAAAACAAGAAAAAAAATACCAGTGTCTACATCATGGGGTGTTTGTACAGATTAAATGAGTTAGTTCGTGCAAATCATTAGAACATTTTCTGGCATGGACAAAGTGCTTAATTCATTCTATTTATTTATCTATCTATTTATTTATTATTGTTAGTGTTATTGGGATGACATTGGTTAACAAAAATTACATAGGTTCCAGATGTACAATTCTACATATTTATTAACAATATCATTTCAGAGATTTAGATGTGGGATTGCTAAAATGACTCCCCATCGGTCTCCATACAGGAGGGACTAGAAAGTTCCCTGCTGCAGGCGCTTAATCCTAAGGACTATCCGCCACCTCAGAGCTTCCTGCCTGGTCCTCCTGACCTTGTTGGCTCCAGGGGTGACCGGTCCACAGAGAGGTCAGAGGCCAGACTTACACAAAGCTGGTTGGTGAGGAGGCGCAGGATGGAGAGGCCATGCTGGTAGACCACAAACTCCCTGGTGCAAAGCTCCGTGGGCGCCACGGCTGTCAGCTCCGCCTCCCGCATTACCTGGGGTCTGGGGGCGTCCTGCCAAGAGCTTTCTGGGACTACAGAGATCGAGAAAAACCAGTAATGATCTCACTGACTGTTCTGCATACCAATGATAGAGTGACAACAGCAAGAACACAATTCAGCTGAGAAGTGTGTCCGTCCATCTGTCCATCCACCATTCTTTTGACATTCCCCTTCCCTCCCTCCATCATTTCCAAATATAAAACCATTCTTAGCTTGTGGGCCACACAAAAACAGATAGCAGACTAGAGTTGGACTATGGGACATAATTGGCTGACTCCTGTCAAGTTCAAGGATATTCCCAGAACGATGCTTACTAGTGGCCTGCATCATGGTCACCTGAAAGGAATACACTCCTTTTCTGTTAATCCTCTTCCACCTGGGAGGTGGGCAGGTTGAAACAGAGCTTCAGGGCAAGCCAGCCACATTGTCTTCTGACTTCCAGTTCCAAGAGGTGATCATGTGACTTGGAGTCCGTTTTGGTGGGGGTCAAGGTTTTCCCTCTCTTTGTCTCCTGTGCCTTTCTCCCCATGCCTCACATTATGCCCCCATTAACTCCTTGTGAAATGTGGCACGTGGGTATGGGGTGAAATCCCAAGATTTAGATTCAGTGTGGAGTGGGCTGGTTGTGGGCCTTCAGGAATTTCCCTCTGGGAATTGGCCAAGTCACTGTTACAGTGGAACTTTGATTTCTATTTGTTATTCTTTACGTGGAAAAGTCCCTTGGGAACTGTGGGGTTGGGGTGGGAGAAAGGGATGACTGGCAAGGCTGGACTCGGAGATTCCTAGTCCCTGGGGATGACAGCATGGCATGCCTTCAGTGCGCCACGATAATTCCAAACAGGGGGCGGGGGGCTACCCCAGGAAGGCAGTTACCTGATTTGTGATGCACTTGTCCTTGTAGTTCAGAACCTTCCTTGTAGGCTTGGGACCAGATGTCTACCTTCCTCAGGGCGGAGATGGCCCATGTGATGTCAGCTTTATCTGCATCTGGACAGAGGGGAAAAGAACAGTTGTTGAAGTAAGGGCACAGAACTGTGACCCAGAACTGTGACCCCACAGAGCCAGACACAGCGTCAGGTGTGACGGACAGAAATCTTTGTTGTTTGAGGCCATGAGACTTAGGAGCAATTAGTTAGGCAGCAACATATAACTAACACGCTGGGTTTCTTGTGTTCTTCTTAAAGAACCTACCCTGGCCACACCCTTATGGGTGTTAAGACTTTACCAGGACGTGATTGGACTTGGCAGCGGGAGGGATGCTGGACCCGCCTCACCTGTCCTTGTCCCTTGGCCCTCAGGTCCTGGGCCGTGGCCTTGAGCTCCCGCGAGAGCAGCCGTGAGCCTGTTCAGGAACGAGATTAACAGCGGGGAGGTAGCGGCCTGGTCCCTGAGGGAGGTGGCGACCGTCCCATAAAATCTGTTTGCAGGATAATTCTCCAAACACACGGGGGTTCCTGAGGCAACCACCTAGGAGCAAACAGAACCTGGTTCCGTGCTAGGCTTGCACCCGCCCTGCAGGGCTGCTTCGGGAGCGTCTCTCTGAAGCCCCTATGCAGGTAGGTGTCCCTGGGCATGCGCAGAGGTCAGTACCTGGGTGTGCAAGAGCTGCAGGCGGCTCAGCTCCCGCTGGTACTGCAGCTGCCCGAGGGCCCCGTCCAGGAAGCTCTGTCTCTCCCTCAGCACCGCCTGGAGCTCATTGGAGAGGTGCCGAACCACCTGGAACGCAGGAAACGACGCGCCGCCCACCTTAAACTGGAGCTGCTTTTCCTTTCCTCCCACGCCCCTCCTGGCCCATCCACTGCTCCTTGGGCCCACCTGTCCCCGAGTATTAGTCACGTTGCCCTGAAGAGCCCCCTCTGATGACAAGGGAGGATGTGCGCTGCCCTCGGGGGGCTGCTTGTTGGTCTTGCGGCCTCACCTTCCGGGCCCGGTTCCACATCTGCGGGCTCTGGTTCCCTCTCTGCTGGAGCCACATCTCCTCCGCCTGGCCCTGAAGCCGGCCGGCCGCCTGCCTGAGCTTTTCTGTCGCCTGTCCTAAACTCTGCAGGACCTTCCGCATGCCCAGCGTCACCCGCGCCTCCTGTTCCCACTCCTCTCTGTCTGCTGCAAGGGGCACAGCAAAGGGCCACGTGGCGGCGGCCACCATTGCGGGTCGGGAGCAGAAGAAGACAGTTGTTTACGGGCGTCTGGGGAGCGCGCCAGGTCAGAGCCCGAGCCGGGCTGCGAGCCTGGCATTCAGAGGGGAGACGCTTCGCCGGGCAGCTGTGGGTGGTGCCCACTCCCAGAAATTTCTGCTCCGGGAGCATCTGGACCCAGGGGACGCGTGCGCACCTTGGGCGAGCAGGCCGCGTTCCGGGCCGCCGTGCGCGCTCAGGGCTCGGGCTCTCCTCTCGGTCTCCTGCAGGCGGCGGGACTCCATGGCTGCGCATGCGTCCTCGGCAGCCCTCAGCTACGCAAGACCGGAAGCACCAGGTCGTGGAACGTGGAGGGGAGGGCGGGGGCTCTGGGCTGGGGCACCTCTTCCTCCCCTCCAGCCTGCTGAGACGCGCGGGGGTGACTGAAATCTAGGGCCTGGAGCTGGGGCACCGTGGGACTTGTCCGCCCTGAGATGCGTTCTCTTCAAGGGGGGACAAGGGCTTCGCACTTGCAGGAGAAACCTGCGCGGTCTGGGCCGCCAGGTGGTGCTTCCGGCCTCACCTGCCGCCCAGCGGCTCTGCCTGGAGTGGCGAGCAGCTCCTGGCCCAGGGCCCCTAGGCGTTCCGCCAGCCGCGCCTCTTCCAGCTCCTGGTGATGCCAGTACCGCTCCCGGGCTCGCAGCTCCCTCTCCAGGGTGTCCAGCTGCCACATCCAGCTGTTTAGGGCTCGGAAGCGATTTCCCCTCACAGCCCCCCACGGTCTGGCTGAAGACCCCCAAAGCTTCTCGGGACATGGGCTCCCCACTCCCTGGGTCTCCGTGACTAAGCCTGGTGAGGCTGTTGACATGTTTATAAATGGAAAAGTGACAACCGTGCCCCTTTCTTCAAGCTCCCAGCCCCTCCCTCTGTCCTGGTAACACCTGGTCTCTCCCGAGTCACCTGTCCCCCTGTTTCTTTCCCGCCTGCTCCCTGGGCGGCCAGGGGGGACGAGCACATGGCAGTGGGAAGTCACCCTCACGCTCTCTCCCCTCCACACTCATCTGCGAAACTGTGAGTCGGGCTAGCATTTCAATCCCTTGGCTTCTAAATAGAATCTTTGACGACATCTGTTTTTGTTCCTGAAACTGTAACTCTTCTGAGAATGCACAGGGGGCGGGGGGGGGGGGAGGGGATGCTAAATCATTTGCGTGTAGTGGAGATATGCCAAGGGCTTAATTACTGCAGTAACCTCCTGGCTTTCTGCTTCCTCTGGCCCTGCTCCTATCCATCCTCTGCCCTGCTGCCAGAGGGAACTTTCTAGAATGCTGATCTCACACACACACACACACACACGAATAAAGACGTCTGAGAGGAGGTGCCACCCTGCTCACAGACACATTCGGTGACAGACGGGACCAGAGCACGAGCGTCTGGGTAGGAGAGCACGGTGGGGGGGTGCTGATGGCAGGTGGAGCCAGAAGGGGGATTGGGGAGGCTTTGCTGCTTCATTTGCATACTTAACAATGTCATAGGACTGCGAGTAACTTATTTTCTGTTTGTATTGTTGCATATTTTCCAAATTAAAAAATATCCGTATCTGATCGTGTGACATGTCTACTGAGAATCCTCCAGTAGTTCCCCAGGGTTTGTGTCCTGTCTTCCGTGGGAACCACCTGCTGCCTTTGGCCCAACCCCTTCATCATACGCCTAGAGCATCTGGGGTCTCCTGCCTGCCCCTTGTGGGGTCTCCTGCCTGCCCCTTGTGGGGTCTCCTGCCTGCCCCTTGTGGGGTCTCCTGCCTGCCCCTTGTGGGGTCTCCTGCCTGCCCCTTGTGGGGTCTCCGGCCTGCCCCTTGGCGCTTGCTGGCCCGTGACGCTGTCTTACAGTTTCAGCCCAGGCATCACCTCTCTAGGAGAGCCTTCCCCGAACTCGCCTCCACCTGGTCCAGAGGGCCCTCCTCTGTGCTCGTGAGGCACAGTCAAGGCCGGAAGCCATGGCTGGCCAGTCCCCTGAGCATCGGAGCCCTGCCTCGCTGCTTTTACTCTCAACACCTAACACAATGCCTAGGAGTAGAAGGTGCTCTGCACGTCGTTGCTGAGGGAACGGGGACGTGACTAGGGCACACTGCTCTTACGTACCAGCCTGGGGTCTCTCACTTCCCGAGGCAGGGTCTCCAGCACCTGGACGATGGGCACCACCACTCCGGTGGAGGGATCCACTTGAGCGCCAATGACAGGACCAGGCTCCCCCGTCAGGGGGTCTATGGCTTGAGCCCCAATCGAGATTGGGACAAGACCTGTGGGAGGCCAAGCCCACAGGCTTAGTACCAGTGATGGGGGAAAGAAGGAAGAGCAGTCATGGGGCAAAGGAAACACGGCTGGAAAGGAGCTAAAGGAGCCCCTCAAACCCCTTTTACCCTTTGAGGGGCTCTGAGCTAGATCCAAGGGCTTCCTGATGGCCCTAGACCCTGAGGGTAAGGGTGGGTAGTGAGGTTCTAAAATGCTAGTTTTGGAAAGCACCCAATCAGTGGGAGGTAGTTTTGGGGGTCTGGACTATCCGAGTACCTGTATTTTGAGTTGCAGCCGCTGTAGCGGAAGCATCAGGATGAGCCCATCGTTTTGGCTCCTGAGTGAATGGACGGGGGATGGGGGCTACCCCTGCTGAGATCTGCAGGGTTTTCTCTCCCAGGGCTCAGTCACACTCCTGGGGCTCTCGGAAGCTCCAGGTGCCCCCCTACCTTTGCCGTCGGCATCTTCCATTGAGCCTGCCAGGGGTGTGGCATCAGTACCATTCTGGTCACTCTCCACGCCCAGGACGGGCACCATGAGCCCTGAGCCCTCAGGGTCTGGGATCTCCATCCCATACAGGACGGGGACCCACAGCTCTGTTCCAGGATAGCACATCATTCCTAACACGGGGGTGGGGCACAGAGAGGAGCAGAGGAGGGCTGAGTGCCACACGGAGGGCCACACTGCCCACCAGGGAGGCCTCTCGCCAGGACCGCATTGGCCATGCTGAGCAGTCCGCGTTTGGAAGGGAAGAAATGAGGGGCATCGGGACTTTGGGGAAGCTGGGAACAATTTCTAGGCCACACAGGAAACTGGACGGGAAGAGGACATACATTCACGAGCCCTGATTGACCAGAACCTGAGCTAAGAACTTGGCATGCATGACATTTCCTTTGTTCTCCCAACGAAATCTCTGAAATGTGTACTCTGGCCATTCTCCTTGTAAAGATGCCACCATGGAGGCAGAGCGAGGTTAACGTGTGAATAGAGGGTGGGTCAGGTCTCCAAACCCAAGTCAGTTCTGACCCAAACTCCGGTTCTTTTTTGTCACACCATGGGCAGAAGGATGCTTCTAGAGAGAGTGAGTGAGCGAAGCTCTGGGAAGATGCCATTTCTACTTCCAGTCCCTGCTGTCCCTGTGTTAGTGCTGGGAGGGTGGCAGGGGGCTATAGGATGTGGGGGGGCTTCCCTCCTGCATCTGTTCATGGGAAGCGGCAGGCTATTGTGGGAACAGAAGTGGGAAGAGGGGACTCAGGAGCCTCAGGCGTTAGTCCTGGCCATGCCCCTGGCTAGCTAAGGGACCCTGGTTGGGCAAGCCACGTAACTCCCTGAAGTTCCGATTGCCCAATGTAATGTGGGTGTGGCCACACCTGGACACTCACTGTGGTGTTGGGGGATCCTTCGAGATAAGGGAATGCACACTTCATAAACATAAAACACAGTGTTAAGAGCCAGTGGAATTGTCAAGCGTTTCAAAGACAGGGATGCAGCCGAGCCCTCATGGGGCCAGCGCATGAAGGCACTAAACCTCGTCCCCTGTGTGGGTCACACGTGGGCATGGCTGTGGGCTGCAGTCCTGACCCCGAGCTGCAGGCCCAGGGCCGCTGAAGCACCGTGGGCCGGGGAGTTCAGACCTGAGAGCTGACTCGGGTCGACACGTACCTATGCGGCCGCCGCCGGCCTGGACGCCACGCACGGCCTCCAGCTGTCCCTCCAGCCTCCGGGCCTGCTGCAGGAGGTGGTGCAGGCTCAGGGCCAGGGCGCGCCTCATGTCCTTGATGGCAGCCTCCAGGGGCCCCTGTGCCCTCGATGCTGGCCCCTGCTGGTGCCGCCGGAGCGCTGCAATCACGCGCCGCTGGGCCACCAGCACGTTGGCGTCCAGCAGGGCCTGGGGCCCTCCCGCATGGGGCACGGTCCGTCCCTCCTGTCGGGAAGCCCCCTGGAGTCGGACTGTCTTCCCGCTCAGCGGCTCCACGAAGTTGTCACCAGGCAGCAGGAGGTTCCCCGAGGCGTCGCGCAGTCCCCCCAGCGCCAGCACCCGGCCTGAGAGGGTGAGGTGGGACAGGAATGCCACAGAGGTGCACACGGACAAGGGGTGGGGTTGGGAGCTGCGGGCTGGGCGACAGTGAGGGGCCAGAGACAGGGCCGGGGATAGCCTGGTGGTGGCGGGATGGGGATGATGCCTCTTCTTGGTTGAAAACATCCATTTACTTTTACTGCAGAACCAGCTCCCCAGGATGCTATGCTGGCACCGGGGAAGGGGTGAGGGGAGCCGGGAAGGAGAGGGCAGGTGGGGTGACAGGGCGAGGACAGGGGTGGGGGGTGGGGATGCGGTGGGAAGACGGGCTGTGGTGGAATTCGCGGTCCAGGCCAGAATACGGAAGGTCTGGGGGCGCTGTGGGGTGGGGTGGGGGGTTGGGAAGCCCGGTCAGGCCGGGGGGAGGGGGGAAGGGCCGTCGGGAGACCTGTGTTTTCGTCCAACCCGACTCCCAGGATCGGTGTGATGCCTCCTGTGACTGGATCCTCCATGGGGCTCCCCAGCTCTAGAGGGGCCAAGGTCTTGGTGAGGGGATTGCAGTATGTCCCTCCAAGAGTGAGCCACTGCCCTGTGGAGGGGTGCAGAGTCACGGCCAGCACGGGCACCTCGAGGCCAGTCGTGGGGTCTGTCATGAGAGCCCCCAGCTGTGAAGTCCTTCTGGGCTGCAGGATGGGCAGGCGGGGGGCTGGAGGGGAGTCTGTGGCGGGACAGGTGGGGTACGGCACATAGGGGAGGATGGCAGCTTCCGATGTTCTGACGCCACCTGGATGGAGGGACAGGGAGGCGCTGACACCCTTAACAAGCCACCTCCCTCCCACCAGAGCAGAAGAGTGGCCTAGGGCATCCGTTTCCTTTCATCTAGCTGCTCCCTCCAACAAGGTGGCAAGAATATTAAAGTGGGGGGTGGGGGAGAAGGCACTTACTGCTGTTCTGGCCACCAAGCCCCCCCCCCCCCCATTGCTTCTGGTGCTATTCCCCTGGGGGCTCATTCCATAGGGCCTCCTCAGCCCTGGGCTGGGCTGGGGCTACTTAGTGGTCGGGTTCTCACTGGAACTGAAGTCAGCAGTGGGCACCAGGGTGGCCCCCTGCAGGTCGTAGCCCAGATTTCCAGCCTCGGGCAGCACCCGCCCCGTGTCAGGGTGGACGAAGTAGCCATGGGGTATGGGCCCCGCGTGGCCACTGGCTGAGAGCAGCACGCAGTTGGGGCCAGGGACCATTAACTTGGTGATGGGATTCACACTGATGTCATCGGCATCCCTTTCAGGATCAGCTGAGGCTGCAGGGAAGCAAACGCCTGCTCAGGCTCAGGCCAGGCCGCCTAGGGGCTCCCTCGGCTGGGGACTGGGAGGAGCTGGCAAGAAGCTCCCCACAACCCTCAGAGCAGGTGCTCCCCAAGGCCTGGGGACTCGGTCTTTCGCTGAGTTCAGGGCAGGACCCCACATGGAAAACATGACACTGTGACACATCACATTGCAAGGGAAAAGCCTTGGGAGATGGTGGTGACAGCCTGTGGGGTGATCGGATGGGACAAGGGGAATCCCAGAACTCGGCACACCCACGGGGTCCCCAAGGGGATCCTTCTCGCACGCTTCCCTTTCCGGGAAGCCCAGCATTCCCCACACTTGGCCTTGCGCGGTCATCGGTCAGGCGTCTGCCCTCAGGAAGGGCTACCTTACGCTCCAAGTCACACTTGGCGGTGCTTTGGGCCGTTTCTGGTCTTGCCATTTTTGAGGCTCCTTCTTCTCTGACACCTGCACCCCGCGCCCCCAAGCACTGCACGGGAACCCCTCCCAGCTGCGGGCGTTTCCACGTGGTTTTGTCCTCCTCCCTTCCCCCTCTGCGGAGTCTTGGGAGTGGAATCCTGTCACCCTGCACTCAGGGCCAGGCGTCCCCGGAGCCCCGGCTGAGACGGAGCAGGGCTCACCTGGGCGCAGCAGCTCTGCCCCCGTGCCCGTGCCCAGGACGCCCCAGGCCTTCAAGCGGTGGCCCTCCTGCAGCAGGGCCCGGGCCAGGCGGCCCAGCTCAGCGTCCAGCTGGGGGGTTTCCCTGCGGGGGCGCGGGGGAGGGGCAGTTAGGGACGCGCAAGGGGCGCCCCGTGCGGTCTGCTCCAGGACTCCCCCCTTCCCCCCGGAAGTGCGGATCTCGCTGAGCCTGACGCCGCCCCACCAGGTACCCACCCTTCTGGGTCCCGCTCGGCCCGCGAGGACTGGGGGGGCCGGGAGCCTGTCCGTGCGGTCAGCCGCCGCCGGGCCGCCGTCAGTGCGGAGCAGAAGGAGGCCCACTGCTCCCGCCGGGCACGGAGGTCTCGGCGAAGGAGCTCCCGCTGGTCGCTCAGGCGCGCCGCGTACTGGCCCGCCAGGTACCCGCGTCGCCGCGCCTCCTCCTCGCTGGCCCTGGCGGCGGCCTCAGCAGCCTGGGGTCACAGACCGCCCTGCGGGCTTCTTATCTGCAGGGCCCACAGCCTCCCGGGGCCGCGGCCTTGGGGACTCCTTAGGGATTTCCAGAGCATTCTGGGCAGGCGGGGTGAGGAGTCCCCAGGGCTGGGTGTGGGGCTCACATCCCCGGGCCGGGAGCTGCTCAGGGCTGAGCCTGCGCCTCGGGGAAGGGGCGGGGCCGCGTTTGGGCACAAGGGCCGGAAGGCGAGGTGCGCGCAGCCCAACCTGCCGCCGCTCCTCCCGGGGGCTCCCCGGAATCTGGCCCGCGGAGGCTGGGACGCCGCGCTCAGTACCCCACAGCTGCCGGAGAGAACGGGCTTCCCTCACCAGTTGGAGGCAGAGGAGTTTGAGCTGTGGGGTGGTGGGGTGGTGGTGACGTCAGTCAGCACGCCCTTGACCTCGGCTGCTGTGATCCCAGCGCCCCCTGCTGCTATGTTGTGGAGGGACTCCAGGGGACAAAATGTCTCAGGCATTCTGTCTGGGGAACCTCTGGTCTAGTTCCCACACTTGGACTTCTTTTTGGTCCCAATGTGTGTCACCTGCTGCCTGAATTTGCTCACCCACTGGGCGTCTGAGGCTCAGGAATGGGGACCTAAGAGGACACCCCAGAGGGTGGCCTTGGTAGATTTCCCACCATGGATCTGGGACCCTGGGTCTCATAAGCTCCGTCTTCAATTTAATCCAAAATCTTCTATCTTCCCTCTCGTATACGCTCATTTTTAAAAATGATTCCTTAGGGATAGGCTGGGTTCTTTATGCTTCGTCCCCCGCGTGTCGTCGGCTCCCCCACTCACCTCCTCCTTGGTCTGGCTGAGTTGGGTCGTCACCGACAGAGACTGCCTGAGCAGGATCCCGAAGAAGGTTTCCGTGTCAAACCACTCCAGGTCCACCTGCTCCCGGGCCTCCCAGCTCCCACCTGTGCAGGGATGGGGGGCAGGGTGATGCCCCTGAAACACCTCCCTGCAGCCCGCCATCGCCTAGACGCAGTCTTTGCTCTGGAACGTGAGCGCCTGGGAAAGGCAGCGCCAGCTTTTCCGGGGACCTCGTTGGTGATGCCCCCGGCCCCCAGCCCAGACCTGTTACAGCAGGACATCACCCCAGGTACTCCGAGACCATATGAATTCCAGTGCTGCCATCTAAGGATCACTCTTTGAGGGGCAAGGGTACAAGAAGGTGACACACACTTCAGCGTGACCCATAGTGCCCTCTGCAGCTCGCTCCTCTGGGTAGTACTGGTCACTTCCTAACTCGGTTATCTTCCTTTTCTTTCGGAAACTGGGTGTTTAGATGTCTCTGTCCTCTTCTACGCACTGCACTCCTAGAGCCGGACAGTATCTGGCACACAGTAGCCACTCAATAAACATTTATTGAGCAACTGAGTGAATGGACGGAGAGGAATGGAAGCACGAGTCATCTAGGAAGGTGAGCACAGGAAGCAGACACTGGCCAGCTGGATTTGCCCCCACCCCGCCCCGGGAAGCCAGCCCAAGTCTGCCGCTCACCGTGGCCTTCCGCAGCCCTGGGGGTATCACAGTCTTGGTGTGACCGGCCTCTCCTCACAGACGTCACCCTGGCCCTTGGAGAGGTGTAGGCGTCCAGGTTGTATGCGAGCTGGTGCTCCCGGAAGGTGGGGCGGGGGGCGGCGTCCCGGGCCCAGCTCAGCCTGCGGCACTGAATCTACCGGGGACACAGTGCGGGGTGGGGGGAGGGAGGGAGAAGCATCCTCTCTGACGACTCTGCGAGGAGGAAGGTCCCCACCCCACAGTGCTGCGGGAGCCCCCTCTTTGTGGCTGTCTCCTCTCTAATCCATCTCCATCT
Organism: Lyroderma lyra; assembly: GCA_004026885.1. NCBI lineage: Eukaryota > Metazoa > Chordata > Mammalia > Chiroptera > Megadermatidae > Lyroderma > Lyroderma lyra. The sequence goes on from PVJL010000133.1 coordinate 568,409, forward strand.
TCTACTATTGCTGGAGGAGAAGTAAAAGTCTTGCTAGATTTTCAGAAAAGGTGGTGCTGCGAGGTTTCTCCCTCCCCGCGTGCTTCAGGGGTCCCCACTGCCTGGAGGATAGAGCCCACACTTCTGAGCAGGGCCCACGAGGCCCTCTGCGGGTTGGTCTCTCTCCCAGTCCCAGCCCTGTCCCTGCCCTTGTGCCCCCAGCTGCAGTCACAGGGGACCACGTTTGGTCCCCTGAGCAGGAGGCTGCTGTGTCACACCTCTGTGACTCTGCTCAGGACACTCCCTTGCTGCTGCTTCCCAATGCTCCTCCCAAGCGTGTTACCCTCGCGCCCCTGTGCGTCCTTCGAGTTTCGTTTTTCAAGCCTCGTTCAGGGCCCCCCTCTTTCAAGCCTGGAAAGTCTGTCTGGACCCCCGGGGAGACCATTAACCCCCTCCTTGTGCCGCCAGGCCACCCTGGACACACGCCCACCTTAGCTTGGCGGCACTCACTGACATTTCCTTGTTTCCTTGTCTACTTTTCTCGGCTCTGAACTTAGGCCGCCGGAGGCCGGAGGCTAGGTGGGCCTTTGGCGCTGGGGCGTCTTAGCAACTGCTATCAAGCCTCCTGCAACGGGGGACCGGGACACCCAACACCAGGGGATTGGCACAGTGGGTCAAATGTCGCTTGTCCGGCCTGACTCACCGCCAGAAGCAGGCAGAGCCCCAGGAGCAGGACCACCTCCCCCAGCACTTCCGGCCAGTCCGACCTCGTCGGGGGCCCGGGGATCCTGGCGATGCCCGTTCGGATGAGAGACCCGGGGGTCGTGGCGCTGTAGGGCCCTTCCCCAAAGCACTGGCCCCCTGGCGGGAGGGTGCGGAGGTACTGGGGGGAAAGAAGTCCGTTCAGCCCTGGCCCCGCTGTCTGCCAGAGGCTCAGGGGACAGGGTGGGGCCCCAGGGCTGTCAGCACTAACCGAAGGGCCCAGATCTTTGCAAACCTGACGGGGCAGAGGCGGGGTTGCTCCCCCGGGAAATGAGTTCATGTCACATAACATCTGGGGAGCCGTGTGCGTGCCCCCAGGCCAGGTCAGCACAGCCTCTGAGAAGTGTGCGGACAAGGTGGGATGTCACATCCTACGCGTGGCCCACACAGCGCACCTGGGCCAGTGGCAGCCTCGCGCAGGTCACACGCGGAAAAGGCAGTGCAGACAGGCCTGGGACACGCACCTTCAGGGTGGGGACAGGGAAAGGCGGCAGAGGGCCGTGGGAGAGGCAGACGTGCTGATGTCCTCACAGCCTTCCCCTCCCCACACGACATGGATTGGGCTGCTATGGGGCAACCCCGGGCCTCCCACAATGATCTGCTGGGACTGTGATCTGGGGCGACGCGGGGCAGCCGGGGCACGGCCTTCCCTGGGGATCTGTCTGGGCTGGCTCTGAGGCAGCGAGTAGTTCTGAGAGAGGGGACAGAGGGATGACGTCCTGGGTGACGGGAGCCACCACAGGCACACCATCTTCCGATGCCGATTGCTGCTCAGACGGAAGACGTAGACCCCGGGCTCCTGGAACTGGTGCAGGAAGAGGGGGACGCTTTGGTCGCGGAGCGGGGACTCCTCAGCCAGGGCCCGGAAGCGCCCCCAGTCGAACTCCCCCGGAGTGTTGTAGAAGTGGCCCCTGGGGGCAGAGGGAGGCGGGTGCCCGCTGTCTCCCGGAGGCGGCTCTCGGCCACGGGCCTGTCCCCTTGAAGCCTCGGTGGTGGTGGGGCTGCGTTCTCTGCACACTCACAGGTCATACTCGGGGTAGTGCTCACGGGACACCAGGAAGGCCAGGGTGTCATTGACTTGGAGGCAGACGGTGGGGTTCCGGATGCCCGGCTCTGGGGGGGACTGATCCCCAAGGCGTGTGGCGTTGAGGCTTGGTAACCAGGGAGCGGTCACGTGTCCCTCCCCTGACTTTCCTGGTCAAAATTCAGAACAGGAGGAAGATGGATGGGTTCGTGCTGGGACCGGGAGGGGACGGGGGTGCCAGGCGTCGCGGGGGCTCACCTGCATCCCAGCCTGGGGGGCTGAGGGGCAGGCCGAGGGCGAGCAGCAGCTCCCGACCAGGGCTGGTCAGGCCCAGGAAGCCCGTTCCTAGAAAAGACGGGGCGCTCCTGAACCCGGGGCTGGGGCGAAGGCTGTCTGGGTGTGTGGGTGCAGCGGGGACCTTCCACCCCGCGTTTGCACACGGGCACCGCCAACTCCCTCAGAAAACCGAGGGGCCGAATCACATGTACTTCCTGGGGAGCCTGCCCATCGCCCCCCCATCGCCCCCCAGCTTCTGCTTGCCGGGGTCGCGCGTGTACCAGGCACGCGTGGGGCCCTGAGCTGAGGGCCTCCCTGAGGCCACGTGTGCCCAGCCCTTACCGTCCACCCGGACCACATAGAGCGGGCCGGGCGCCTTCCTTGGGTCCTGGCGGCAGGGATGGCCCACGGCGCGCGGCGAGGGCGGCCTGTGCAGGAGGGAGAACTCCTGGGGGCAGGGAGGTCCCGTCAGGCCTTCCCCTACGACACGGTGAGTGACACACCGGCCGGCCGGCGGCGACGTGAAGCGACCTGAGGACAGCCCGGGGCCTCGGGGGCCCCATCCGGGGGGAGGGCAGTGCTGGCGGGGATGGGCCAAAGTGCTCTGTGGGGCAGGAGCCCCCTGAGGTCCTGTCTCTGGGGGTGGCTCTTCCTCAGGAGGGAAGATTTCCATGACAGTGTCCCCTCCTTAAGGAACACAACGGCGTCTCCAAGGAGCTTTGTAGGGTGACATTAAACCGACAGTGGGGCTGCTTCTCTGGTATCCCTGTGCCCCTGACATGGGTCAGTGAGCAGGGCCTGGGCGCAAACATGTCACCCCGCCCCCCAGGAGGCTGCAGGTGCTCAGCAGGACCAGCTCAGCATGGGGTTGGGTGGCAGGGCACTGCACCTGGCTTCCAGTGTCTTCAGTGACGGAAATCTGTGGGACGCCCTCAGAGCAGCTGAGCTGCAGGAGGTGTCTCTCTCCCTCTGGGCACAGGGGGCCACACATTCCACTTGAGTCTTGTCCCCAGCACAGACAGAGCCCCAGGCTTGGGTCATAGCCACGGGCATCTCCTGGTGTGGCACACACCTGTGCAAAGACTAGCTTTTGTGGGGGGGCACTTTCCTGGGGGAGGTTCCTCCCAGGTCACCCCAGCTTCAGAGTATAGAGCGCAGGTCTCTGAGCACAGAGGCGAGGAGGGTGGGCATGCATTGGCTGGGCAGAGGGCCAGGTCTGCAAGGGGTGCAACCTGCCGGCAGCCTCCTACCTCGTTGGCACAGTGTTCATTCCACTGATTCCTGGTCAGACACAGCCCCTCCTGGTTCCAGGAGGCCCCCTCCTTGCAGCCCCGGGGTTCCCGCTGGACGCAACCCCTTGACTTCCCAGCGTCTTGGTGACCCGGAAGGCAGGGGCACTGCCCATCGCTGGGCTGGGGGTTGGGGAGGGAGGACATGAAGGTCCGGGTTGGCAGGTTAGTGACCCTGCCTGAGATGAGCCGGAAAATGGGGGTCGGGGTCGGGGGAGTGGGGGATCCACGGGGCCGGGCAGGGATCCGATCGGGGTGGGGGTGGGGGAAGGCTCCCGGCCTGTGCTGGTTGGAGTCCACTTCAGTACAAGGGACCGGGAGTTTCGGGAAAGGAGGGACTCACAGGCACATTTGCTGGCTTCTAGGGGACGTTCAAATTGGGGGGGATGGGCCAGCATGTGTTTGGGGAGCGGTCGTGGTAGAGACAGCAAAGGCCTGCTCTCTCTTCTGAGTAGGGTTGCCCGATGTAGCAGATAAAAGCACAGGGTGCCCAGTTACTAACTGAAGTTCAGAGAAATAGTGAATAATTTCTTTGTGTAAGTGTGTCCCATTCAATAATTGAGACACGGGTGCTAGAAATGTATCTGTAATTTCTCTGAAATTCAGGTTTAACTGGGCACCCGATATTTTATCTGGCAACCCCACCCCCATGTCACCTGGAAACCTGAGCTGACCCCGGTCGGGTTACACCTGAGCTGAACTGGACTGGAGACCAAAACGGTCCTGGAGACGCCCCCTGCCCTCGGGCCCCAGCGCCAGGGGACCTACCTGGAACACGCGGCCAGGCCCCGGGCAGATGCAGGTGCCCTTGCCCTCCTCCGGCTGGGTGGCCTCCGAGCCACAGGGAAAACAGGCGTCCTGGCCGGGCCAGGGGTTGAAGAATCCCCGAGGGCAGGGGTGGCAGGAGGGGTTGTCGTGGGGACTCACTCTGGAGAGGAAAGTTCCAGGGGGACATGGAGCAGGCGGTGGGTCAGGACAGAGTCCACCTGTGGAGGGACAGTGCACAGTAATTAGGGGTAGCACTAAGCTCCTGGAAGCTGTGGGTCACCCGATGACTGTCCTGATGCAGGACAGGTGTCTCCTACAGTCAGCACCTCCCCTCAGAGCTGCTTTTCTGTCTCCACGGGTCACCTTTACCGCCAACTGCTTTGGAGCAAATTCAGCCTCAGCCCCTACCCTCGGGACACCTTGCTTGAGTTGGATCTTCTTCTGTGCAGGGCCTCTTGTCCCCACAGTCCCGAGGAGTCCCCCTATTCCGGCCTGTGGCGCTCTGTAGGGCGAAGCAGAGGAGAGCTAGACAGGGCCATGTCCCCAAGGGGACCCTCCTCACCTTCTGAGCAGGGTGGACAGTGGCAAGGTGAGAGGCAGACATGGAGATGGAGGGGAGGGCAGGCATGGAGAAAGACCTCTGGGGACACAGAAAGAGAGAGAGAGAGAGAGAGAGAGAGAGAGGAACAGAAGGCGAAGACACAATGACAGCCACGCCAGGAGAGGATGAGGTCAGGACGGGACAGGCACGGAGCCCCGGACCCAGCACGCAGAGGGAAATGCTGGGGGGCCCTCCTCTGCCCCACACGGGAGCTTCCGGAAGCACTCGCTGCATATTTCATGAAGATGAAATCTGAGATAGGAACCTTCTGGGCGGCTTTGGCCCACCCTCTTGTTTCTCTCTTCATTCACCTTTTCCTTGCTAGAACAGCCGGTGTGTGTGTGTGTGTGTGTAACTGGGCTCTGCAGGGGCAAGGGACATGCCAGCTCCCCCTTTTTGCAAGCCAAAGCCAGTCAACCTTGTTTAAGCACTGCGTGTGCAAAATCCTGCAGGAAAGGTGCAAAGGGAATGAAATATAAGGCTTCTTCTGCCTCTGATGCACACTCAGCCCGGAGATCCACCAGAAAGGACCTTTGAGATTATTTAGTCCTTTCCCCCCAATTTATAGATGAGAAGGTTGAGGCCAGAAAGATGAAAAGTTTTAATAAATTCGTGCAACCAGTCAGATGGTCGTCAGGAATAGGCACACATGAAACACCTGGGAAATGTAAAACAGCCAGTGAGCCCTTGGAATAACCATGGGATGTAAGGGGTAAATGTCCCTTTATCCATCCGTGGAGATACAGTCCCCACCTTGCTGCTAATTATCTTTGGAAAGTGGATAATCAGTTGACTTATTCACTTGCAAAAATGTGGCAATAAATAACACTGCTTTGTTTTCTTCGCAGCAGTTGAGAAAATCAATAAAGTCACAGGTGCTCAGAGAGCCATAAAGTGCGAATGGATGAGACTTGGCTGTCCAGGAAGGGACCCGAGGCTCTGAGGCTCCGGGAAGGTCAAGGCCACCCCGTTTGTAAATACGGCCCCTGACCCCAAGTGTGAATGGCGCTGGGTTGGGGAGAAGTCGCTGTAGGACTTTGTCTCCACGCCTCCCCTCGCTGTGAAATGCTAAATGGTGCGTCTGTTTTGACTGTCATTCCCCACATTTTCCTCTGAATAACTTAAGACTCAGTCACTTCTCAAAAGAAACCCACCAGCTCAGGACAGGGTCCCTCAACTGCCTTCCACAGAGGTTTATTGTGACGTTGCCGTGGACCAGGCTCTCTCCTGGGGCCGGTGGTCCCTGGAAGAATGTGGCTGTGGGGTGGTTAGATGCTGTCTGAGGGGCTGAGGCCGGAAGGAGAATTGCTGGGGTGCAGAAGTATAGGCTCCCTGAGAGACGTATTTGAGGGGGGAGAACCGAAGGACCTTGGGAGCCCATGTCCTGAAGCACAGCGCTTGCACCGCGCTGTCACGAGGGCCTGGCGTGGGAAACAGCCGTGCGCTGAAGCCACATTTAGGGAAGTAAACCAAACAGGAGAGCGTGATTTTAGTAAGATGTTCTGTTCACCCCATGTGGCACAAACAATATGACACTTGACGTTCTTACTTCCGAGCCCTGAGACCCGCTGTGTCCCCGGCCCCGTTTCCACTGCGCGGCGGCCCCCGTGGCCAGTGGTCCCCGTGCCGGGCGTCAGGGTCCGCAGAGCCCCTTCTCGGCAGGCTCCTCTGGGCCTGTGAGTGCCCCGCCTTTGCCCTGCACAGCACATCTGTCACCTGCTTTGTTCAGGGTGGCTCTGTCATCCTGCCGTTGTCTTTCCAGAAGGTGGCACTGTGAGCTTTCAGGAAATGCTGGTGGGGCGGGTGGTGGGGCTGCGAGGGAGGGAGAGGAGGAAGTCGGTTACGTGGGGGTGGGGGGGGTGGGGGGGGAGAGAGAGAGAGAGAATGTGTGTGTGTGTGTGTGTGTGTGTGCATGTATGTGTATGTATGCATGTGTGTATGCATGTATGTGTATGTATGCATGTGTGTATGCATGTATGTGTATGCATGCATGTGTGTGTATGCATGTGTGTGTGCGTGCATGTATGTGTATGTATGCATGTATGTGTGCGTGTGCGTGCATGTATGTGTATGTATGGATGTATGTGTGTGTATGCATGTATGTGTATGTATGCATGTGTGTGTGTGTGTGTGTGTGCAATCCACCAATTAATTTGGTGGAAATGAAAATTCACACCTATGGAATGTTTTGCAACGATTCTGAAACTGTACTTTCCCTACCAATCGCCTGGGCATCTTTTATTTTTAATTGTATTTTTTCATATATATATATATATATATATATATATATATATATATATTTGAAGATAGAAACGTATGAATTTGAGCTATACGGCACGATGTGATATATAATCCACATACAATGAAATGATTACTACTGTCAGGCTAATTCACATAACGCCTCACACAGTTATCTCTTTTCAGTGTGATGAGAACACCTGAAATCGACTCTCTCAGCATGTCCCAGTATCCGATGCAGTGTTATGAACGACAGTCACCCTGCTGCATATTAGCTCTCGAGACGGATTCATCCGAACTGAAACTTTGTGCCTTTGTACGCTTTGTCAAATATCTCCCTATTTCCCCCCCCGTGTGTGTGTGTGTGTGTGTGTGTATGCATGTATGTGTGCGCGTGTGTGTGTATGTGTGTGTATGTGTACCTATATACACATATGCACACACATATATGTATCCCACATCCTCTCTACCCAGTTGCCCACTGATGGACACTGGTGTTGCTTCCATAACTTGGCTATTGTGAATAAGGCTGTAATGAACACAGGAGTGTACGTATCTCTTTAACATACTGATTTCATTTCCTTTTGATAAATACCCAGAAGTGAGATGGTTGGATGATACGGTAGTTCTATCTGTAAGGTTTTTTTTTGTTTTTGTTTTTTTTTCTTTTTGGTATGTGGGTAGCTCCCTGGCTGGGAATTGAACCCAGGCCGCAGCGCTGACAGCGCCAACGCCGAAGCCTTAAGCCACTACACCACCAGGGAACTCCCTATCTGTAAGTTTTTGAGGAACCCCATACTACTTTCTGTAGTGGCTGCACCAATTTGCAGTCCCTCCAGCAGTGCTCAGGCTTCCCTTTCCTCCACGTCCTCGCCAACACTTGTTATCTTTTGTCTTTTTGATGGCACCCATTCTAGCAGGTGTGAGATATACGTCCTCGTTGTGGTTTAGATTGGCATCTCCCTGATAATGAGTGATGTTGAGCATCTTTTCATAGACATGTTGGCAATTGGTATGTCTTCTTTTGAGAAATGCCTATTTTTAAATTGGGTCGTTTTCATGCTACTGATTGTTTGAGTTCCTGAAAGGGAGGTTCTGATTCGGTACTAAAGGAGATCGAGAGTGGGGCCCGAGATCCCACATTTCCAACCAGCTCTCAGATGAGGCCAGAAGTCACCATGTTTTGTACAGCAAAGTTTTGTAGGGATCTTCGACATCACCATAGGCTGACCCGATGTCCCATTTTAAACAGGACAGCAAACAACGGTCCTGTCCCGTTTCAGACGGACGTCTGGTCGGGCTACTGACACCTTGCACTGAGCCCAGTGAGACGAGGCCGGCCAGACGTCCTATGTGAAATGGGACGGGACCGTGGTTTTCCGTCCGTTTAAAATGGTGCTTCTGCTCAGCCTGCATCACTGCCCTGTTTGATACAACAGTCTTGTGCCATGGACACCCCAGTTAACCCCGTCTTACCAGGTAAGACATGGGGGCTCAGTGAGGTGAAGTGCTTCCGATCAGACTGTTAACAGGAAGTGCAGTCAGGGGTAGGGCCCTGGCTCCCAAGCACATTCTCTCTGTATCAGTCACATGCATTTCCCAGCTGGCCGAATGGGAGGTCACCTGACCAGCCTCCCTTTCTCGGCGAGAGGACAGGTGGGCTTTCCCGCGCGCCCAGATCTCGTGGGAAGTTCCGAAGCCTCCCGATCGCTCTGTACTCTGTGTCTGTCGCACAGGGCCAGGAACGCTGCTCGTCCCCTTTCCGCTGTGAAAGCAACCTCGACAGTTATTTCTGCGCGGTGAATGGGCCCCTGAGGTTGGACTTGACTGCTGAGAGGATCCTGGGGGCCTAAACAGAAGCAGATTACTCCAGTGGGTGGAGAGTATTCCAGCTGAGAGGGACCCTTGGGGTTATGTCCTTCAACCCCATTATTTTGTAGATGAGGAAACTGAGGCCCAGAGAAGGGAAGTGGCTTGTCTTGAGTCAACACAAGACCAGATGAAAAATTTCCATGAGGTCAGCTTACTGGACCAGATTTCTAGAAATAATAAACTAGAAAAGAGGAGCGGGGGGAGTTCAGATTGTTCCTCAGATCAAAATTTGAATGAGAAAATCTGATCCTAATTATTCTTGACTGGGATGTCTGGCCTCAGAGTCTTGAGCCATTGGGGATATTTTGTGCCTTGAAAGTGGCCAAGTAGTGAATGAGCCCCTTTTCTGAGCCCCGACCTGCAGGAAGACAAAAGACACATAGGCTGTATATGTGACAAATGAGGT